>JARVJO010000165.1:10214539-10337937 GCA_031762555.1 Cynodonichthys magdalenae | reverse complement strand
ATCTGAATCAGGTGTGTTAAAGCAGGGAAACTTCTAAAACATGCACGGCAGTGTGCCTTGAGGACCAGGGTTGGGAAGCACTGCTTTAAGCAACAAATTAAAATGTAAAACATAAGAGCTGCATCACAAAGTAATTCAGCCTCAATTTAGTTTGTGAAAATATCAGTTAGAGACTTAAATTCTGCTCATTAAAGACTAAGGAGCAGAGAACTCATAACAAAATCAAAACATGGGGTGTAAGAAATGACTGAGAGCAGCGGGACAAATGAGGCAATCATGGCAAGTCTAATAATCAAAGGTTTGCCTGGTGGTCCCGGCTCAGGTCCTGGTTTTGCCATTGTTTATCACAGTTTAACAGCTTTTGCTCCAATCAAATTGAATTTCTTCAGACTGCATTATTATTGTAAATTCAGCTGTTGACCTGTGAATGAATTATTCACTGTCATACTCTAGTTCTGCACTTACTGGCTTCTTGAGGAAAAACAGAGAAAGACCACCAACGAGAGGCACGTCCCCTAGCAACGGCTCCATCACCAGCCTCAACACGCCGTGGATCTAAGGAAACACAAGATGAACAACGCTGATACAGGCCGACACAAACAGACAACTTGGGAGTACTCTCACACACACACACACACTCACACACACACACACACATTGCTGGCCCTTGACATTCTTCAGCAGTGGAGCTGGAACACATGACAGGTTGGAAACTCGATCAGTGTCCAGCTTCACACCTGCCACTGTCATCTTCCACCATCACCATCTCGCTTTATAAAAATTACAAGGATTATAGTATTTGGAATGCTGTGGGGGTGTCATGTGGACCCCCAAAAAGCTGCTGGGATTTACTGCAGGCAACAAACGAAGTTTGAATTCTTATTTGTTATGAAGACGTGTTTTTATTTTGAGGGTTAGTAGTGGAAAATTGTATCCACATCAAGGTGTTTTAATTGAAGTTCTTATAAAACGTCAGTGGAGTTTTTAGTGTTTGCATGCAGATCTTCAACAAAGATGCCAGCACTTTATTTTTTACACAATCATAAAATATAAAACATAAAACCAGCTCCTTATAAAATGACACTCACTGTTAGCTTAAAGGTTTAAATAAGTTTCACCCATAAGTACATAAGTAGGTTTTGTATAAAAAATAAGCTTTTTAAAACAGATATGTGATTATGTGCAGACAGTAAAGATACTCTAATCATAGTTGCCCCAATCAATTTCCCAATTATTGTTAAGCTTTGACTTGTCAGTTTCAATGTCAGGTTATTGCACAGAATTATTTTAACCCATATGTTTTGTTTTTGTTTTTTTTTTTTTATTTCTAGTGTTTATTATCTTAATGCATCTTAAAGATAGACAGGGACTAATGTCTGCATGGTTCTTAATGACTTAGAGGCATTCTCTTTGCAGATAGGCCTGAGTTACGTAATTGGGGACAAAGAGCAACAAATGTACCCCTGAGGGAAACCTAACAACACTCTGAGGAGAAATGCAGCTTTGGTGTGATGTTTCTCTACAGCAACGCCCATAAAATAAAATCAAGGACAAGAACAGCATGCAAAACTTGAATGTTGAACTAAACGAGGCTAATGTTTACTATAATGTGCTTTCTTCTACCTATCATGATGTTCTTTCTGTGTTTCTATAGAGATTTGCACATTATTTTGGACATGTTGTACTAAAGTGGTTTCTAACTTCTGAAACCATTTGAGGTGTAAATTAAACCAAAAAAAATAATAAAAAAGAATTATAAGAATAAATGAATCAAGGTAATTCTAGTGAGATATTTCTTCCTTGATTGAATCAGGCGCTTATTTTAAGTTTTATCACATTAAAGTGAGAAGATGAAACAAATGTGTAGCCTTGAAAATGAAGCTGAAGTCAAACTTCAACCTTTGCTGTCCTTCAGTAGGTCAACTGCTTATAATTCGGGTGACAAAAATGATTATGGATTAGATTACAGAGAGGACATCAGGCTGAATAAATGCCACCATGTCTGCTTGTGAACTCTAAAAGAGCTGTTTACAAATGATTTAAATAGTTGTTTGTTTTTCACAAGCCTGTCATCTGATTTATTCATATTTCCACTACAATCTCACCAGAATGCAGTTCAAGGATTGTTCCTCTATTTGTGCTTTTATCCAGTGTTATAAAGAAATGGACTTGTTCTATATCATGAAATTTAATCAAGTCACTATACAAACAGATTGTTTCACTGAAATAAACACAGTTGTTGTTCTAATACTTTCATCCTTCAGTTATAACTATACGCTGTCCAAAACAGGAAACTGGCTTTTCATTTCGTCTTAGAAAAGCCTCAGAAATTAGAGTCAACAGAATAAAGTGTAAAGTCATGGTGCTGATTTATATTCTCTGCTTCAAGCTTCTTTTCTGACACCGACTGCCAAAAGCAAATAAAAGTGCTTTACTTAAGACGTGGAATAAATCAGATCAAAAGGAATTTCCTCACCTGGATGCTCTTGATGCCAGCTTTGCAGTAGTAGCGTTTGATGTCCACATCGATCTCGGTGTTTCCAACAAAGCTGAGAGACAAAACGACAGCCAGGAACAGAGGTTTCAATATTTCTTTCTTTTTAATGCCACTCTAATCACTTAATTTTATAGATGTGAATAAAAATTCCAAGTGCTAACAGATCATCCAAGACTGTTTGATTGTTCGTAATGTTATTTTGGAGATTTGACCAAAATAGCTACAGGTGGTCATTTCTCAACATGAGTTGATTTCAGTCTTAAACTTAGTGATTTGTTGAAGGAATGCTGAGCCTTTAATTAACTCTTACTGCTATCACTGTCCCGTGAAATCAAACAAGGTTTTGATTCAAAAATATGGAGATATTTTTATGTTTTAGAAAAAACTAGCTGACATTTACTTATAATTACCTTTTAATTCCAAAATGGAAGTTTTACATAATTTTTAGTCATTTGACAGCAAGATTTTGGAAAAACATCAGTCAAATTTAATAAAATTGTAATTGTTTTTTTTTTTGTTTCAAAATAAAACGAGAAAAACAAATAATTAGGTAGTTTTTCAGGGGTTTTTTTTGTTTGTTTTAAAAATAAATTAAAAAAATGTCAATAGCAAAACTGAAAAAAGGCTTTTTTTTATATTTCATTTTAACGGGTAAAGCAAAGGCAAGCTTTAGATTTTGTTAGTGCATCATTTCGTGGCACAACCAGAAATCATCATTGCCTGAACTCCTGGGGCGCTACGTTTTCACTGAGCACTTTAGACACAGACAAAAGTCTTATTTAGATGAAGTCAATCTTACTGTAAACAAAATTGCTTTAATTATCCATGTTATGCAGAATAAGGTTTGAGTGCTGCCATTGCCAATATCTTTAGGAACGGTTTATGTTTTTAAGCAGTCTTCTTCCAGCCACTAAAAACTCTTATTCTTTGACGACTTCCGTCATTTCCGGTATCACGATTAAAAAAACAACCATATATTTTATTTTGGATTTAGCTAAGCAAAGCAAAAATCAAACACTGGATTTTTTTATTAGTTCGATTTTACCTTTTTTTTTCTTTTTGTGATTTTAATTTGAAACGAAAAATGACAAATAACAAACCACACACGGATTTGGCCTCAACTTAGAATGTGTTTTGGCAGGATCTACAGAAACATCTCATTAGTGATGAGGAGTTTTTTAGGACGGAATGGAAAGAGGTCATGTATTTACAGAACTTTGTATGAAAACCATGTGAGTTGGTTTAGCAGCGCTGTAAACAGATACACCAGCTGATCTTAGTCACTCCATGAATGTTTGCTATAAACTCCACTATGTGCTGCTGTAAGAACAGCAAAACAAAAATTATCTAAGAGGCAAAAATTATGAAGCCACAAGAGTGAACTAACAATGCTGACTCACCTGATCTGTAGGTCCATGATAATCTGTCTCCTGTCCACGTTTTCTGTATAAACCTTGACCCCATTGATCCTGAGGGGCTACAAAATAACAGAAAGAACCATTAACACTATAACAATAACCCACATCAACACCCACACAGTTGGTGCAAGGTCAAGCTCTTCCCCGGTCCCCCTCCATGGAAACTATTTGAGAAAGCAGAACGAGTGTCAGTGAACCCCCCCACGTGGTGCGTGTTCACGTTCAGGCTGCACCCTGAGCCAGCTGTCGCGCAGCACCTGCTGACACTGGCCTGTTTCGTAACATGTGAGACAACACATGAACTGCCCGCCGGTGCCACGAGACGATGCTCACTTTATTCCCAATATCAATCCTGCTGAAGCAAAAGGTGCTGAGTTGGGCGTGGGAATCCTTCACGGCGGGCTCGATCACCTCGCGGAACAGTTTCTCCACAAACTGGCAGATGTAGGGCCACATCTGTCTCACCGTCTGCAGCAGCACATGGGAAAGCAAAACAATGCTGAGTTATTTTAAAGCAGCTTTTGTATCAATGGCTTCCCTCCCTCAGTGTACTCGTTTTAAATATTTGAATGTCGTCCTATTTTAGGAAAAAGTGATGTCAGGCTCATTCTCATCAACATGCAATTTTTATCCACCGCCTGATCTGCCCTCCAGTTTAATATCTGCTCATTCCAGACTCTGAATGCACATCCTGGTTGTTGCCATGGGGATTCACACTGTCGCAGACACAAAGCTGCATGTTAAAGTCAAATATGCTGCAGTGTGGTAGTGGCGAGAGGAGAGGAGGCAGCGGGACTGGCATCTCATATACCAGAGTCTTCATAATAAAAATAAATAAATACATAAACAGAGGGAGTCGTGGAAGCAAACAAATTGAAGAGACAAGACGCCAGACATTTTTTTTACCTTGTTTATCCACTCCACTCGCTCCACATCTGGGAAATGGACCTGTAATGAAGAAAACAGAACCGCTTATCTTAGAGATGACATGAATAAATCTGCTAACATCATCTTAAAGAACTCATATAATGTAGATTGATGTTAGCAATCAAAAACCTGTCACTGCCAACACTGGAGCAATATCTAATTTATACATGTACACGCTGTTTAATATCATCTATTCAAATTCTGTTTCATTCATTCATTGTTGAAACCTTTAAGACTGTAAATAAACTAAAAAAAAACATTGGTGATTCATTTTAAATTGAAGTGCAGCATCATTACTAGACTTTAATGAGGAGATGACAGAATGTCTGTCTGTTGAGTTCATATGAATGTAGATCAGGCATGTCCAACTACGGTCCTCAAGGGCCGGTCTCCTGCAAGTTTTAGATTTGTCCCTGCTTCAACATAGCTGATTCAAATAGATGATTTACGTTCTCAGTTTGCCATCAAGGGGCCTTTCCCAATCAGTAGCTACTCCCTCGCCCTACTCACTACACACTCCCATCAGAAACCAATTACGTACGAGGGCGAGTGGCTTATAAGGCCCTCCACAGCGAGTCAGGATCCAATGCAGACTTCAGCAGCACGTTGTGCAACACCAAATAATGGTCGGCATGGAGGACGGGACGTATAAATATAAGTTCCACATATGTTTTGCACACATATTTACTAAGTAAACACCTCACCAACAAATATAATTTCACATATATATCATGTTAAATTCAATTCAAACTTAATTAAAGACATAGAACCCTGTTCCATATTTAAAAATGTTAAAAATGCAATTGTTTTGACGAAGTATTGCACTGTATTTGTTACAAATACAGTCATATCGCCTAATTAAATATTTTCTTGGGTTTCTTAAAATAAGCATCTTCTAGACGATCTTACGGAGTTCGTTCTCCAGCTTTCAGTCGCTGCCAGAGCTTGGATTGCTACCATGGTAACGACAGCTTCCTGTTCCGGTAGTGTGAGGAGAGGCCGTCTCAAAAGCAGAGTGTGTATAATTAGACCCTCAGCGCCATCAAGGTGACTCAATTCAGCTGCGAGGGTGCTTCACAGTGACTGTAGTGTGTAGTGAGTAGGGAGGGAGGAGCCACTGATTGGGAAAGGCCCCAAGTCTGCAGAAGCCCACTAATTAAGCACTCCTTTGGTTCAGCTGTGTTAAGCCAGGGCAGCACCTAAAACATACAGGACACCGGCCCTTGAGGACCGACTTTGGACTCCACTGATGTAGATGAACGTGTGTCTGGAAATGGTGCTGCTGCAAAGATATTAAAGGAGACATATGCTTTAAATCGTTCCTTTTCACATTTAAATCATTTAGCTGGGGTCTATATAAAATAGAACTGCAATGTTTTGGTCTGAATCCCCCCTTATTGGAACTCTCCACAAGCCCCTATTTCACCTCTTTTCTGAAGTGTGTCTTAGATAAGTTCATTTTGAGGCTGTCTCTTTAAATCCAAACAGGACACTTCAAACCCCGCCCCCCTCCATCTTCCAGAGCGGTCCATTCTAGTTTGATAGAAGGGTTTTCAACTAGCTGTGCAGAAACGTTATGTTTACAAATTAATTAAAAGATGTCAACAGGGTAAGACTTTTCAACAAAAATACAACTAAATGTATTTAACAGCTAAAAAGGTGGATTTTACTTATGTCCACTTTAAAATGAAACAATACAACTGAAATCACTTCCAACTAACACCTCACAGACTACTGTTTGTGATGCTTCTGTCCTGACCTAGTATAGTTTTCACAGACCTCTACAACATCTTCATGCTCCAGCTGAAGTTTGACCAATCATCTCGGGCGACCAAAGTAAATCAGGCATTGATTTCACATCAAGCAAACCCCTGAAATAAAGTCAATGCAACAAAGTGCAGCGATGCACGCACCCCTTCATTGAAAGCTGTACAAACACTGCATCTCAGTCGCTGAGTTTAAGCCATTTGTTACTGAATATTAACGGAAAGTCATGACGAGATCCAACTGCCAGGAAGTACTGGAGGAGGTTAAGCACACGATGCAAAAGTTACAACAGACAGCACATCATCAGTCAGCCACAGTGCTTGTGCAGCATTTGTGTCAAAGTGTTGATGAACCGGTGACAAGAGCAGGACGATGGAGAACAGAAAGTTCCAGCTCAGGCCTGTAGTTTAATATAAGTGGAAGAAGCACTGCCAAACATTCTGAACCTACAAGTGAAGCGATCATTTACTTGATAGAACACTTCATAGCGACTGGCTCATAAAACTGAAAATACAAGTAGTTCAGTTTGGGCCATCATCATTGAAGTGATGTCATTCCTTAAAAACTTTGTTTTTTTTCTCTTGAAAGTGTGATAAGATAATCAGTCTGATCACATTTCTATCAAACGGGTTTATTATCATCACCTGGTGCTGAAACACTGTTAATAAAGTATTTCGCGAACCACTGGAAAGATTTTATTTCCACTTTCAGGAAGTAACCTTTGGATGTACAAATGATTAACTTTTGGAGTCATCCTAATTCAAGTTGATCACAGCTAACTGACATTGGAAAACACAAACATAGCTGTAATTTAGTCAGTTTTACAGAAAAGTGAAAAGAGGAAAAGCTAAATGTGGTGTGGTTGTAGCTGAGCTGTTATTCAAAACACAAACTTGCAGGACGACTCACAATTTTGTGCATGTTTTTTTTATAAATGTTTGACCTAAATGACTACAGCTCTAAATTCTTAACATTAGATGATCTTAATTTTAAACTTTGGAATGAATGGTTGTGGGAATTTCCTTCAAAGAATGATAGACCTTTATTTTGAAAGTTTTTATGAAGAAAAGTTACCACAAACAAAAGACAAGACATTGATTAAAACCACGGCCCAACAAAACAAGGATGACTGTAGAGATTGAAACAAAAGGACCACTCCTAGATGCAAAATGGGTTCAGAGAAATGCAAAGCAACCATAATAAGACATAAACTGAGGAGCTGAAATAAAAACAAAATATGAGCGAATACTCACAAAATAACCAAAGACTGAGCCTGACTAGAAGAAATGCAAAAGTAACAGAAAGAAAAGTGCAACTTTTGTACATAGAGTCAAAACAAAAGCAAAACAGACAAAAACCTTGTTTTGAATGTGCCGGTTTCAGTTCTGGTTCAGAGCCAGAGCCTGACCCAGATCCTGTCATGTAGGTTTTGTTGTGTGTGGTTCCAGGTCACATGGTCATTGGACTAACAACAGAAGCGTAGTCCCCATTTTACAAAATGATTACATCATATAAAATATAAGAACAAGTTGTTAAACATCTGACACACATCTATACACAAGAACAAACTCCAAACAGAAAAAGTTATCACGACCAAAGACAGAACTGGACACTCTGGACTTCCAATGTTGTCGTGGAAACATGTAAACAAAACCTCAGATTGGCATCAATTACACTTTCCCAAAAATTTGTTGAAATTATTTTGGATTCAAACTTGGATTCAGAGCTACCAAAAATGATCAAACAAGGCTCTTACTAGTTTAAAAATTTTTTTTAGATAATATAGAAATATTACTGTTGCCATCTAAACAAAGGTAAAGTTTTGTCTGAGTATATTATTACTATTATAACATCTTAGAGAGGCTTTGAGACACAAAGGCTTCTGTGTAAACACCACCTGTTCAGGTGCTTGAGCCGTGCAGTTTAACTGAACATTCTGCGTACACTTATTTATTTGCCAAAACATTTCTGGCAAAGCGGCAGTTGAGGTGGCCGGTGGGGTGGCCGAAGATTTTTCTGTAGTGGCCATGGCCACCACTGGCCACTCTCTGGCTCCACCACTGGCAAGAAGCTGGTGACACCCATTTCTGGGTCCTAAAATTAATTATGCTAATACTTGTTATAAACTAGCACTAGAATCAATCCAGTGAAATTCATTGTGTCTATCTAATAAGTCCTAAAATCTTTCTTTTGTCATCAGAGGTGTCACAGCTGTGACACCTCTGATGAAGATGGTGATGAAGTGGAAATAAGACGTCGAAACATTTCAGGTATGTCTGAAGAGAAATAAACAACTAAAATGACTCCCTTTGCTGGTACTTCTTTCGCTTTTCAGCTGAATTTTTTTTTTCTATCTGAAGATCTGCATGGTACCTAACAAATCTGTATATCTAGTACCAGATCTGATCACCCACTACTGGTTTTAGATAAACTGGAAATACTGATGGTGGCACTTTGGTGGCACATTTCACTACCTCTGTTCTTGTGTAAAACCCTTAGAGTTAAGGCATTGCATAAGAAACCTTACTAAAGGTTTGCAGACACTTTTATGGTTCCACTCCAGACAGCCCCTGGATTAATTTGAACAAAAAGAGCTGAGGATATAATCTGGAATACAAAAGAATGCACTTAAGCAAATGAAACCTGGGAATATGGGCTCTACATTATTGAAAGCAACAAAAACTGTCAAGACTGTCTTCTACTTAGACAATCTAACACTAAATTTAAAGTAAAAGAAAATTGAACACATATTTTTACACATACTTTAACTCGTGTTCAGTTTGTTTTGGTTTTTATGGAGCACTGAAACTACGTTATTTCAGTGGTCCAAACTGACTAGCTGCAACAGGTATGACCAAAATAAAACACTCTCAGATAGATCCCAGCTGTAGAAGACAGAAGAGCTTTATTGCCTAAAGTGGGATGCTTTCACTCCACTTTATCTGACCTCTTCACCCTCTCCATCCCCCCATGTTAACAGCATTAATGCACTCTCAGTTGCATGTCAGCAAAATGTGCTTTTAACTTTTTTCACAATATAAGGATGCATTAAAAAGAACTCACAGTGAGTCTAGGCTTGGTATTTTATATATAAAAAAACCTTGAGTGGGTCAGAGGTTTTGCAGCGCGATCAAGTTTAGATTGATCTTAAAAATCATCCAATTATGGAACCAATTTTGTTTTTAATGCAAGCTAAAGCAGGGTGCTTACCTAAGATAATTTTGTAATTCAGCTCTGTTTAAACCTACTGTGGAAAAAGTTAGTTTTTAATGGAAAATGTGGTTTTAATATCACTTTCCACATCTCCTTTCACTGCTTTAAAGGGAAGTACTGTTACATAATCAGACACATGCAATGTGCCACATTAACACATATCTATTATTGAGTTATAAAATAATCTTAGATGACAGTTTATCAATGCTGGTTGGCAAAAGAGATGCTGCTGCTGCAGGTCTTTGATCAGATTATGCACTCGTTTCTTTATTGACACTTTTACTGAGACAAAGTGTTGCAGATGAGTTTCTGCTGCAGAGACAGTCACTCTGGATCCGAAAATAACAAGAGACCCTGTGGACATGTTTTTCTCCCAGTGTGGTGTCTGGTTTACTATTGTACCCTTCTGTATTTAGACTGGGACAGATCATGTCACTGTTTGGGGAGGACAGCTGCCTTCATCGCAGCTTTACAGCTCAACCCCTGCCACACTTGATCTGCTCAGCTGATTGTTTATTTTCCTGGAAACTCAAAGTTGCCAAAAATAGTGTCGCAAGAAAGGCAGCTTTAACCGAGGTAACGGATTTGTTTTCTTACCCATGGTGGTAAATCAGAGGTTGTGAGACCCTGCTTGGCACTTCGCTTCTCTTCTTGGTCAAAGAAAGCCAGAGCTCGGCTCAGCCGGGTGTGCTTCCCTCCTGTATTCCTCCTCCAGCAGAAAAAGATAAAAAGTCCAATCAGTAGCCAGCTGAAACTAAACTCAAAATAGCCCAGAACGTATATGGGGAAGATGAGCACGAATGTTTTCACAAAGTGGAACCAGGTTTGGGTCAGCTCGCCGGTTGAGCACGCGTCGGCGGCGGCTGGGCTCGCGACTGAGGGATGGGGAAAGTTGGGCTGAGCCGGGTGTCCGTTCTCCTTGGGCGAAGCGGGACTCGCGTTGTTTGAGTGGGCTTCTCGCGCAGCTGTCATGCCGTCTCCTGACATGTCCCTGCCTGCGCCCCGGAGTCTGTCCTCAAACTGTCAAAAAGCGGATTTGGTGGGAGTGAGACCAGAGTTCCCATGTGCCGCGCGCTTCCTATGGGCACTCACGTCGGCTCACCTGCGCTCCCTCCCATCGCCCTCCGAGGCCTCAAAGGCATCTGCTTTGTTATATTTCTATACGAATAGCTGGAGACAGCATGCCTACAGACTACTGCTCTTGTCACTCTGCCTTCACAGGGCAGGAATGATCTCTTCCAAGAAAGCGCCTGGATCAATTGCGCTATTATTGGATAAACAAAGAACCTGCGCCATCTGGTGCTAACTGGTGGTAACTGACGCTCATACATCAGACGTTTTTCTCACCATGAAAGTAGGTCAAGATGCAAAATATTTAGCCTACTCCAAAATATAATTAGAAAAACAAAACCAAATTTTAAAGAAAAGTACACTATTTTCAAACTCAAATGGCTCATATTTGGTCATATAAATCAAGATATATGACAAGTTGTTAAACAATTTGGTGAATTTAGGAGAAGCTGCAGGTAATAGCTGATTATTGGTTTTGTGTCACTTTACATAAACGAATTCCCATTTGTTCTCTGTGTCATGTGTTCTGTTTTCCGAAGATGCTCCCAGTATTAGTTGTAACCACAGTTGAAGGAGTTTATTTTATATAAGGGCAACCAAATGCACAGAACATATTAAAAGGTCGATAATACAAACCTTGGATTAAAGAGATTACAAAAAAAAATAGACACACAATTACAAAATGAACCTACTGACAACTAAATGGCATTGATATTGACAGATAAAACATAAAGTGAGATGCAACTTTGTATTTCACGTGAGAGCAAATAAGTCATATTGATTTTTTTTTCTTTTCTTTTGATCTTTGAAATCGTTTTGTTTTATTTTCCCTTCCAATCGCGTAAAAAACACAGGAAAATCGTTCGAGATTATCTTATTTAGGCTTTAATAAACAGCTAAATACCCTCATGCACATAAAGAAGTAACACGGTTATAAATACAATATATAAAAGAGAACAAATGCTAACTGAATATGTTAAAGTAAAAGGACATAAAATCAATGGCTCTGTTGTGGATTAGAAAGCCTGTTGTCAAGACGATGTGACGCGTTCTCCAGTGTTTCAGCAGAGTGCGCATGCGCGTCGAGGATTTAACATTATGGCGTCGTCAATGGAGAACGTAAGATGAATTGAGGCGATTAAAATGCATTAAAAGCGCAAACACCGACGAGACATGCACAGTGAGAAGGTAAGTGATTCTTCTTTGTTCTTGCTCTTAGTTTGTGAAAGCTTTAAATTTTGCTCATAAACGGTTTCCCGATAGAAAGATTCTTGTTGTTCAACTGAGTTTGTTTTGTCAAACTAAAATGACCGCTGCGTTTATCATGTCGACATGTTTTTTGAAAGAAAATAACCAAGGAAGACACATGGAGAACTGCTGACTTGAGAAGACACATCAGAGTAAGTGTTTGGGTTTAATTCATGTAAGTACAGCCTTACAACATGAATGATTTTGTTTTAAATGTCATTCAGGGAAGTACCTATGATGATGGCTATATGAGAAAGAGAGATGACAGTGAGAGGAAGCACCGTGGTGGGGAATCCACAGAGAGACGTTACAGAGATTCTGAAGAGTCCAGACGAGACCGAGACAAACTCGGAGAAAGGGAGAGCACAAGAGAAAGAAAAGACGGAGACAAATATGTAGAGCGAAGGAAAGAGAGCTCACAAGACAGGAGAGGGGACAGAGAGAGGAGAAGACAAATGGATGATTGGGAAAAAAGACCAGATAGAAAGGAAACGTATGATAGGGAGAGGCACAGAGATAAGGAGAAAGAGAGGGTAGGGGACAAGGGTAGACACAGTGAGGACAGGGATAAACGGAGAGAAAACAAAGACAAGGAAAAAAGGAGAGAAGAAAAAGACAAAGACCACCGGAGTGAGAGAAGACGGCATGAGGAAAGTCAGAAAGAAAGAAGAGGTGAGTCCGAAAACCAGCTCAAAGAGCACAGGGATCAACGTCACAGAGACAACTATGAAGTCAAGCGGAAGGACAAAGGCAATCAAGAAAGACATGGAGACAAAAATCTCTCAGAGCAGAAAGAAGAAAGAGGTCCGTGCACTTTTATTTACATGTTTACAGTATTTCCGTGTTCATTTGATGACAGACTTTCTGCCCGTCTGATTTCAGAGTACAAAGAAGAACACAGGCGGCACAAAGAGGACAGAGAGAGGAGACACAAAGACAGAGGACATCATGTAAGCATTTGCAGCAATGTTTATCATAAACTAAATTGCATGTAGCAAAAACACATTGTTTGCTGCTGTATGGTTTTTTTTTGTCCATTCAGGATGAGAAACGGAGGCATGACAGTGATCCCAGGAAGCATCTGGAGTTGAAACCATCTGATGGAAACGTCAAGCACTCTCATGGCGAAAGGGAAAAAAACAAAGAAAGATTGAAAGAAGAGGAAGAACATGCAGATCGGAGAAACAAAGAGAGAAAGCACAGAGAAGAGGAAGACTTGAAAAAAAATCACCAGGAAAGAATCAGCTCTACAACACTGTCATCTGATGAAAGTCGCAGACATAAGAAGGAGGAGGAGACAAAGGTTAGTGAGTCTACTGCATACATATTTTATAGCTTTTTAAATCAGACTCACTCCAGTGGATTCCCAAAATGTCTTCTAAAAGGAAACTTTCAAAAATATTTGGATGTTGAAAATGTTTCCGGTCGGTGAACCACCCAATTAAATGTAGGTTGAAAAGGATTTGCAAATCATCATATTCTGTTTTTATTGAAGTTTTGTCCCAACTTCATTGGAATTAGGTTTGTAGTCTCTGTAAAATCACTAATGCATTATTTCTCCTGGTTAATGTACTAATCTACATTTTTAGGTCGTTAATGACGAAGACTTAGCAGAGCAAGTATATGCAGATGATTTTGAGGTAAATATGATGGAGCAACATAATACAAGAAGTAATTCTGTTACTAAAAAAGCTTTTATTTTGGCAGTAAATTAATTTTTAACATTCACTTATTTGCTTTTGCATGTTTTTATCAAATTCCATTCTAAGAAAGTGGTGAGTATTCATGTCTGAAAATGTGATCTGTGTGCTCATCTTGCTTGCTTACCTATTTGTTGGCATTAAGATTACAGAAATGTGCATGTGGCAAGTGATGCATAGGATTTCTCTTGTTAAAGGATTATGAAGACGAGGTGGATGAGAGTGAGGATGAGAAGGACGCAGTTCTGGTTGATGAGAAGGGGGAACTCACAGCACAACAGAGGAAGGAGATTGAGTTGATTCAGAGAGCCATGGCTGAAGAGAATGAGAGAGTGCTAGCAACTCAGCCGAGACAAAGTTTGAGCAGAGAGGAAGAAGATGGGTCCAAATGGTCCAAAGGTACAGACTTCCGTCTGTGTTTTTCTGTGCACAATTATAGCAGAAATAATAAACCTTAATTGGCCTGTTTCCAGACTCAAAGGATCAGCTTAAAGCCTCCCAAAGTGGAAAATTTATCAACTTTGTGGCTGCGAAGCAACGTGAAGTCAGCAAGAAAGTCACCACAAAGCAGAAGTATGTTCCCTTGCAAGAAAAACCTTATCCTATCAATATAAATGCAATGAAACTGGTTGCAAGTCTTGCTTTTTATGAATAATAATCAGTTTTATGGTGTATGTCATGGGATGTTTTCCAATACATATTTTCTGTGACCTCAGGAAACGAAGCACGGGGCTGCTTCAGTTAATAGATCTGGATTTCTCCATGACTTTCCCCCTTTTGGATTTATCGCCTGTCAGTGAATATGAAATGTACATCAAGAACTTCGGAAATGCAAACACCAAACAGGTCGGTGTCTACTCTTTTACTCAGAGAGCTAAAAAGGTTAGACAGAAGACAGTGTATGTTCACACATAGGATTGTTTTTCCTTCCAGGCGTACGTTCAGTGTAACGAGGACAATGCAGACCGAGACATTCAAACTGAAGACATAGAAATGTGTGAAAAATGGACACAGCATCCCTCAGAGCACCACGGAGCCTGTGGGGGTAAGAAAAGTTAACGCTCTGGTCAACAAAGATCGCACATATTAGGTTTAATAATCTTTTATTTTGGCAGATCCAAACGTCTCTCAGGAAGCACGAGACAAGAGCAGAATGGAACTCAACTTTGATTCGCAGCGTCTGACCTCGTTCCTGCACTCAGCCTCACAGGTTTTAGATGGGCTATTATAGTGTGATTTTTTTACTCACACAACTTATAAATCTTGTTTTCTCTCTGTTATAAGTTGTGACCTTTGTCATCTGTTTTGGCAACTCGAGGTCATGTTGGTGCTGTTGGAAGAGGATCAAGCAGAAAGAAAATCCCTAAGAAAGCTGAAGACCCAAACAGAATCGCTTTCATTCAGTGATGGAAGTTTACAGCTCAACACTAAGTTGCCTTTTCTCTTAGGTAGACATTTTTATAGAAATAGCTCCATTGTATTCTGATATTGTTTCGGTTTTTTTATTTTTTGTTGAGGATCAGATAAACTTTTGAAATTGTAGAGTAACACATAAATGATATTATCTTTCACGGTACGTTCACTGTTGGATTGTCAACTGCAGGTCGACAAATTAGCCTGGTGCACTTCGCTCAGGTTCAGAGGCACACCATGCTAACTGTGCATTTGCCCGCAACTACAGCAAGCGCTGTTCGGCTTGACAGCAGCACCATCATCTGTGTTTGGAACATCTGGGAACCGTCCAGACCTCAGAAAATACTCCTTTACGAATCAGAGGTAACATTTCCAGCTTTCATTTTCAGTTACAGCAAAGTTGGATTATTTTTACAACCTCGGTTCCAATGAAGTTGGGACATTGTGTAAAACATAACTAAATACGATGGTCTGCAAATCCTTTTCAATCTACATTCAGTTGAATACACTACAAAGACAAGATATTTAATGTTCAAATGGATAAACTTTATTGTTTACACTACTTTGTAGTGTAGTCAAGGTTGAAAAGGATTAATGAGTCATTGTGTTCTGTTTTCATTTGTGTTTTACACAACGTCCCAACTTCATTGGAATTGGGGTTGTATTTATGTTTTTGTGTTTTTTTTCTTTTCTTTTTTGTGGAAGGAAACTGCTACAAAATTCTTGTTTTTCTAGGTGCTGTGTTGCTGTTTCAGCCCAAGAAAGTCCACTCTTGTGTTTGGAGGCACATCAGTTGGTTCTGTGGTGCTGTGGGACCTGAGGGAACAAACCAGCAACCATTACAGCTTAAAGATTGGAGAGAATGAGTGGACCTTCAGACAGCCCACGTTCTCCACTGGTGTGCTAGCAGACATTTTATTTTCACTTAGTTCCACCTTGAATACCATGTTCTTATTCTCATTTTGTTCAGAAAAAAAACAGAAACCATTCATAATTTTGGACCATTTTATTTTTAAATACAAATCAGTCCTCCTTCAAAATGAGCATTAGCAATGCACAGTTCATATCCTGTACATACTGATCCAACACTTCATCTATTCTTTAACTCACTTTAAGTTCAAAGGTGTTTTTTCTTTTTTATCAATAGTGTGAAAAGAGCACGTGCTGACATCTTCTCTTTTGTCATCCTGTCAACACAGATGCAGTGATGGCCGGCTCAGGCCATTTCTCATCTGTGACCTCTGTAGAAATCGTCTCCTCCACTGCAGCAGGAAGGCTGAGTTCAGAGGTCCCACTTTTAGCATCTGAGGAAGGTATGAGATTCTTAACTCACCGGTTAAACATCATGTGCTACACGTTCCTTTGTAACATTCACATAAGGCCGTGTTTGATTCAGCGTTCTTATGATACAGAGACATCAGGGTTATCGTTCCAGCTGGCTTCTCTGGATGAAAGCGGGGTGTTAAACTTCTGGGTAAGTAACAAAGGAAATTGTAAACTTGAGGTTTTCAGTTCATATTAAGGAGACAATCTGGAGGGTTAAGCTATTGAGCTCCAAAGTTATATAAATGTAGTTCTTGTATTGCTTAACTTTACTACGGCTTTTTCTCTTTTCAGATATTAAGTTACTTCCCTGTTTTCATCTTTGTGCCCTTTAGGTGGTGTTGGAACTTCCCAAAGGAAATGAGGCCGGCTCGCCAACAGATTTAGGTAAGAAGGTCAAGTCTTTCCACAAACATTTTCTCTCACACACACACGCTTCAGTCTTCACTTTGTTTCTCATTTATCCCCACTCGCAGGTCTTCGTCCCGGAGGCAAAGTAAAACTGCTTCACAGCTCCTCCCTCCTCACTGCTGACAGGTTAGATTGATAAACAGTTTGCTATGATCATATGTTACTCTCGGTCCGTGGGCTCAAAATACCCCGCAGTGTTTTGCCCAGGGGGGAGCACAGCTGCTCCTCTGTGGTCATTTGATCGTGTTTGTAACACCTCAGCATCTGATGGGAACATTTGTCCAGTCGGGTACTCTACAAAGAATTCTGATTCGGTTTCAAGAGAACAAGAATTGGTGTAACTTCTAATCTTCTGATGTCTGCATTTTACATTTTTCCGTTTCTCCTTCTCTGTTCAATTTTTAGGACAAGAGATGCAGCAAAAACAGGACCGATACAGACACTGCTTTTAAAATTCCTCCCAACAGACTCCAACCATTTCTTTATTGGCACCAATTTGGTGAGTCCAATCGTGCACTTTTGCATAAAAAACTTCATATATTTATATTAGGATGAACTTGTTTAATTTTGAGGACTCTTTTCTTGTCTAGGGTCTGGTCAGTCATGGAACGAGTCACGGTCTGAAGGCTCAACCAAAATCTTACAGGTTTCAGGACGTGGAGGAGCGAGCTGTTGACGTCAGCTCTATCAGTTTTTCTCCTTTTAGTCCACACTTGTTCTTGGTACGAGATTTTATTCTTTTTTAAACATGTTTTGGGAAAGCTTTTAACGCCTGTAATTTGATTCATAACTTTTTTTATTAGATCGTTTGAAAGCTGAAACATAAAAATATAATTACCAGATGAAGTTGCATGGATGAGAGTAATCTAAATTTTTGCTTTCCTATTTAAAATCCCCTTTTACTAAATATGATCAGTTCTATAGTGTAGCTTAAAAAGTGTTTGTGCTTCATGGTGAATGTTTGTCTCTGTGATTACTCTAGGTGGGCTGTGGAGATGGCAGCATCCGGCTGCATGCAGTCAGCCAGGATCGGCCTGTGGCAGAGTGGAGGACCTCCACCGCTGGAGAGCCTGTGGTCTCCCTGCAGTGGGCTCAGACCAGGCCGACTGTGTTCTGCGTGCTCGACGCTGCTTCAACCCTTTACATATGGGACCTGTTGAAAAGCGATACTCAGCCTGTAGTAACTGAGAGAATCCATGCTGATAGGTAACACCAAACACACCCAATTAATGCACGAGTGTGTAATTCATGCGTGTTATTTCAGTATGCTTCTATAACAGGTGTGTGTTTTTTTTTTTTTTTTTCAGGGTGACAGCTGTGTCTGTGTTCGGAGACTCTGGACAACAAAACACATATTCAGGAGTAGCCCTGGCTCACGAGTCAGGAAAACTAGAACTGCATTATTTCACAAGACATTTTTCTGTCTCCAGCTCAGCAGAAGAAGGGAAGCTGGATGATTTATTGACTGAAGCCTTTTGAACACTACATTTTATATGACTGAATATACTCTGGTGATAATTGTGTCACTGCAACAGCTTTATTGTATTTTTACACTCTGGCAAAACAAAAACCCATTTTTTTAGCCGTCACTTTGTATTCTCTGTTATTATTAAATAAGATATTTTTTGTTTGTTTGTTCTTTCTCAAATTGCTCACATGTAGCAAGAAAATTACCATTTTTATTAAAATGTAAAGTTATTAGAAACCAAAGATCTTCTTCAACGTTACATGCATTTATTGGGGAATGCATTTTTTATTAATATATAAATATATGAAATGTTTTGGTTTTTGAAACATTTTTGTTAAGTTTATGGAAAAATAAACTGAGTATGTTTGATGAGCTGGTCATTAAAGACATTCTTATAGGCATTTTAAAGGTCAGTATGCATAACCACAACTACAGCCAAGACAGTATAAATACTGAGGTAATATGGAATAATTTTACCACATTAAAATGTTTGTGTGTTTCTATGACTTGACCAAATAATCTGTCATGCTCAAACTTAATCTACATATAAAATGTATATCCTAAATATGAATGATAAAGAAATAAAATAAATTTATGTATTTTTTCTTTTTTTAAGTTTATAAGTAAAAAAAATTAATCAATCATTGGGTTTGGAGACAGCCTCAGCTGCCCTTAGATCTTTAATTATAATAGAAATACTTATTGGCATGAGATTCGCCTAAATTAAATGTTAGATTAATAAAAAAAAAACTTAAAACCTTTCTATTAATTTCTTCATCTGAATGAAGCAAAATGAAATGAACAGGTGTGAAATATTTTACATTTTATATTACTTACCTTTCTACAGAAAATGTTTTGCCATGTAGGGAAAGCAACTTGCTGCCTAGCAGCCAAACAGGAAACAAAAATCACTAAACACTGGTTAATGCCAGGAAACTTGAAAACTTTTAAACCTCTTGCTTCAAGTGTAACGATTTTGCTTACTGAATATAATAGATAATGGGTAAGTGTTTTTTTTTTTGTTTGTTTTTTTTTACTTTGTAGTCTTTATTTTACATATTTCAGTTTAGGCCTATGTAGCTACAATGAAGTGCTAGGGTCACTAAAAAACAACAAAAAAGAAAAATAAAACTCTTGGTGTGGCTCTTAGGCTTTCAAACAAAACAATTTTTAGTGTTTAAAAAATGTTTATAAAAGTTTTTTTCCCCACTTAACATAGCCCCAAGTGACTCCCACTTAAACAAGATTTAACTTTATAAAGGCGATGTTTATGATTGGTTGACAGTTTAATAAATGGTTTATGGGGGCCGTGTTGCATTGTCACTTTTTGTTTTTCAGATTAATGGGTTGTGTCTTGTGTAAACAGTCATGACAGTTGCTCCTGATAAGACGAGCACTGGAGCTGCTGTCTCACCACGCCCCAATGTCAAATGAGAGGATGATTCAAGTGGAAGAAGGTGAAGAGCAGTTTTAAGAAAAGGTAGTGATCCTTGATGCTGATGTAGGTTTTGTCATTTTGGGGTCCAATGCAAAGCACAGACAAATGATGGTGCTAGAGATCTATTTTTTTTCTAATTTTTTAACCCATATTTATGTTGGACCTTTTCATTGTTCAGAGTTTTCAAAAGTATTCACATTTGTTACTTAAGTAGCAGTAGAGATACTAAAGTTTAAAATACATTTTCAGTTCAATTTTTTGGTAGTGGAAGTTTTAAAAATATAAGGAGAAGTAAAAAGTCAGGTGAAAAATAAATACTCTAATACCAAAATTTATACTTAGGTAAAGTAATGATGTACTTGCACGTAGTTACTTGACACCTCTGACATTATTCATTGCTAGATGGAATTCTTACCTGCCAGGAGATTTGTAGCTGCTGTTAAAATTTAAAAGCTCATGTTTTAAGTTTATTAAATATTTTTCTGCGGCCTTTAGTAACTTTACGCACAAGATAAGTTTGATGGTACTGTACGTCTGCCTCTGATGCTGGTTTTCCACAACTATTGTGATGGTTTGCATTCTTTGTGCGTTTGCAGATTGTTGTCTCCGTGAGGCGTCAGTGGCACCCGCTCGCTTATCGTCTCGAGCCTGAACAATATTTCTCCACCGACAGACAGCCCAGTACGATTCATGAGGCAATCTGAGGTTGCTGCAGTATCCATCATCCTTCACTCTGATGACACTGTCTGCCTTTACAAAGATGTGTGCCACAAGGAGACGCTCATGATAGAGCTGCCTTTTTTGGGCCTGACTGATACAAAGATCCCTGGGCCTCGCCGTCAAAAAACTAGCCTGTAAACACCACTACAATTAAGTTTAATTTGAAACCAACTAACAAATAAAGCTCTTAATGGTTGCTTTATGTTTGATTTATTCTATGACTTTCAGAATATAAAAGCATTTCTGTGGTAGATGTAGCGCCTATTTATTTGCACAATGCTGGTGAGTGAAATAAGAAAATGTATTTATAAAGATTTAAAAACAGGCACTCAAAAAATACACAAACCAGAGTAAAATAGTAAACCAAATACTTGGTATAAAATTTGAAAAGAATATATCCATACCTATAAATATACATAATGTGGGTGCATTCATTTTCCACTACAGAAGATTGAAAAGTGGTATTCACAAGTAACAAAATGCTCCTGACAGATTGGAAGAAGTTATTAAACAATTGTCACGTTTTAATTCACAAGTCCTTATTTGGTACAATTGCATTGATAAAGTCAAACGAGATAAGATAATGCATTAACCTAGTGGTTCTGATTGGACAGCAACTTTACACTGCTCATCCATTTGTGTGTGCACAAATTAACTGTCAATTTTATACAAATTATAATTTAATTATTGCTGTCACGTGTTGATTTGGTGGACAAGTAGCTTTGTGCAAAGCCACCTATGTAATTACATCCTGCTAGTTAAACCTTAAAACAAATATTTTGACAGTTTGTAGAGGTATGAGCTATTTTTCATGTGCTTTTCTTTTGATTGTCAAGGCTTTTGTGAACTGCTCTGTTGTGTAAACGAGTGACCTGAAACGGACCCCTGACCTCTGTTCTACTCTAGTAAATCTTTATCGTAATTGAGTAAGTCACAGGTCAGGAAGAGGTCAGAACGTCCACTTTCTTTGAGCAATCTGTTCAGCTGGCTGCTGGTCATGTTTATTTCTGTAGCTTCATCCAGAGGCCAGTCTAACAACTGAGCACTGGAGGGCAGATCTGGGAGCCCCGGCTGGTAGTCCTCCAGCGGGTTGGGGTAGAGTAAATGTCGGAGGGAGTGCATTTTCACTGCTGTTCGCACCAGGTCCATAAGTCCTGCCATGGAGAGTGGGTTCAAGGCTAAAGCTAAGCTCTTGAGGGCCCAGCAACCTCCAAGTGAGGGCAGTAAGACACCCAGAAGAGCATCAGTCAGGCCACAGCCACTAAGAGAAAGATGCTGCAAGCTGCTGGAAGCCTGAGAGAGGAGCCGTCGAATCGAGGGAAGGGTGTTTTCATCCAGACGGTTTTCACTAAGATCCAGCTGCTGCAGTGTGACGGCATGATGGCTGCACGAGAGATAGGCGAGGTCAGCAGGACTCAGGCTCAAATATGGCAGCTCCAGGATCTCTAAAGGCTGAGGCAGTGAGCTGGAACAAAACCAAGAAAGATTTTAAAAACGACTGTACTAAAAAACAACTTCAGGATTTGTACATACTGAATTAAACTTGTCCTTTTGCTTTTAGGTTTGCTAACTAGTCTTGATTTTCTGCAATGTAACATAATTACTTGATGCTAAATGTCTAAATTTAAATAATGTATTTAAATGGGCTAGTTTAGTTTTTCAGTCAACAGGAAAATAACATTGCAACTGTCCTGATACCAGCATTTTTAAAATGAAGTACTCATTCAAAATGCCCCAATACCCAGAACCCATACCATTTTTCTTTTTGCATGGACATTCACCTAAATAAATGCAACTTCCATTAGACTCCAGTAGGAATGTTTTATTCCATTAATGTGACACGCCTGCGTAGAAGATGTGGCGTTACATTCAGGATGCTGTTTACAAACGTAAACAAGTCTCTATCCATGGATGCTACACATTAGCATGTCAATTCTGAAGTTGTGCAATCAGAGGTGATTTAATAATTGTCTGACATGCTTGTTTAGTTCACTTTGAACATTTGAAATGTCCTCTGGTCGTCTGCTATGGTGCTGCGTGTATTTATGGAACAAGAGCAATGTGCTGGAAGTAGAAGTAACTAAAGTATCGATCCTTTAACTTTAGTATCGATCCGATCCGATACCATTGTTACCATCATATGTTTCTGTGGATTCTTAATCATCCAGGACATAGAAAATAATAATAAAAAAAGACGAAGCGACTGGACTTCTGTTCAGTAGCTGAAGACCTGTGGCAGTAGAAGATTTAAATAGCATGACTCGAGGTTGGTATTATTATTAATTGGATCGATCCACGTACCCCACCTCACAGACGTATAAGTCGGATGAAATTAGACATGATCATTGAGACTAAAGTTGCTTTGAAAAACATCAGATATGTATCTGATTTAGTACCAGGTTCTACATAAAATGTGTTTTATAATCATTGTGTAATGTTTAAGATCTAACTCAGTAGGTATTTGGTAACGGTACTCAGTATTTGGCAAGTGACCAAACGGAAATACTTTTACTCGGTTTTGGAGAAACTGGTATCGGGACACCCCAACTGGAAATTGTTGCTTGCTTTATATTTCCATACATCTAACATGAAGAACACTGAGGAAACTTGACATTGTGCTATTTCTCAGGCTCACAGAAAATGTTTGATATTAGCACTGATATAGGTTAACAGGTAATACCTGAGCAACACTCTCAGCTGTCCAGGCAGCCGCAGAGCAGTGAGGCTGAGCCGCCTCAGTTCTTTGAGCTGTGCCAGCCCCTGTGACAGGTTCCTCAATAACTCCTCCTGGCCAAAGCAGTCTCTTCGAATGTCCAGGTTACAGTAATGTAGGCGAAGGGAATTCAGTTCAGGGAAGGTGGAGAGAAGAGGCAGCAGCTCTGCCAGGCCAGCCACTCCGAGGCTGCTGTAGCGAACATCGATGCCCACGAGACCCCGAGAAGGCAGCAGGTTCAGTAGGGTTCTGATACTCGCCACTGAAATCTCTTCCACCCGCAGGTATCTGCACTGAAGCTTCAAGGGTCCTGATGTGCCAAGAGCCACGCGAACACGCTCCCATGATCGGGCGTTAACAAAAAGATCAGCTCTAACATGAACCAGCACATCACAATTTACCTCTTCTTCTTCTATTTCACGTTTACTTCCTCCTAAACCTGTCACTGCAGTCTCTCTTTTCCTTTCCAACTCCATCCTCCTTCTGACGCCTTTAGTTTTCTCTTCTTCTCTTACAAGACATGTAGATGCAGTCTTTTCTCTGTTACTACACATACCATCACCCCTGAGTTCTATCCCTGCCTTATTCTGCCCTCTTTCTTTTTTCAAATCCCTTTCTCTCTCTAGTGCGGAGAACCGTTTCCTCTCTCTATCGCCTTTCCTCTGGGTCCTCAGTGCTCCAGCTCTGGCCTGAACAACCATGGTACAGAGGGCAACCGTCAGAGACCAGCCTCCCATTGGGTCCCCCGTTCCTCCCTCGTCTCCCTGCAGTCCACAGATGTCCAGTACTTGCAGAGCAGACCTAGAAAAAGTGTAAACAATACTGAAATCACAAATCATGATTGAGGACTT
Organism: Cynodonichthys magdalenae; assembly: GCA_031762555.1. Lineage (NCBI taxonomy): Eukaryota > Metazoa > Chordata > Actinopteri > Cyprinodontiformes > Rivulidae > Cynodonichthys > Cynodonichthys magdalenae. Next base: position 10,313,759 of record JARVJO010000165.1, on the reverse strand, counting down.
CAAAATAAAAGCTTTCACTTAAGGATTTGAACATGAGAGTTTCGATTTCATGCATTACGTTACAACATTCACTTGAGATGTAACAGTCAGCAGCACCATTTCTCACCTTTGGTCCAAAAGTCCTTTGACAACTGAAAGCAACATAGCTTGAATACAAAGCCGATTTGGCGCAGCTTGTCCCGGTTTCCTTCGTCCTCCGACGCGGAGGGTCCGTTCAGGCCACCGTTGCACCAGCTCCCCCACAGCCAGCGGTCTGCAGCAGGCGAAGGCGGCCTCCAGCAGCGCTCCGTACAGCTCCCGGGGTACCCACCTCAACCAGCTGGGGGACGAGCTGTGGTCCCTTATCACCTCTCCGGCACACAGTCTCACCAAGGTAAGCACCATTTCAGAGAAAAGCAAGCCAAGAGAAAAAAATGTAGGAACTACCCTTTAAAGCTAGCGACTCAGCTAAGTAACAAGATCCGTCTAACTTTAAGTCAGGAACTGGATACTGTCTTAAAGCATCAAAAATAATTTTATAGCATCATTTGATATCTGCCATTCCGAATAAAAATAAAAAATAACTTGTACTGAGCTGACCGAGGAGCAGGAAGCTCAGGTTAAGCTAACCCTGCAGTTCGAAGAATGTTTACGTTTTTGTTCTTTTTACTTACGCAACGCGGTGACGTAGCACGCACACTACTGAGGCGTTTTTGTGTGAATGCTATAACACTGTTTTATCGTATTTGAAAATATTTTGTGCGTTTTTTGCATTCTATTTCTGTGTATAAAACGGGCAGTTCTTTAAGGATAGGTGCCTTACTTTGGGTTTTTGCAACCTTTATTCTATTCAAGAGACACTTGATTTTCTTTCGTCTGTCTTCTCCCTGCAGGAGTTGCCGCAGCAAGAAAACTCGCACGGGAGATTAGATTTAGATCAGATAGTCTACACTTTCTGACACAACCTGGGCTCGAACCCGCAACTTCAGGATTACATGACCGAAGCACTGACTACCACATACATGTCAAATTACGGATTGTCCATAATTTACACTGATTTTCCACCATTTTGCAGGTATACGGACGTATAGAGCAATCTCACGGAATTTTTCAATGTCCAAAGGGGTTGACATGTATACTACCACCAAATTTGTTTTTACACTGAAAACTTTTTATTTATTCAAATCCCACTTTCGCTTTAAAATCTGCTTTACCATACTTTATTGTCTTCTTACTTTGACATGTCGGCTAATATTTTAGTTTTTAACTAGACTTTGGCTGCTTTTAGCCTACCTCAATTTCTACTTTTAGCTTTTAGCTTTTGTTTTGCTACTTTCAGGTTTCAGCTATTTTTAGCTATGACTTATTGTTTTGCTTATTTTACCTTTGGCATTTTTTAGTTTTATCTTAATTTTAATGTGTTTAGCTAAATATGGATATATTGTCTGCAAATAAAGTTTGAATTTAAGTGAATTAACAAGTCAGTTTCAACTTCTTTAAACACATTTACAATTTCTCAAAGCATTCACTGTATTTTCAGAGAAAATACAATATCTCTAATTTGTCTTTGTTTTCTTGGATGTTCAACAATCACACTTTCTTAACCGTTGGAATAAATCGTATCAATAATAAAATGTAAAATCACTTATTTACACAATAAACAAAAATATTTAAAAAAAAGCAATGAACAGGAATGATTTTCATATATATTTTACAATAAAACATTAGGTTTGTGTGTAATAAAGAATAACAGCCACTAGATAGCGCTAAGAGATCATATGTGAAGCTGTTGCCCCCAATCTTATACTGCTCTTTTACCGTTCTTAAAATTTATCAGAACCATTAATACATTTATTTTTTTAATCATGGTAGTTTCATCAAGCGTAAATAAAAAAAACTCTCTTTAACAGATTCCCTTTGATTTTTTTCTTCAGCAATTGAACAAATGTTAAACATGGCACAGCCATGAACAATTTTTTTATTACACAGGTCACTGCACACATAAAACAAAACCAATTCATCTTTGTATTTAAAATGGAAGCACATGATTTTTTTCTTTTGTAAGTTTAGTAGTGTTTCATCCAAACAGTTTTAATTTCCATGCCATTAATGCATAGATGACTGGATGCTAATGTCTTGTTATTTTGTTTGTAATAATTTTGCCACAGCTTAGTGGGTATTTTGACAATTTTTCCATCAGGAGATGCCACTTTGAACATAACCTTATTTGTTGTGAAATAAACCCAGTATGTCCCACCAGCTTCAGTAAGTTGGGGTCAGAACATCAAGGCCCCCCACTGTTGGCTGCCACTTACTTTGCACCTGACCTGTATGGGCCCACAAGTAGGAAAACCCAGATGGAGGACCCCTGGACGCCTCTGTAGGGAGATAATCGAGGCATGTCTAAGTTGGAGGAGACCCCAGTGAAGACCCAGGTCAGCTAGCCGGGATCTGTTTGGTATCTTCCCAGAACTGGAAGGTGGTTCTGGAGAGTGATGTCTTCCTGTCTAAAGCGGCTGTCCCACAACTCGCCTCTGGAAAAAGTGGCAAATAACGGATGAATAAATATATAAACGCAATATGCTGGCTGCTAGCTAAAAACACAATATTTTAATGTAGTATATACTTTCTTTGCTTTAGAAAAGAGACACAGAACTTTTCTAACCTTATAGAAAAGTACAAAGAATGTACATTTACATTTGAACGTTCCAGCAACCTTGGATTATGTATCACTCTGCATTCTGCCTCCATCTGCTCAGCGTTTCACTTCATCATCAGACTTTTGTGGTGCTGACTGAACACATTTTCATCCTAGCAGCGTTTGTCGCTTATCTTGCGTAATTTAATTACAGTCAGTCAAAAACAGAGTTCTGATTCTTTGACCTCTTTTCTTTCAGCTCATGCTGCTGTTTAATTTAAAGAATAATTTGATTTATTACACATGTTGTTTAGCCAGCAGGACAATTTTTTTTCTGTCAATGTCAGGTTAAACATCTCTGCTGAGATGTTTGGCAGTTTAATTTTCACTTTTCAGGGACAGTTTTTTGATGAATGACAACCTCCCCAACCCTCTTATAATTTTTTACCTTCGGAGAATTTTATAATCGTAGATTACAAAAAATATTGCTTTTACCCTTTGATGTGAATGGAAATCATTAAAAAATGGACCATACTGAGTTTATTAGCTACAACGTTAGGTTTAATAAAGTAGTTTTCTTTTTCTAGCAGCAGACTGATTACTGTTGGTCTGCAGTTTTAGATTGAAAATAAAAAATGTGTTTTTAATTTCCACCAATGACCATGAAAAAAGCTTAAGATCATACATATTACCAACTTGGCTCATAGTTGGCAACAAAAGAGGAGACCCCACGGACAAAGCTTCGCTTGCTTAATTTTATTTAACTGAAAAACAATTACATAAAAAAACTATCACAATACAGAAAAAGTATGAAACTTTGGCATGCTTCAGCAGCAGAAGAGTTGCTAAATTTGATGCAAAACAATTAAAAAAAGTTTTTAAATAGGTAATGCATTGCATTGGCTGTGCCCCTCAGTGTCTCTTGGCATTGCCTACTTTGTTGGCATTTTTCAAAGTTGCCTGATGGCGGGGTTATGCTTTCACAGAGTGGGTTAGTTCCACTTAAAATGACTAAATAAAGGTTTTCAGTTCAAAGCATGACTGATTAAGTCATCTGTTACTTTAAGTTACACTGATATTTTCTGGATTTTTTGAGCTGAATAAGTAGCATTGTGGTGGAATCTTGTGAATAGAAGTCAGTTGTTTAATTGAGTCAGATTTTTTGGTCTTATTGAACCAGTTGTAAACCCTGCATTTTCCTCTTCCCCCATCACAAAACCCAGCAGGATCCTCCTTCTCACACTGTGTTGATTTGAAGCAACACGCCTCCCACAGGTACAGTGGGAAGATTAAATCCCAGCTGTTGTGTCCATTTGTCAGTGGCAAAGTACTAGAATCAGGCAGAAAGAAGATATTCGAGTTTACGCTGCCCATCAGCTCAGACTGACTTTATTCAACTTGCAATGCAGATGTTCTTCAGAGTCAAAGTGCCGAAATTAAAGTGTCAGAATGCAGCAGGGTTGCAGCTGGAGTGAAATGTGTCTGGGAATGGTGAAGTGAATCTTATTGATTTCACTGATCATTACCTTTTGTCCCCCGTGTTTGTGTTATGTATTTTTTAAAAGTACCACTATATATGATGCTCTGCTCGTAAATCAATCAGCAAATGACTTTTAAAGACCTGGGGGAAAAAAGGGTTGAAACACAGCAGGTCAGTGCTGCTGTGTGAAGGTAACCACAGCTGATAAATGAAACATTAAGAGAAGGAGGCAAAATGGAGTTCAAGGACAATCAGTCTTCTTACTAATAGTGACTCATTTTAATCTCATTTTTGTTTTCGTACAAGACTGCGTGTGTGTTAAATAAATGAGTCCAAATCTTTGACAAATGATCACAGTCATTTGTCTCACTTAAAGTGAAGCTTTGCTTTGACCTCTGTTGAAGGTGAAGAGCACGACGAGAGTGCTGAAGAATTTATGAGCTGTGACACAGAACAGGGAGGAAATGCTTCTTAAATTTACAAGGTGAGTGAAGATGTGAGGAGTCATAGCTTTGGTTTGGATTGTCAGCTTTACAGGCAACTCGTCTTTATTGTTGTGGTTTTAATTATGACATCATTTTAATACAAACTATAGTACCTCACAGAATGTTGATGAACTTTTCAACATGAATTTATATAAATGACTCTTAGCTGCATATAAAATGTTAAAAAAAGTAGTATGAAAATGGAAATGAAAGCATCAAAGTAAGAAGATGTCTTGTGTCAATTTTCTTTGAAAGAAATGTAGTTTTCTTCATCAGTTTAATAGAAAATTAATTGCAAATTCTTATTTTTTTTTAAAGGCTTATTTGCCTGCTTGCCTAATCTATATTTATATGCTATATGTTTGGTGACAATATTAAAGAAAATGCAACATAATTGGTGAGACGCCCAGTCAAAAAAATACATTTTTTTCTGCTCCTAGTCTCCTGTTTTAGGCCAATCAAAAGCAAGAATATCATTGATTTTTCAAAATTATTTAAATTAGGAAATATTTAATATTACTTAATTTCCAGTACATATTTTAAATCAAATGCTTATCAGAAAAAATGTTTATTAAATAGAGAATTTTGAAGAGTTTATTGGGATATTTATTGTGGCTGTATGTTACAAACAGAATCACATAAAAAAGCAAAGTGACCTTTTTGCGCAACAGCCATAAACGCCATTTATTGGCTTTTACAACATGCCAACAACTTTTACATGTGTTCAGGATATCTGTCATATCTTAGGGAACTGCCCATCGTGGAGAAAATCACCACTGCATTACTTCCTTAAGTCAGGCAAGCAAAATGAAAACAAGGCGTTTAAGATAAGAGAAGAACCTTCTGATGGCGTTACATCTGTCAGTGTGGCTGCTGTTGACCCTCACTGTGGTGGGTAACCCGGTGTTCGTCACTGCCTGTTCAGACCAGGAGTTCGCCTGCAGTCAGGGCTCGTGTGTGGATCAGGACCATGTGTGTGACTTCACCAACAACTGTGGAGACGGCAGCGACGAAGAAAACTGTGAGTTCATCAATCCAAATCAAACTTAATACTATTTACAGCCCATTTAGTTTATAAATTGCATTTTTAAAAAATGTCTATAGTTAGAAAAGAGTTTAAAAAAGAGTTGTGCATTCTTTAAAAAAAATCCTTCTGTATTGCTTCTAATAAAAACTGAACATTTTGTGTTTTTTAATTTTTTTTTATTTAAGGAAAAGTCTAGAAGGAGATCATGTATCTGTCGCTTGTTTTTAGTTATAGTTAGTGGTACTTGCAATTTTAATGTCCAAAAATACCTCTGAATCCAAAGATCTACCTGATTATCTTGAGTCAAAAATCTCCACTTTTGTTTCATCTGTCCCAGAAACATTGATGCTCGTCAACATATAGTTTGACAAATTCTTTGTAGTATACCACTTTTTGTTGATGGCTATGAATTTGACATTTTAATCACATATGTAAGACATCAATCTAATACTATACAAACAGCTAAAAAGTTAAAAAAGTTACATCTGTAGGTTTCATCAGATTAGAGAAATAATTATTTACTTTAACTTTGACAGACTACAGGGTCGGATGCTTTTAAATCATATTGGATGAGAAATCTAACAATTTAAAAAATAATTTTGTGCAGAAAAAGTAAAATTAACAGTTTGAGTGACTGTTTTGTCTTGCAGGTTCTGCATATACGAGGTGTGCTTTTGAGGATGGATTCTGCAACTTCAGCCAAAGTTCTGAGGCTCTCTCTGAGTGGATCAGAACGAGTGAGGCTGCAGGACTTGGACAGGACCACACCAACACCTCAGGTTGGAGCAGCAAACACACTTAGCATGGGCTAATTCAGACCACACACTGACGACATGTTGCAAAAAGTTTCTTCTTTATGCGTTTTCCTTCTCGTTCTCAGCACATTTCCTGTCTCTTCTGCCCGTCAGAGGAAAAAGAACCACTGCAGACCTGAACAGTCCAGTCTTCCTGCCCAGTTCCACCTGCAAGGTAACAGCCCATTTTCAGCCCACCATATGGTAAAGTCAGGATTACCATAACGTGATGTCGTTCTTATTTATCAGATGAGTTTCTACCATTATGTTGGGGCAACACGTGGAGATATTGAGGTTCTGGTTCAGCCTCAGCCTCGTTCAGAGGGTCCGACCACTGAAGTCTGGAGAAGCTCCACTCAGCTGCAGACAGAAACATGGCTGCGGAGTGTCATCAACTTCTCTGACAAACACAGGTTTCAGGTAATTTCCTCTTTTAATTTTATATAAATGTCTAATATGATAAAAGTGCAAACTAAAAACATAATGAATGTTTATAATATATTAATTTAAGACATTTCACACAAAATGTGCACCATATTATATTGATATATGTATTGCCTACGCCAATGCTTCTTTGTATTGGCCAATGTTTTTTTTTTTCATCTTTTAGATATTTAGTATATACATAGTATATAGTTTATTGAAAGAAAGCCATCGCAGCAGAAATGAGTTGGAGTCTTGCAGAGGGAAGGTTTTGACCCAGTCGGCCCCTTAAGAGACCATCTGGATCTCTTTGAAACCTGCTGTTAGTGTCCTTTAGTTAATCTCAGTGTCACCTTTTATCTTTTTACCATCTGCTTTAGTGCTAGTGATGAAAAGAGGTCAGTCCTTTTGACATTCACTGTCTGCTTCATTACTGTAATCTGCTTCAAATTTCATAGTTTTTATTAGTCAGCATGATTTAGCTTTATATCACATTCAGACATGTCTGATCAACTGTGATTTTACTTTTCATTAAAAAACAACAAAAAACCCACTTTCCTTTCTATCCTTGACTACCGGGACAAAAACATGGCCATATAACTGTTTTTACTTCCAGTTGTTTAGAAGGTAATAGGAATATGGCAAACATAAAAAATGTATAATTTTTAGATTTTGAACGTATGTTTCTTACACTGAGGAATGAAACTATTCAGAAAATCTGTATGGAAATCTGTATTTAGACAAAACAGGACAGTCAGACTGTTTGGACTAGTCATAAACACCAGGTTGTAAATGTACAGAGCTGGTGTAGATAGAGCTGTTTCATGGACTTTGATCAGTGCATTGTCACAGTTCTGATGTCATTAAGCCTGAGAACTAAAGGCCATGTAAAGGCTTATGGAAAACGGTGAAACTGTAAAGATAATTTACCCTTTCTATCTTGAAAACACACAGGAGACTAAAGCAAACCTCAGTTCTCATTTTTGCTAAGGCACAATATTGTTATTAAAGCTGTGACTGATTTCTTTTGTCATTGGTCTCCACCAGGTGGTAATTCGAGGGGAACTTTCAGCCAGCAGTGACGCTTCTGAGGTCTTGGCCATTGATGATTTATCCTTTGGTCCTGGCTGCCTGGTTGTACCTGGTACTCCCGCCGTTCTTACATCTCATCACACACACACACAAGACGAGTTCATACCGTGACATTTTGAAATACCACCACACATAAACAGACCCAAAGCTTGTTTTGAATGCCGATGAACAGGAGGTGAGGCATTACACGAGCCAGAATGATGTTTATAACAGAATGTCTGTGTTTACTGTTCATTTTCTTGTGCTGAATATGGACCAGTCAGTTTCACGGTGTATGAATTTGTTTGTGTCTGCATCTTGCTCCATGAGTTTGATAAAGCATGAAGTACCCGGCACTTTGAACGGGATTGAACATGTGTTTTGGTGATGTACAGCTGCAGCCTCCAGCTGTAGCGTCTTTACAGCTGCTATTATTCATCCAATATTGGATAACATTCTTGGTATCTGTACATAAACTGAACAGTGGCCTTCAGGTTTCTTAGGCTTTAGTTGGCATTTGCTGGCAGAGCTACTGTCATAAATGTAAGGAGTTGAAGCTAAAGCACTTAAAGTGGACGTATCATGCAAAATCCATTATTCTGGTTGTAAAGTGCATTTTGTTGTGTACCTGGTGTCTCTAGGAGTGCAGAAAGGTTTAATTTAGTTTCTCCCAGTACTGCGTCAATATCTTTATATTCTCTTTGGGTCATATTTATCAACCCGTTCAGTTTACTCTATTTTCTATGACATTTTCTGAACTATTACATCACAGTATTTGCGACCAACTGCAATTTTTTTTATCTTCATCCTCCTCTGCCTCTGGGTCAGACTCTGGCTCCACCATGTAAGGCTGGATGGACAAGTCTTCCATTGTTGACATCTTTTAATATATTTTTTAAATAAAAATTTCTGTGCCGCTATATAGTCGTAAACCCCTCTATCAGGCTAGAATGGACCGCTCTGGAAGCTGGGGGGGGGGTGAAAGAGGTGTGAAACACCCCATTTTGATTTAAAGAGACAGCACAAATTGATTTGATCTGAGACACACCTCAGTAAAAGTGTGAAAGAGGGGCTTTTGGAGTTACAATAAGAAAAAATTCAGACCACAGCATTGCAGTTCCACTTTATATAGACCCCAACTCAATTATTTCAATTAGAAAAGAAGGATTTAAAAGCATATGTCTCCTTTAAATGTTGGAAAAATTTAATTAAAGACAAATGCAGTCATTCAAGAAGTTTGAGAAGGGTCAGGATTAGGTTTGTTTTGTCATTCAGGCAATAATAATCTTTACTGTTTGAATACAAGTCACTTAAAGTATATGTGTCACTGATTCACCTGTGTGTTACCTGACAGTTATATGTTTTGGTCATATGGTTTAAAGTGAGATTAGATTCATTGCAGCCTTTCAGAAAAATGGAAATAGGATATTCTTAGATCTATTCTTTCAGGCGGAGATGAAGATCGAAACAAGCAGCTTTATTACTCAAATTTTTAAATAACTACTGCCAAAAGCTTTGTTTTTTCAAGCATGGGCTATTTTCAGTTATAGCTTCAATACTTTTCATAATTGGAATGAAGTTAATTTAAGAAATGGACTCTTAGACTTTTTATTGATCAGAATCTCATACATTACCGCACAGTTGAGTCTAATTTCCCATAACACCACAAATGTACTCACTCCTCTCTGTGCTCATTTATTATAATCCATCCTGATTTCCTCGGAGCACCTTTTAATGATTAAAATTACCTGACAGGAGTCAACCTGAACATCTATAGCTCTAATTAAAGATCTTCAGCTATAAGAGCCTCTTTCTTACGCCTGAATGCTGCCGTTCCATCACTTGTATTAATGTCTTGTTGTGAACGTGTGTGTTGGCAGAGAGCAGTGCTCCCCCTCCACCTCTCTGCCCTCCGTCGTGGTTTCAGTGTGGTGAAGGGGAATGTGTCGAGGAGAGCAAAGTGTGCGACTTTACACCACATTGTTCCAGTGGAGAGGATGAAGCCAACTGCCGTGAGAACATTTTGACTTATTCGCATTTTGTTTCTGAGTAGGCCTGAGAGCTGTTGGAGATTTATGTGTCTCATAAAAATGATGATAAACCCACATATATTTATTGTGCATACTCACACTTGTGTTTATATTATGCTATGTTATACTACAATTTGACTGACTGTAAAAGAATAAAGAGTAGCACTTGGTGTATGTGTTGTGAATTACTCCTAGCTGCAGCCACACCAAATCTTAGTAAAATTGTCTGAGTTGTAGCCATTTAATATGTTTTCTAAGGTCAGTTAGCTGTAGTGGCCATTTTAAATGGGATGTATTCAAATGTTAATCAGTTGTAGATGTATATTTAATAATTCCTGAACATTTCATTAAAATCCATCCACTGGTTCATAAAAAAATTGCTAACATACATTGTTGATTCTTGTAGTGTAATTTGTAGTGTAGTCCAGTAGATTTTCTATTTAAAAAGTTCTTTTATAAATGAAAATACCAGAAGTGTTTGGTTACTATGTTTCATCCTTTTACTGTTTCAGCCTCTGAGTGCAACTTTGAGAGCGGCTCATGTGGCTGGTATGAGCTCACCTTTGGTGACGGCTTTGACTGGATCAGAGGATCATCTGTGGAGGTACCTCCAGACTACTATGGTCACCCTCCTTTACCAGACCACTCTACTAACAGCACTGAAGGTCGGGAACAAACACCAGAAATATGCCATCTTTAAATATAACCAAAATCACAAAGGTTTTTATTTTTATGTGTGTTGGTCTGTAATTTAATTTAAACACACTTAAAGATCAAATTTTTATTTTTTAAGAAAATTGTGCAAAAGTTCAATCACTGAAAAATGTATTAGGGCATCACAATATGCCACACATTTTTGTAGTTTACCTGAATGCATTTTACTTTTTTATGGCACAGATTTAACAAGAGTCCTGTTTCTGTGTGACTCCATGCAAACACCATCTGCTGTTTTTCTTATGAATGTTGTGTGAACAACATGGTGTAAAGAAAAAGACCCCAATTTAGAGGCTGCAGAAACACCTCACAAGCACACATTTTATGAATTGGCAGCAACAATATGCAGGTACATGCCACAAGAAGTTCTTGTTATCCTGAAGAATGACATTTGTTCTGTTTACATAGACAAGAAAACACACTTATATCTTAAATCGTATCATTTCATCCCATATAACTCACAGCACTTTGTCACACACACACATACTCAGGTTTGTATTTCTATCCTTATTAGGACCGTTCATTGACTTCTATTCATTTCCAGTGGCTTCTACAGCCTAACCCTGACCACCAACCCTAAGGCTAACCTCACAGGTACCTACCTGACCCTAAAACTAACCTAAACTCAATTCACACCTCAGTCCTAAAACGAACCCCCTACCCAAAAATGGAGTTCCACCATATTTGGACTGATCTTTGGTCCCCATTAGGACTACTGGTCTTGACAAGGTAAGGTGTGTATACTGGAAACGGTCCTAAATGGGTAACAAAAGCAAGTACACATGCACCCACACACACCTGTATCAGTCATCTTGTTGCTGCTTTCACTAAAGCAACAAATATTACATTTCCTAACCCACTGCAGTGTGTGTTCTTTCAGCATACACAAGATGTTGCTATGATTTTAATAGGCTCACATGTTTCTCACCATGACACTTTTTTTACTTGAAGATACTGTTCAGCATGTTTATATCACATATACACATCAGTTTTATTATGTGAGCAGCTTCAGAGGCTATTTCTCTAAAGGTAGTTTTTGTTTTTACCTAAGATGGTCATAACTTATTGAAAAAAAAGTGATGATGTATTTTAGAAGAAACAAAAATGCTTATTTTGAAAAAAAAAACATATGCAAAAGGCAAGCTGGTAAAGGTACTTATCCAGTTTACTGTACTATATTGTATACTGTGATATGCACTATAAACTGAAGGAGCTGCAGAGGAAGGGTTTCAAAAACATAAAACCGAAATGCCAGAAATCAAGCATAAAATAAAGATGAAAAATAGCAGGATTAAAACCACAAGGATCTGCCCATTAACAAAAAGAAATAAAAGAGTATTTACATTAAAGGAACAGAAAATAAACGAGACAAATATGAGGATTGGAGGAGTGAGCAGGAAAGCATGGCTAAAACAAATTGGAAGAAAAACCCAGAAAACACTTTAAATAATAATAAGTTGAACAACCAAACATATGATGATCCAAAAGAACAGAACAAAACAAAACAAGAAAAACCAAGAACCAACCAAGAAAAAAAATAACAAAAAGCATAAATCCTAGAAACAACCACACACACACACACACAAATGCAATAATAATAAAGAAAAGAAAAAGAAACAAAACAGATCACAGGACCCCTTAATAGAAAATAAAAACAAATGACCAGTTTTGTTGGACTTTTCTGTAAAGTTATGTTTTCATTCAGCCGCTGATGTGCTGTTTTTTACATCCATGTGTTTCCTGTGCTCCAGCTCATTTCAGTGACATTACAATGCTCAGTTTATCCTCTCCAGACCAGGTAATGGACATAAAACATGAACCAAACAAGGAGCAATGTCTCAAAGGCTTGCTTCAATTAAACCCTGTACTTTGATGGCTAGTGACACTGTTACCATGGTAACATTAATGGACAGAATAACCAGTGGACAGAATCCCAAAGGCAGATAAAGATAAAATTAATCTGTGTGGCAGAAACTCCAGTTTGGGAAGATGAGCATTGAGACTGCATTTCTTTCTGCTCCCATACCAGTTTCAGACATCTTTTTTTATTTATACGTGATTCACCAATTGATTGGACAAACAAATGGCCTTGGAGAATACAACAGATGCACTCTAAAGGTATAAATACTCCTCTGATTTCTTTGACTTTAGGTCATTTCATGTTTATACTGAAGAACAGCAGCAGTTTGTATCCGAATGCTGTCCTCCTGGGGCCCTGGTTCCAGCAGTCAGCTCCTGGGTGCACCATGACCTTCTGGTGAGAAACAATCTGAACCTTTTTGTCTTTTTTTATGCAAACCTTCAGAGTTGTTCATTATGTTTCTTTCAGGCATTATTCACTTTACAGATTCAGAGACCCTTGATATTCTGCTCTGTATATGTCTTATCTCTTTGTGACATACAGGGACAAGATATGCATTTAAATTTACCATTTAGACAGTTCTATACCACCAACAGTACATATGAACATACATTTTCTCTGGGTGGCTGAGAGAAATCTATAAACAGATACATCTAGTGGATAATAAATTCTGTGTTTGATTTAGTGAGCAAAAAATTGCGTTCAAAATATCCAGGAATTCACGTCTTACCATGACTGAGTATTACTGTCAGTGCAAATTCAGCCTCCATCTTTCTCTTATCCTTTCAGGCATTATAACTCAGGCATATCTGTTGGGGCTGCTGACATGTACCTTCGATTTAAAGAAGTCCAAAACAACACGGTCGTATGGCAGACGCTGTACGACCAGGGAAGGCGCTGGAATCAGGTCACAGTTCAGCTGGGTCGCATCACTCAGCCCTTCCGGATCGCTTTTTCCAAAATCAGCCTTGGCGTGTTCGATGGCATTTCCGCTTTCGATGACGTCTCCTTCAGTAATTGTTCAATGCCACCGGCAGTGGTGGAGTGTCCCGCTGACACACATTTCCACTGCGTGCACACCAAAGTGTGTGTGGAGCATCTGCAGCTCTGTGACCTTGTAGATGACTGTGGAGATGGATCAGATGAGGAAGGATGCTGTGAGTTTCTTTGGTTTTGGGTTGTGAATGATCAGATCTTTATGCAACATTTGAACACAAACTAAATAATTATTTATCATATATATCATTTGAAGGTTATTGCAGTTAAAATTGCTGACACAAATATTAAAACACTTGGTCTATTTTGGCCCACATTTGAAATCCAGCCAAACATTTTGAACCACTGGTTTACTTTAATCAAGCTGTATGTAGCTGTTTTGTGTTTCTGAGCTTCAGCGTCTTGTTGTTTCTCGCAGCTCCAGAACTTCAGTGTGACTTTGAAGACGGTCTGTGCAACTGGAAACAAGAAACCAAAGGAGATAACTTTGACTGGACTCGCATTAATGGCCCAACTCCAACCCTTGACACAGGCCCCTTTAAGGACCACACACTGGGCTCTTGGTACGGCCACTACCTTTACATCGAGTCGTCTTCCCCCCAGGAGTTTAAAGACACAGCTGTGTTGCTGAGTCCAGTCTTTAAACCCACCTACCAGCCTGGAAAAGACCCAGCCTTTTCTTACCCCAGCAACTGTGTTTTCCGCTTCCATTACTGCATGTTTGGGCGTCATGCGTTCAGCCTGGCAGTGTACCTGAGGACCACAGCTACAGGCAGAGGCCCCTTGCTCTGGACAAAATATGGAAATCAGGGAAACCTGTGGCACAGGAAGACTCTGTACCTCCACAGTGCTCAGCCTTTCCAGGTAACTGGTCAAACTGAAGAATTTGTATATTTATTCAAAAAGATCCAAGAATTAACATAATTTAGCCAAAACAAAATTAAACACATTTTATAAAATGGTAACTTTGCTTTTATGTTATTTTTCCAACAGACAAATGCCCTTTCACGTTAAAATAAAAGTAACGTTTGTTTTCTTAAAAACTTAAGAAATACTGGAGGAAATGCTCAAAATGTTCATCTAAAACTAGCCAGAGCTGTCAAAATAGAACATTTTTAGAATCTAATTGGCATGACAAAAAGATAAAAGACAAGAGGATCCAGCTTGTTGGTTTTTCACAATTCATTAGAAAAGATATGTTAAGCAGAAACATCCAGGGATGAGATAGTTTTCAGCCACAGAAATCTATCTATCTTTAGATTGTGAGACAATGATTTTTTTAAATTAGGTTATCAGCAAAATAGAGCAAAGCCACCAGTTTTATCACAAGTAAATGATATCACTTTAAAATCATTCTGACCTACATTAAATCTAACTGTGACCAGATTTTTGCTTTACGTCACAAACCTAATGAGGACATCTCAGGGGTCCTATCAGAATCGTATCAGTGAATCATATTTTTCAAAGGAATCAACACTTAAATCAGTCAAACTAATCTTTTGTTTTAGTTTAGTGTCTTTTATTTCTTTTCATGGGCAAACAAAACACTCTCAAGATACAATGTGAAGATTTAGGTTGCAATACTTGTAGCATTATTGCACACAACATTAAATTAACCTGATGGATGACAAGAGGAAATCAGGTGATGCAAAACCAAAGCTTCACAACCACTAATATCTATCATGGGTAAATTAAGATAAAAACCAACTACCAAATATTGTACATGGCCTCAAAATTCTACTGTAGAGATGTTATTTTATGGACCGGTTTAGATGTAAATCCTAGCTTATGCCTTATAGCAGGGGTGTCAAACTCATTTTCACTGAGGCCCACAAGAGCGTTATGGTGGCCTTCAAAGGGCCAGTTGTAATTAACTTCAACATTTCTTGTTTAACTTTGAATAAACACTAAACTTCACATTCTTTGTCTCATTGCAACAACGGAGCACCACTAACATACAATAACTGAGCTCTGCCTGGTATTTTGTGCATTACATTTCCTCTCATAAGCACTGAAAGTACTGAGTGTACGACTGACTAAATGTGAAAAAAATAATACAGAAATACTAGTTTAAGTAAAAGTAAGAGAGTTTTACTCATTGTTCAGTTGTGGTGAGTAGCTGCCCTCTTGAATTCTCCCACTTTCCAACAGGGAATTCCTACTGGAGGAGCATTCTATTTTAAATTTACGACTTGTGCGTGAGTGGGAAATTCCCACTTCCCAGTACAACTGGGCCACAGCAACATTAGCCGGTGTAAATGCAGTGAAATGGAGATTTTATTTGGCAAATTTTACCAGCTACTTTTGAACCCTGTGGAGGGATGCCGTCATTTTGTAGGTAAAATAATCAACATGCATTATGGGAAATGTAGTTTATGATTAATGCTGGCTTGAAAGCAACATACACTTATTATTATTATTTTATAACATTAATACATCTTTGAAGCTCTCGTGTGCCACATAAAAGGCTGTGGTGGACCACATTTGGCCCACAGGCCTTCAGTTTGACACATGCTTTAAAGCACCTAAAGTTATCCTATATTCCTCCATGATCAGTTTGCATTCAGTCACCTCACCTTGTCTAATCCAAGGTAAACACAACTGTCTGGCAGCTAACAACAAGGCTCAGTGAACTCCATATTTAAGAATGCACTCCAGGGTTGAATAGTGAAGATTTGTTTTAATTGCTTTACTGCTCATCGTCAATCTCTGAACAAGATGGATGTCCCGTTGTCATCATTAATACGTGAGTTAAACCTGATAGGCAGTTAAAGACTTTTTCTCTCCTCTGTGTCACGGAAACAGCAGCTCCATTTGTCTGCTGAGCTAAGGCAGACAAGGAAACGTTAAAAAGAAACTGACACTGAATAACTTCATTCAAAAAAACACTCATTCACTTGTAAACAAAGTGAGGCAAAAAGGATACAATTCAAGGAATAAAAGAAAAAACAGAACATCTGAATTTGAACTGAGGTACAATGCAACAACAGTTATTGCTTTCAGCTTAACTGATGAAAACAACATCAAATAAGCAGGTTAAGTTAAGTTTATTTAACAAAAAATATAAATAAATTGACTAAATAGTGACTCATTCCATTATAAAATTCTAGCTCATTAATCCTCTAATTAGTTTATATTAATTTGTTTTAAGATTAGTTTAAATAAAGTTTACAGCTGTTATAGTGGAAACAAGCAAGGGATATTTTCATATCAGACCTCTTCTACCAAGCAAAGACTTATTATGTTTTATTGTATTTTTTATGTATTAAATGTGTACAATGAATGCACCATTTCTGTTGTTTGGGATAAAAGTATTTAATAATTTCTCACTGATTTATTAGTTAATTGATTTGTAATTGCTTGATTGCTGATTTGCAAATTGTGGATCTATTTCAACTTTAAAGTGATTGCCTCACTATTTCAATATTTATTTGTTTGTATTCTTGTCACGTTCCTTTTTGCCAGATTTTAATTGAAGGCACAGTTGGAGATGACTTTAAAGGAGACATTGCCGTCGACGACCTTTCCTTTCTGAACTGTGAGACAATAGATGGTAAATGATTACACAGAATACACATTAAAACACAAGAGGATTTCTTTTCAGGCATTACTTTTTTTCTCTGTTGTTTGTTAACTTTGTTGTTTCCAGATGAACTCCCCTCACTGATCACCCCAGCAACGACGCCCCCAGCCACCACCATTCTGCCCCACAGCTGCCCCGAAGGGCAGTTTGTGTGTGGAGCGTACGGCGAGTGTGTTAACCTCAGTCAAGTGTGCGACTTCAAAAATGACTGCTCTGACGGGTCAGATGAAACAAACTGCGGTAAAAGATTTTTTGAAAGACCTATACTTTCATTACTTTTACCATTATTGTTACATTTATTCATTGTTCTGTTCTCCTGCTCTGTTCTTTTATCCTACAGTAAAGGAAATATGTGATTTTGAAGGAGGTGAAACGTGCGGTTGGACAATCTTCAACCCTTCTTTAGTCCCGAACCATGCCTTTCTCTGGGCGACGAACCAAGGAGAAACAATTCATGATGGAGAGCAGGACCACCGTCCTGCAAACGATCACACCTTGTACGTGTAGAACCTCAGAATATGATTAAATTCTTTGTAGACTTGGGGTGATTATTATAATCAATAACTAACTGAAAAAGAATCATCAAGGAATTTTAATCTCAACAATACAAATATGCATGTGGCCCTAAAATTAATGTTATTTTATTGATATGATTATGCTTTAAATTTTATTTTTCTTAATTATAAGAGCTTGTAATAAACTGAGTATAACTAATATCCTAAAACAGAAGCTCAACTAATAGGAAGAAAAGGGAAACAAAAACATTGAATGTCAAGCATTTACTTGACATTTCACTTTTTGCTCACCTAAAAGCAAAGCTAATTATAAAG
This sequence comes from Cynodonichthys magdalenae, assembly GCA_031762555.1. Taxonomy (NCBI): domain Eukaryota; kingdom Metazoa; phylum Chordata; class Actinopteri; order Cyprinodontiformes; family Rivulidae; genus Cynodonichthys; species Cynodonichthys magdalenae. The sequence continues at coordinate 10,295,848 of JARVJO010000165.1, read as the reverse complement.
AAATATATTAATGCAAATTACAGAGGTTATGCCTCTCGCTCTGTAGCAGACAGGCAGTGACATGATTGCCTTCATCCATTTTTTATTGTGTGAGTGATGAGGGCAGACAAAGGCAGTGCATTGTGCTCACCACATTTAATTAGTAATTTACTGTAATTCGAAGTAATTTCTGCCCTTTGCTGAACTATAGACTTTATCTTATTTATAACGTCTGCCTGAAACTCTTTCTCACCTCAGCTGCAACTCTTAATAAAGAAGGAAAATGGACAGGGAACACGTCTTTGTTTTTTAAAAAGTATTACAGGATATTAGACTATTAGACATTATTGAAGTTAAACATTTAATTTTTTAAAACCTACAGGTCAAGGTTCTCCAACTAATTTTTTGAAACATTTAAAGTTGCTTTAATGGATTGACAGAATGACTGACAACAGTTTTATTAGTCTGATTGTTTTCTACTGCAGGAAATGTACTGACTGCTGATAACAACTCAACAAATCCCCACTTCAAGAAGAAGCAGTCATGAATTAATTTGTACTTAAACATATTTTGAGATATTTTAAATACATCTTCATGTAAAACCTCTTGTATTATTGGTAAGCAAAAGGACATAGCAGTAACTTTTCATTGATATATATTTTTTTCTGTTGTTCCACCAATAGAAACAGCCCTGAGGGGTGGTATATGTGTGCAGACAGTTCAAATGGTGGCTATGGTCAAATTTCTGACCTCCAAACACCTGTCATCTCTTTCACCGGGCCACACTGCACTCTGGTCTTCTGGTACCACATGAGTGGATTCACCGTAGGATTCCTTCAGGTAAAAAGATGTGTTCATCTGGAAACCACATCTCACTTCTGTGTGACGTCTCACCAGAGTAACACCGACTACTGTTTTATTCAGGTGCTACTCCGGCACAAGAACGGAACTCATGTAGTTTGGTCTCAGAATGGAAACCAAAACAAAACATGGAGACGAGGAGAGGTGTTCCTGGGATTAACAGACAATATCCAGGTTTGCTAATTAGATACTTTAATGAGCATGTTAACCTTAACGACCAAGTGAACCTGGGTCAGTTTACCACGGATGAAACGTTCAGCAATGTTTCTTATATTTTTCAGTTTACTGCTTGTCTACAAATGAGTTAATTTCTAGTTTGTTGTCCTTGTTCAGGTGATTTTCAGGGCCAAACGGGGGATTAGCTACATGGGTGATGTGGTGATAGATGATGTCAGCTTCCAGGATTGCTCACCTCTGCGTCCATCAGACAAGCCATGCACATCAGAGCAGTACGCCTGCGCTAACGGCCACTGCATCCCTCAGGACAACTTGTGTGACTTCATCAACCACTGTGGGGACAATTCAGATGAGAACCCCTACATCTGCAGTAAGACCCACCCCCTCATGACGCCTGAGGAAAGATTAATTTCCAGATGATTGGATGGACTGGATTAATCCCCTCTTCTTATTTATTGCTGTCTTTTAGAGGGCTTTAGCGGACGCTGTGATTTTGAGTTTGACCTCTGTTCCTGGCGTCAGTGCCAGCAGGATGACTTTGATTGGCTGATCAAAGTGGGCAGCACTCCAACTATTGGAACTGGACCATCGAATGACCACACCCTGAGAAACCCCTCTGGACACTACCTTTACCTGGAGAGCTCTTTCCCTCAGGCAGTCGGTGATATTGCCCGTGTGAAGGGACCCTTAATGAGCAAGAGGAGCTCCCAGTGTAAGGTCAGACCAAGATCGAAGGGAGGAAACACATTTTGAGCTATTTATACTATGTATGAACAAGCAAAAAGGCATTGCATGGTCATCGTTACAGATATCTGTTGTTTGAAGTCACAGCAGCAGCTAGCTGTAGCACCTCCTGGAGCAATATCACAAGTTTCAGTTGGAATAATTGTTTGATATGAAACTGACAGTATAGTTTAAAGTTTAGAAAATAGCATTTGCATGAACTGTTTCTTATGGGGACAAAAGCCCGGTCCCCATCGTGAGAAGTACCATTGGTGGGTCAGGGGTTAGGGTCAGGATCAAGGTGTGAATTGAGTTTAGGTTAGGTTTAGGGTCAGGTATGCACTGGGGTGGTTAGGTTTTGGGTAACACGTCAGGGTTAGGCTGTAGAAATGGCCGGTAAATGAATAAAAGTCAATGCAAAGACCCTATGAGGATAGAAGAGCAAATACGTGAGTGTGTGCATGTGTGTGTGCGTGTGTCTGTCCTCCCAGCTCTCAGCCTCCACTGAGAAATGATTTCTTGATTGACTGCCCTGCCTGCTCTCTGTAGTTTGCGTCTTATCCCACTCCTGACCTGTCAATTCATCATGCAGCCAGCAAGAAGGTAAAAAATAAAAATAAACTGAAGGGAGGGCTGAGCAGTGGGAAGTGAAGAAGGGAAAGGACCAGGGCAGTTGAGGCATCATGAATATTCCTCCATTAAAAAAAAAACATTATTATCTCAGAGCTGCATGATGGAGTAACACACTTCATTTTAATAGCTTAATATAACCAAAAGAAAAAGATCATCTGCCCTGTTACTGACTAGATTAGTAGATTATTTTGTACGTCAATCTTTATGTTTCTTTGAATATTCTGTAAAAAGAAATTGCAATTAATGAAAAATGAAATGCAAAAACACGTAATTTGTGTATAGTCTAAGCAGATTCAAAAAATCTGTTTAAAAATAAGTGAGTAATTTTTAAGTTACATTAACTTCATTATATTTTAGAACACTACACATTATGGTAAAGTATGAAAAATCCTTGTTTAAATCATTCGATCAAATAGCATCCTCTAAATTACAAATGTAACAAATTATTTTGTACTTTTTGTATTTTTACAGGTGGATCATGTTTGATGGTGTGATTGCTTGAATAGTTTATTCATAAATTGTTTTGTAACGGCAGCTATTGAGACTGATCTAAGTCCAAAACAAATATTTCTGTAAAGAACATGAATGGCACTTCATCATACTGATAGTGACTGGTAATTTCCTGTTATACTGTTGTAATATAAATGTGAAAAATATCAGCATCATTGTCAAAAGTTTGACTGATTTTCTGTTTATTCATGCAGATGCGTTTCTACTTTCACATGTCAGGAGATGGTATTGGGACCCTTAGCGTTTTTATGAAAATTGAAGGACATCATCACCTCCTGCTGAACCTGACCGGAGATCAGGGCAACTACTGGCAGATGAAGGAGATCCAGCTGAGCTCCTCCAGAGACTTCCAGGTGGTGTTTGAGGGCAAGGTGGGGCACAGTGAGAAGGGGGACATCTGCTTGGATGACATCACCTTCTCTCCTGGGTGCCTTCTTGCACCCTCATATCCAGTAACAGATGTAATTCCTCCTTCAGAAGGTAAGCACTTCTCTTCTGACTTGATTCTAGCATTTACTGTCTTTGTTATGTCTGAGACAACACAAGTTAGATTTTATTCAATACTCCAACTAATTTGCCTTCTTTATTCTTACCCAATGAATGGGAGTCACTTTCTGTCACTTAGTACATAGTGTTCTAAACAAAATATTTATTTTTCTACATTTTTTTATAGTTCATCAATACATTAAATTAACTTTTGTATACTGCTGACAATTTGTAAAGTACAGTTATTATCAGTCATGAGATTTGCAAACTATTCATTTGGTGTTTTAGGGCTCAGTATTTGGTTCAGAAAACTTTAAGGAAATAAATTTAAAGCCTTAAACGGTTTGTGGCTGAGGAAAAATTGCTTTATGTATTATCTTTGCATTTCTTGTAAATTACCAATAATATAACTAGTGAAACTATCGTGTACAATGAGAACCTGAATCAGGCACAAGATCCTGTCCAGTACCTGCCTAAAATATTTGGAAAAAAAGGGCCCCGAATCCTGTGTTCTTATAATGTTTGTAGAGAATCTGGTCACACAAAAAGGAAACAAGGAAGTAAGTTCCAGAAATGAACACTAAAACTAAATAAATAGAGACTTACTGATTATTTGACCATTTAGAGTAAATTATAATAGATAAAATAAGTGTGTATCTGAACGTCAGGTAACCTCTTAAGCCCCGTGCCCCTGCAGGCAGGGGCAGAACTGCACTTTTCTTGTCATTACCTAATGACTGTCAACAACGGCTGTGGTGGAGTGGCTAGGGGAGTTGTTGGTTCGATCCCCCATTCCAGCCGTCTCGGTTGTTGTGTCCTTGGGCAAGATATTTCACCCACCTTGCCTGCTGGGGGTGGTCAGAGGGTCCGGTGAAGCCGGTGCATGGCAGCCCTGCCTCAGTCAGTACCCCTCAGGGCAGCTGTGGCTGTAGCTTACCATCATCAGTGTGTGAATGGGTGAATGACTGTAGTCTGAAGTGCTTTGGGGTCCGATGGGGCTTGATAAAGTGCTATGTAAGTTCAGTTTAAGTTATCTTAGTTAAACAAAGACGTGTGGTATCTATAGAAATGTCAGAATCTTGGGTAAAAACTCATAAAAAAACATTTCTATGTCCACCAGACACAGTTAAAACAACAAGCAGTTGAAAATAACGTCTTGGGACTTAAGTGGTTAATTGATCACAAAATATTACTTACTTTAGCATTCCTTGAAGGACTGCATATTGCTTACACATATACTTTTAAAGAAACATCTGGTGCAATTTGTTAGAATACATGATGAGGATGACTCTCAGCTACTACCAAACCAGGGTTTAGCTTAATATTTGTAAAATGACTGGGTTATAGTTGTTTTTGTTAGCTGAGGGTGAGAGGCTGCAGCCGACAATTTATTGTAAATCAAGTTGACTTCAAAAGATAATCAGTTTGAGATAATGATTACTTTCTGATTAAAATCCACTCCGGTTCATGAAGCAGTTATATGATTGCCCGTCTTTCAAGCTGGCAAAAAAATATTGAGATTTGCTGGAGGTTTTTCTTGTCAGGAAGCTTTTACAGGAGGCTCGATGTAATTCTCTTGCAGAAAAAGCCCAGGTACATGACTGCACTTCAGCTTTTGTTACTGTTTCACTATCATGAATTACGGAGACACTTAATGGAGCTGAGCCAAAATGAATTCAACCTGTCGTTTCCTTTCACTGACAAGTAAAAACATCTGCTGTGATGAAAGTATATAGTTTATATGGCCTCATAAACCCTCTGGGAGATACTGGGTGTGTGTGCAGCGTTTCCAGGCAACAGCGGTGACCTTTGACAGCTTCAGTAAAATATAAATATAAAGGCTCAACAATAGCAGGTCATTTTAGACCTAATGAGAATCAACACTGTTTTCAAATGAAAATAAAATGCCTCTTGGGAGATTATTTTTGAATGACGTGGTCATTTTATAATAGCTATTTAAATCTTCTGCTTTAAGCAGAGTGCTGAGTTCAACATCTTATTTTGCTAATCAGCAACATAAACACTTCCTTTTGGGACATTTTGCTAATGTAAAAGCTTTATCTCATGTTTCAAACATTACTGCTATGTTCGGGAGAAATGCCTCAAGAGCCCAATTAAAATATTTGATTGGTTTAGGAAAGATATAACTGCTGTGTAGATATGTTCAGTTTCGATTGCTTTTTCTTGGATGATTTAGCAGTTAGAAAATGAATGGATGCTCGGATGGTTTTGTGTAATTTTTATACAGAAAATGAAAAAGCAGAAACTTTCAAAAACAATGTAATTTAAAAAAAACACACATACACTGCACTCTTTTCTTAAAATGGTAAAGGTGGTTTAATTTATGTAGCATTGGCATTTAGACCAGTGGTTTTCAAACTTTTGTCCTTCCAGTCAACAAAATAACAGTTGCAGAAACTCGTGACCCCATATGTTACTTGTTTAAGTTCAGAATTAAGACTAAACAGTTCAGTCAGTTCAACAGCTAGTCTTGTTCCTCATGATATGAAAGTCCTTCAAGCAACTTTCAGATGTTTTGTATAGAGAAGGAACCTCTGTCCCGATACTCAGGATCTGTGAAGGCCTGGTGTTCTGGTTGTCTATCTGGAATGTATGTGCCCTTCCTGTCTCTGATTTCTGTTTTATTTTGCCTTGATATACATCATCAGATAGGAGGCTTTCCCTTCCATATCATGTTCAATCACTTAAATATACGACAGGTATATTCCTGTCATGGTATAAAAACATTCAGCACTAAACAAGAAAAATGAAAAACATCCAAGCTGAATTTCAGATGTTGTTGCAAAATGTCTGAATACTGAATGTGACATGTCAGGGTTTATTATTACCTAAAAAGAAAACAAAATGTTTTCACCTCAGCATATTAGGGAACTGAGCCTGAACTGAACAAGGAGGAGAGGAAAGAGATTTGTGGATGAAGCCTTCTCATTCTGTGACTTGGCAGCTGCTGGCTGCTCAGCATTTACAGTAACACTGATGAGACAAAAGAGGCCAGGAACTGTAATTATATACTGTCACCCCTCAGAGAGCATATAGACCCAGATTCAGTCTATATACCATCCCAGGATGAGGCAGTGAAGTTAACTGCATCACATTTAGTGTCTGTGACCATTGGAATAAAAACTGCTTATAATGGTTAGTAAAAATATATATTTGTTTACTTTCATGATGGTTTTGTTTTTTTATGTAGGCAGTGTTTGAGGGTGAATAAAATAAATATGGAAAATAAGAGTTAGTGGTGAACAACTTACTAAAATGAATATTTCTCATTGTGAGGTGTTCAGAACAGGCAGCAGTTGTTTCTGTTTAATGAAATAACTGAAAACATTTATTTGCTACAAAATGACTGAAAGCAGACCACCAGGACAGTGTGTGATAACAAAACTACCTACTTCCAGTCATTTTGTTCTGTCTGCAGTTGTTCTATAAAGCGGTATGTAACATTTATGTTTAAAAGTTTAGCAGTGTTTTCAAAATTGTTAGACATATTCATTTTTTCCCGAAGCTGGTATTATTTAATGGGTGGTTCTAGATTGAGTATATAACTTGGGCTTTTACTTTACAAGATTTGGTTATCTTAGTCTGAGTTACTTACTAACTTACTTACTCACTTAAATATTTACTTACTCACTCACTCATTCACTCACTTACTTACTTACTTACTCACTTATTTACTCGCTTACTTACCTTAAACTTGCAATTAAAATTTGCCCAAAAGTATCAATCCTAAACAAACTCCATGCACCAGGGGGCAGCGTGACTCCCAGTGTGCTTGAGGAAATATCAACCTGTATATCATACAAAAGTTAATAGAGTTGATGAGACAGAGTGAATTTGTGTGCATTCAGGTGCTACATGTTAAAAAATAAACATTTCTTCTAAAGAAACCCACTTACAGTTTCAGTTTGAGACAAAACAGCAAAGGTTGCAGCACAGTTAGAAGCTGTGTCTTCCTGTCTTCCTGTGTTTCTTTGTTGGGCCGCATTGCTTCTGGTTCTGTGCACCTAAAGAGGAACAAAGCATTAGGAAGGACTTATACCCTTTCTCTCCTTTAATTACAGAGACCACCCCTCTTCCTTTCTAACCCTCTCCAATGCTAAGACTGACCCCACTGGAATGTTTGGCTCAAAAAGAAGTTGCTTCGACCCCCTCCCTCAGCTTCACCACCAATGATACAGTGATTTGGGCTTCCAGCTTTGTGCTTCTTTGTCTTTCTAAGCCTCTTAAAGGGAGTGTGATGCTGTGTGCAAAGGGTCCCCCTCACTTTCTCCTGGCGTATTAGACTCAGGAGTTTTTACTCAGCTGTTGTGTTGCTGTTTAATCTAATGAAACACCCACCTGTTTTGACACAAAAAGAAAAGCTGTTTTGTTGGAGCCCAGAGTTCTTCTTCATATTTTCCACCCAATTTAAGAAATGCATGTTTTCACTGGAAATATAAGGGTACATTCAGCAGCTTGTTTGTCACCAACAATGAAAAGAAAAAGGAATTTAGCAATCTTTTGTTGCAAAAGGTTACAAAAGTCTTTAATTCACATTTCTGCATCTTGGATTTTTTTGTCAAATCTTATGTGTTAGAAAATATTTAAGCTTGACAAAGTCATGTAAATATGTTTTACTTATTAATTGTGTGAATTTAGGAGAGAGTTCAGCTATAGGCAGAACTAAATCATCTTTTTCTGTTTGAGATCCATCTTTGTGCAATCAGCTTTTGATAATATGCTAGTTTAGCACTTTATGAAATAGTAATAGATGTTGAAATTCAGATATATATTCTGAATAAACATCAAACATACATTGTCCCGCACAGAAAACCCATTACTTCATAGTTAAGAACAATGCTATTAAAACATTTTGTTTTCTTCTTCCAGGGTTTTGTCCTGCAGGTTCCATGCTTTGTGACAGAGGCGCCTGTTTCACACCTGAGCAGAGGTGTGACTTCATAGATGATTGTGGTGATGGCACTGATGAAAAGGACTGCGGGACATTGTGCTCATTTGAGAACGGTAGATGTGGCTGGAAGACGTCGTTGGCTGATAATTTTGACTGGGCTCTCGGTACTGGATCTGTCCAAAGCATCCGGCCTCCTTACGATCACACATTGATGAATGAAAATGGTATGAGTTTATAAAATTATACTATCTTTTAGATTCTGTCTTAAAACCAAAGGTCTTTTTGTCATAGCTTCTTTATTGACCTTTTATTTGTTTAAATAACTGAGTGTTTTATACTTCAGGCTGATTTTGTGGATAGAAATGAGAGTGTGCTGATTGAAAAGTCTCACTTTTTAGAGTCAATCTGCACACAGTGTTTAATTCAGGCTAAATCGATGAGCTATTTCACAGTAAGTGAATGTACGGGAGCTGAGATTGATGCAGGGTAGAAATCCTATTAAACAAAGCTCACTGTAATGAGCTATATATGTGAACAAAGAAACACAAATGTTAATAAATTAGTTTGAAAAGACCAGAGTCTGTATTAGTATTACATCTATAGAGTCTGCAGCACAGCAAATATTTATAATTTAAACAATAATCAATCAAGTTTTAAATTCCATAATTCAGTTCATAATGATCTCATTTGTGACTTGGAGGCGAAAAAGAAAGAAAAATAATGGCTAACTGTAGCTTTTCTTATTTTTTTCTTTTGGCTATTTAACAAAGCATGTTAAATACTTCATAATAAAAGCTTGAGCCAAAATCCTACTTTTAATGTAAATACAGTGAAACTAAGAGTCTGTTTCGCATCAGATGCTAAATACAAATCTGATTTTTAGAAGAGAAAAAAAACAATAATGTTGATAGGACTAACAAAAGCTGTAAAACATTTCAAATAAATGCAACATGATTTTAGTCTGGAAAAAACTGGAGCTTGTGTTAAACAATAAAAACTATCATAAAATATTGTAATTACCACAGACTGTACTCAATACAAACATATTTTGAGGTAATGGAAAATTAAAAGTCAACCAAAGTAAAGTCAAGTAAAGTCAGGAGCATGGGGCATGAACTGCAGTAAATTAAAAGAAAATGTTTGTAAAGTAAAAATATGGTTCGACAACTGGGTTTTGATGCTCAAGGCATCCACATATTTTATGAACACATATAACAAAACACAGCTATCACCTTTTATAATGATTTACCATGTGATAAATGTACGCTGGAACAATGGAGTAATTGTTAGCATTATTGATTCACATCAGGTAAGTCTGTGGTTTGAACCTTAGCTGTGCAGGTTTTTCTGTGAAGCTCTTCTAATGCCCCCATTTTTATTTATTTTGTGATGCCTCCTAATGCCTTCATTTATTTTTAATTTCTGGAAAATCTAAGAGGTGGAATAACTATCAAAAACCCCTGTGTAGAGTAAACAGCTATCTGCTATCAATCTCAGATGATTCTGGTTTCATGATCTCTTCTGGACTGCCATCACACTACATAAAATAAGCACTGCACTTGTTTATGTGAGATGTTACAGATGCACCTATGAAGCCCCATCTCTTCAGCTGCATCAAGCGCCCCCAGGCAAGAAAGCAACTGCTGTTAGGTCAGGAAAAACAAACACTCGAAAGGGGGAAGTCTGTGAAATATATACAAATATATTCCTCGACATGACTGGAAAACATATAAATAGAATAAATATTATGCAGATATTATGTGTAAACAGGAATATTAATAATAAAAAAACTTTTCTACTTTTGAGTTTTCCTTTTTTGTTTGTGTGTGTTAATTTGACTTACTGATTAATCTGAAGAGCTCCTCTGTGTCAAAGGGCAGTGACACATTAAGGCACATGTCAGAGATCACTCAGTGACCCCTGGCCTACACTTCCTCGGCACGCTCTTCCTCATCATGTAATTTGTCAGTGGTTGTGAAAAAAAAAAAAGAATCATGTCTCCTTTTTTACCCTTGTAGGTCATTTTGTTTATCTTGAAGCGACGCCAGTGGGACTTAAAGGTGATAAAGCTCATATCAGGAGTTCTGTTTGGAAAGAGTCCAGTGCTCTGTGTAAACTCTCCTTCTGGTACTACATTTCCCATAAGGCCACGGGCACCATCCGGCTGCTGATCAAGGTAAAGCAGTTTTGGTTAAGATTTGGGAGAAAATTTCAACCCATCACAGTTGATAAGAACCTCTGCTGAATGTCAGTCACGGTTGCTATGGTTACATTTGGTCAGAAATAAGCCAGACTATCTTCAATTATGTTAATATTCGCAGACATTTCATCACATCAGCTCTGCTGTTCGAGGGGGGGGATTTATGATCTGTGGGGGGCTGCAGAAGGGACTGTGATGTGAATGGGGGTCATGGTCACCCCTCGGCACAGAGTGACCCCACTCCACCATCTGGGTGGAGTGCATTCTTGCCAGATTTCAAGGCTTTAATGCTTGTAAGGCATTACCTTTGAATATGTATGGCCGAGGGATTTAAACGCACATTTTAGATTCTGCAGTTTTCACTCTGCCTACATCCCTGTGGTCTGTCTTCTCTCAACTTTATTTAACTCTGTCAGGGTGGCTGGGGGGTCAAGGTGTAGGTGTTGAATCACACCTTCTTGTGGGAATATAAAATAAAGGATATTCTTGAATGTGCAACAACAGCTAGTTGACTAATGATTCTTCGCTGTGAAAAATATGTCCTCATTGTGTTTTTACACTTATTACAGCACCTGTGTGTGTGAAGGTGTTGCATGAACTGATGCTGATTTTAAATTAATCATCTCATCAACACGATGCTATTGATCCTAACTTTAAGATCACTTCAGAAAGATTCTTAAAAATGTAAAGACTAGGGTTTTAACAGTATTTAAATCAGTCCCTGTGGCTCTGGGATTGATTATATGACACTGAGAAGCAGGAGATGATTAATGTCTGTGGGCTGTTTAAAATGCAAGGAAAACAGCAAATTTGACCTCTTAAAACTTGGATTATAAACATTAAAATACAGCCAGTGAATCCCACACTAAAGCAGAGACAGCAGCAAAGCTGGAAATCATTAATCAATTCTGAAGAGTGTTTGTTTAACTGCTGTTTATGTTCTTGTTGCTGATATTAGTTGCATGTATGACCTTCCAGGTTTAAAGACTTTAGCACTTAGAGATTATTGCTATGTGCTTTCCTTGATGCCAATATTGCATTTTTATAGCTTTGATATTTTCTATTATCCAAGCAGCTGCGCAAATTCATACACGAACACACATTTGCGAGGACAAGACCGCAAAGACACACACTCTCATATCAAGTTGTGTTGTTTGAGAGATTATATTTTACTCAGGGAGGTTAAACAGATCTGTTTCTATCACCAACCCTGTTAACTGCTCCTAACACTCATCATTGTTCGCACATGATTGCTAGTCACTGTTTTCTGTGCTGCAACTGAGTTAAGTGTGAAGCATATTTTTACAATTTAAACTTGCAACAACAGATCTCTTTAAGTGGGTTTCAACAGTCTGTAAAAAAACGACCAAACTTTTCAGCCACAGTAATGTTCTTTTAAAGCAAATACAAATTGAAATTGTACTGTAATTACATAGTTCAGTTCTATACCACAATGAAGTAACTATGCTACCTCCGGTTGTTGTGAAATTGCTGTATATATGAAAAATAAATTTGACTTTGCATCATAGCCTATCTTAATGCATTGAAACTGACCTCTGTCTCCTACCGTTTCGGACACTCCTACTTCAGCATGTTTTCACAACAGTGCTTGGGTGGGAGGGGTAGGAGGCTTCAGACTTACCTCCAGGGAGGGGCTAAGTACAAGGAAGGTGGGGCTTTGTACCAGCAGGCCTTTAAGCAGCTCAAAGATGGTGTAAGATTGGGTGGTGGTGGTGGGTGGGGGGGACTATTTACCCCACTCTGGATAAACCGGGAGGGGTGAATAGTCCCCCCCACCCGCCACCACCTCAAGAGACCTGAATTGAAAATGTTTTTGACAATATGCATGAGAAATATAATAATATAATATATAATATATAACTTTTGACAATTTTTTACTTATCTATTCTGCCTCTTCTCGAAAGTGAGAAACATAATGAAACTTCAATCTTTCCATTATAAAGAATGAAACTCACATTTTAAATGTATTCAGTGATATTTTGTTACATTACACCATTTATCTGCTTGAAAAGAAACAAACATTTTCAATTTTCCCACTTTTATGGTAATGACATCCTTACATACTTCATCCTGGTTTTGTGGCTTTGAATTGTGGCAAATCAAACATCAGCCACTGAGCCAAAGAAATGAAGTTTTACCCACGTTAAATGTGGCACAACTCAACGCTAATTATTTGAGCCTGTTTTTGATTTAAAGCAAAGATCTAACACAAAAAAGCACAGAACTTTTCTCTGTCTTCTGGTCTTTTTTTAATGCAGCAGCAGGAACAGATGATGCTCACTGATTTGAAGGTAAATTGACAGCAAAAAAGCAATGCCAGCCATTTCAAAAAATAAAAAGGCTCTGAGTATAAATTGGATTTTGACTTTGCAGTTAAGACATTTTGGGAGGTTTAAATTTCAATAAAAATAGCATTTTTATGCGATTGCAACTTTGTTTTTTTACCCATCTTGACATTCACTGGGGCCAGAAATAAATAAAAAATAAAAATAAAATATATTTGCAATCTTTACTCTGAGCAAACTGATTTTGCGCTCACATTGCCCTGACTGCAAACTCAGGGGATACGGCTTCAAATTGATCAAATAAAGGCCTCGACTGATATGCCAAACGAACGATAAGTGAGAGCTACGTGCGTCTGTATCATATACATGTCTGCTGCTTTTATAGATGGAGCCTTTACTCCATGACATAAATCTCGATAAGTCCCGCTGTAATGCTGACTATTAATCTGCGCTTGACTCCCACTGTAACAAGATTATTTCAAGTCGGGGCTCCACCAGCAGAGGAGACTGCCTGTGCAAGCCTCACCCAAGGGTGCATTTTAATAGGCTTTCAAACTGCAGAGAAGAATGTGACTTTGCCTGTCCTCTGGGATGTTTTTTTTTTTTTTTTTCTTTGCACATTGGAGCAAAACTCATCTTGCTGCAGTCGAACTTCTGGTCATCAGCTGCAACTTTAAATATACAAAATGAAATATCTTATTTTCGTAGAAATTTTACTTTTGTTTGACGTGTTCATTTGTAGTGGCCTCAAACATTTCGCAGCCCCAAAACTGAATTAATAAAAAAATATATATTCCTGCAGTTATTCAATCATGTCAGCAAAAATAGAGAAAGATGAAGCTTTTCTAAGTTATTAAAGAGTTGTTAAGAATGTGCTACATTTCACAATTAACAGGCTCTCCTTTGGAAGCTTTGGTTTGCAGCTATTGCTCCAGTCACTTCAAATAAGACTTTTTTTGTGAGTGGTAGTTTCAGTAGAGACTATAACTTTTAGATAAAAAAAAAAGATTTATATTGTTGTGCATTTCAGAAGGCATAAGTTCCCCATCCCTGACAACCTATCTGCAGTAAAAGAGAAAAATACTATTTAAGGTGCACGTAATAGAAATGATGGAGACTATGCCTTTTTCAAAATAAGCTTGGATAGAATGGCTTCTGGTGCTTTTCCTGTTTTTAGGAGCAGAAAATATCTATGGTAGTATGGGTAGAGAGCTGCTGCTCAGTCGTGAAGCCCATTTAAGGCTCAAGAACATGAAAACCCATAATAATAATACTATTTTTTTTTATTTATAACAAACTTTACATTTACAAAAATGTCAAAGTGCTACAATCAATAAAACAATTAATATATCATAGCAACAAAACAAGGACCATAAAATACAGATTATTAAATTATTAGTCATTACAGTACTTCACTAGAAGCAGGGTTTCACCTTTGGATTAAAAGTAAACACAGACTTATAAAATAACCCTAATTTCCAACAAGATGGAAGACAGCAGCAGGACATACTGTAGTCAAGACCACCTAACCCGAGACCAAGTCGAGACCAAGACCACAGTGTATTGAGACTGAAACAAGACCAAGCCTTTTAGGACCGAGACCAAGGGAGAGTGAGACCAAGTCAAGACCAAAACCAGCAAAAAAAACAAAAACAACAAAAAACTAGTTCCCTAAAAGAAAGAGTATTCTGTAAACATGTAGCTAACTTAACATATAGATCTAGTATTGACAAAATCTCTTTGTGTATTGCTGAGTAAAGAATTTTGCTGCATAGGCAGATTGCTAACGTTAGCAAACATTAGCGATGATAAAAGTTTAACGTTTTCCTCACTGTCTCTAAAAGTGAAGCACTGCAGAATTTACAAGTCGCTGTATGCTTTCGTCTGGATGCTGTTTTACAAATATATTCTTTATGATTTATGTAGCTGAAGTGTTACTGAAGATTTAGCAGACATCTTCTCCCGCTCCCAGACAACCATGCTGCTCACTTTCTTGGAGTGCCGTGTGCGAGTGAAATGGGGTGGGGATGGATGACAATGGAACAAAAATTCATTAGCATCATTAGCAACGAGTCACACTTGGATTTGAATCAGTTTGTTTTACATTCAGTTTATTTTAATGATGTGTATTTTTGTTCTCATTCTGTGCGGATTTATGACTTTTTAGCTTCTGTTTGCAAATATTTTCCATAGTGGTCTTTTTCTGTTTCATACAGTTGTATTAGTATTACTGTCATTATACTTCAAGGACCTCAGTGATTTGTATAAGGTCAGGTATTTAAAAAAAAACTTCTATCTTGGCTGATTTGAGTCATTCATTCAGAGATGTGTTCATTATGCCTCCATCAGAGCAACTCTGAGTTATACCATAATAAACTGATTCAAAAAGTATTTTATTCCACCAGCTATCAGCCATGTAACTATTAATGTGTTGCTTATTTGTGCTCTACTGCCAGCTGTAAACCTAATTACCCCTTGGAGACAATAAAGTTACCTTGAACCTTAATTAGTTGATCATTAGTCTTTATTTGCTTTTAAATAGCATCTATTTGTACAAGTTTTTCTGCACTTTTTGGACATTTTGCCTAATTGATCAACTAATTAAAAACACATACGTGCACAAAATAATTTTTTATTTTTTTTGAAATTCAAATGCCTCTCTGTTTTGCAGTGCCAGAGGTCAGGATAGTGTATTTATTATTTAATGTGAAATGTCTCTTTAAATGTTTCACTGTTGCTTTTTATGTGCCATTAAAACTCACAGGTGAGGTTCTGGCTCATAAAGAAATACATCCACGAAAACCCCTTTCAAAGTCACATTTACTGTTTTGAGGCTGCATTAGCTGTGATTTAGTGCCTGAGAAGCACCATGGGAAAAGACAGAGTGGGCTTACAGAAGAATACACTCAGATTTGTCTTTTAATAAGTTCCACATGTGGTATGAGAGAAATCCATCACCATAATAACTCAAAGAGATCAGGCCGAAAAGGGGCTCTCAAGGCAATGAAATTATTACAACCACGTTATGTTAATGAGACTTTAATGACTCCTTTTAGATGGAATCCACTGTTTCCCAGCAGCTTTCTGTCCAAAAGTTACTTTCAGCTTATTTTTCCACAAACAGTATTCTTTGATGACATGTGGGTCTGAGTTTGAAGGATGAATTTCTGACAGTAATCACCGCTGTAGCTTCAAAACCATTTGTTGTAACCAGAGCAGAATGCGCAACATCACCACACGAATATCTTTTTGTCATCTCCTCTCCACAGACAGAGAACAGCTTAATGGAGATGTGGAATAAAACGGGGCATCAGGGAAACAAGTGGAACCGGGCTGAAGTCCCACTCAGGAAGCTGAGGAATTTCGAGGTGATTTTTGAGGGAATTCGCTCCTTTGATGTGAGCGGAGGAGCCGCACTGGACGACCTGGAGTTTATCAACTGTGCTCCAAGTAGGTGACACGCACCGGCAGGTTAAACACATTTCCATCAGACAGAACCTTACACAATAAAATCTATCAAATATATTGACCCCGATGATGTAGATCAGTAATTGTTCTGGTATGTAAACTTTCAGGCCTCTTTGAATATGCAAAACATTAAACATAAAACTAAATGAATGCCAACACCTAAACAATTCAACCTTTAATTTTTTTGGATTCATTCAGATCCAGATGTTTCTCATCAGGCACTGGTAGAGAGCAACTGCAGCACCTGGCATCAGAAATCTGAGTTTAAATGCTAATGAGTCCATTTCTTTCACAACAGACAAGTAATTTTGATGTAAACTTAAAAAAGCACATTATGCAACCTTTGATTGAAAAATATTTAAAATGTAAGAACCAAATACTTATGAATTACCCTGTCTTTTTATTTTCTTTGTTTTTTTTTTCAAAGGTTTATGAAGAGCAGTCATTTCCTCACTTGGCAAAGTAATCAGAGTTGCTGGTATTTTCAGCAAACCTTTGTTCATAAATTTTAAACCTTTTTTGAAGGAGGGAAATATAAGCCATTTCAGCATTTTATTTAACTTAAATTTTAAGTGTATGGGAGAAAAAGAAAACTAAAACATGTTTAATGTCCAAACAAACACAGGTTTGGCATTGGTTTAAATTTTTTTTACACACTATATGCAAGTTATATCTTTAATTTTTGCTGAACCAATTCATTTATTTGAAAAGAAAAACCCAATATTTTCCAAATCTAGGTATTAAAGTTATGGTTCACGTCTGTCATTAGATTCTTCGGAAAGGTTATGAATAGCTAGTATCTTACCTGCTGTAGGTAACTTTTTGATCAAACACAGTTTTAAAAAATAGGTTAATTTTTGTCAGCTTTGATGAGCTGTTAGTATAAGCAAAGTGTCTTAAAACAACTAAAATATTTTCACATAGATTCATTCAAACATTATTTTATAATATTTTACACCATCTGTTTTACATGACTTGGGTATTTACATAGCATTTTGTGTCTGTATGTGCTACTAGTGGCAGTAGCAGCTAGCTGTAGGAGTAACATCATGATATTTCAGTCAGAATTACTGTAAACTTGCCAGTGATATATAACAGCTTAATTATGTTTGAATAAACCTTTATCAGTTTTTTGAGAATTGTGTTGCTTTATCTTGCCGGCAATCCATTTTGGTTTTGGTCTGACTTGGACTAGCTGTTAGCTTGTCAGTCTGGTTTGTTTATCCAAACTGAGGTAGAACAGGTAAAGTAAAAATTGTTCACAGACTTTAACTTTTTTTTTTTTCCTCAAAAGATGTCAACTCTTTTTAAATCTTCTGAATTAGTAATAAAAGCGTCATTATGAAATATAGTTCAAATTACATTAAATTTCTCTTTTTTTAATCTAAGTATTTATCCACTAATGCTCTCAAGAAATATATAATTTTGCTGTGAAATTATTTCTGGATCTTTCCAACTGATAGTTTAAGGTCTGGATTTGTTTTCCTACATCTGGAAAACTCGGAGAACCTGAAAGCCAACATGTCTTCCTGCACGATGACATTCGCTGACAGATTCTGGTTGGTTTATGTCCGAACCAGATGCTTCAAATTAAATAGGATCTGACATGAAGCTTGACAAAAAGTGGGATGTTTCCCTGCTCCTCCAAGGCCATCTCACTCACAAACAGACAGACACTTATAGAAGGAAGAATAAATCCTGACCTGGGATATGCATCAAAACACAGTGAGGGGTGTGCATGACAAGACGCAAAATGTCAGAAAAGCATGACCTCGTTCAACTTTATATT
This sequence comes from Cynodonichthys magdalenae, assembly GCA_031762555.1. Lineage (NCBI taxonomy): Eukaryota > Metazoa > Chordata > Actinopteri > Cyprinodontiformes > Rivulidae > Cynodonichthys > Cynodonichthys magdalenae. The sequence continues at coordinate 10,277,804 of JARVJO010000165.1, read as the reverse complement.
TATAATAAATTGATTTTTTGTTTCCTTAGAGATGGTTTAACCCCACTGACCTCTAAATGAATTTGTACAGTTCACCGGTGTGAACACATCAGCACATGTGTACAGTTTCTGGTCAGCGTGGTCTGTTTTCTTTATTTGTCTCAAAAGAGAAAAGACAAGAGGCTGTGATTTTCCTGGCAAGCCCATGTCTGTTTTTATTTTCTGCTGTGGCCGCTGTTCATGTTGTTTGCTGCAGAGTACAGAAAGGCTGCAGTTTCATAAAACAGTTATTCATTTGTAGTGAAAAATTGTCTGATGTTTCTGTCCATACTAGTCCTAAAATAGAATAATTGATTACCACTCACATGTGTTTTAGTTGCCGTGAAGCCAGGAAATTGTCCTGCAGTCACAGACTTTGTGTGTCACAACGGCAACTGCATCGAGTCCCACCTGGTGTGCGACAATAAGGCCGACTGTGCTGATGAGTCAGATGAGATGGACTGCGGTGAGTTGAAATGAGTCTATCACAGCAGAAATCAACCTTCAAGCTACAAATAGAAAGATTTTATCTTTCTGTTCTACAGACCACATATTTGACTCACCGGGCGCCTGTGACTTCAACATGGGGGAGGAGAGCTGGGAAGAGCGCTGCCAGCTCTTTCAGGACTTTGATGATGACTTTGATTGGAGGATCGGCCACGAGACTGAGACACCAGGAGCCGGACCTCACACTGACCACAGTCCAGGTCTGAACCTGCTTTTCTGCTCATCGAGCAGCAGACTATCAAAGTTAACATCAGGACAGAATCAATTTTCAGAAAAGTTGTGTTGCTCTAGTCAAAGTGGAGTTAAATAAATGAATTTGTGGGTTTAGATGCTTTTGAGAAGTTATATGGAGGCATTTTTTGTGTGTACTAAGAGTACTTGTTGAAATAACTGTCATTACTGTTCAAAAAAACCACTGCTGAATAACTGAAAACTTCCCTGCAAACATTTTTGAATCATTTTTGAGTCTTGTCCAAATGCACCTGAGAATGAAGTCACTTTTAGGTAAATGATTTCATTTAGGAAAAGTCTTTCAGAACCTAACTGATGCTTTCAATTTCAGGGTCTGACAAAGTGTTGCATTTCAAAAGCAATGACAGTTATAAGTAAAACTATTTCACTGATTCTAGTAAAGTAAGTCCACCCCCCCCCCTTTTTTTTGTCATGGTTGCATGAGGTTTGGACCTAGGAATGCAGATTAACACCAAGACCTCAAATAGTAAAACTTATTTTATTATGAAACAAAGTAAAAAGAAGGACAATGCAGCAAAATCTATAGGATCTGCACAAGCAGACATATGGAAACAGGGAATACTGGATGTAGCAAGCATAGTGCATAATGCTCCACTGAGGAGGGAATAAAGGCTGAACAGCTAAATGGACTGGGCCTGACAGGCAGCAGGGAGACAGCTGAGCTTAACAAAATTGGGTCCAGGTGTGAGAGGAAAACACAGAAACCAAACTACACAAGAAATAAACATGAAAATACATCCCAAAATAGAAAACCAAACACTGATCATGATGCTTTCAGTGTGTTGTAAAGCTTTCATTTAAAAAGACAACAGGCAACATTCCAGAGCTTAAAAGTCCATAAATACTGGAATCACTACCTCTGTCTCAACAAATGAGCAGCCATCTCACCTGCTATCACTTTTACTCAATAACAGCAGGGTCTCAAAAAGAATAAAATATATGTATGTAAATGTTCTGTCTCTGGTGTCAAAAGGTTTTGCCACCATTAGTTCTTATCCTTCACTCTGTATTGCTGCTATAAAAGATTATGCTTCTCAGGGAAATCAGCATCTAACAGCAAATGAACAGAATCTATGCAGTCACAGTAAAATATTAATAGTGCTGTCAGAAAAAATAATTTCTCAAATTTAAGCACAAGCATCCCTCCGACATCCTTTGTTTGCAACTCATTGCAGCGCTTTTGTAGTCGCAGTTTGACAGCTGGTAAACAGGAACTTCAGAAGGATGTGTGATTTCAGGGTTAATAAAAACATTCTGATATTTTTCAGCCTGAGTTAAAATGAGCTTAACACTGCTCTGGGTTGTGTGCAGGAATGCTAATGTATGAAATGTCATTTTTTTCCACAACAATAAAAAGGTTAGATTTGATTTAATGTATGTATAGAAACCTCAACATTTTCCATGTAAAAGCCTACATGTTTACTGTCCACTCATATGTTTTGTTTTGTTTTTTTCTGGGATTTTGTGTTTTTTGGTTTGTAAGAATGCTTAGTTTGCCTTCAGCACAGCTGATGAGAGAATGAGCTGCATGACGTAAAAATGAAACAGCATGGGAAGATTATAGATATGTTAATGCTTTGTAATTGTGCTTTATTTCTGAAAGAAAGTTACACAGATGTATTCAGTTTGGAGGACCAAACATTTATAGCAGTTTCCCTTTTTTACAGTATTAACACTTTAAATAGAGGCTTTCAAAGAAAATTGAAGCTGCTGTTTCTTTTTTTAAATAATTTTTTATTTTAAGATGTTATTTATACTGAAAAAACGACTTATTTGCTGCAGTTTCCAATGCAAACATCAAGTTTGTGTACAGGAAGACTCCGTTGGTTGTGACTGGTGACTGGTATTTTCAACAAATGTATATTATCACAATAAATAAGCAGTAGGTTGAGTGATTTGAATTGTAATGTTTGTAGTTTGTGAGATGGAACTAGACAGGGAAACCTTAATATTTTCTGGTGCAAGATATTCAATTGGATATGAGTTAAGAACAAAGGTAGTTTTTTTTTTTTTTTTTTTTTTTTTTGAGGTGGCACAGAATGATGGATCCTCAAAAGTGAAGGGACCAATTTTATCCACCACCAGGTGCAATGGTGCAATTGGTCACCATATTAATCTTCAGACACCCCACTGGCCACCCCAATCATTTTAGGACACTATACTTTTAAGCCAGGTTAGGACAACTTAAATGATGCCCACTTACAAGAATGTAATAACACTTTCATTTTCAAAACGTTTGTGTGTGGCTGGCTGGAAGGAAGTCACACAGCTTTGGCTCGCGGGCCGCCAGTTGCCCATCCCTGTAGCAATATAAAAGCTTGAAAGCATAGTTTCCTCTAATGACTGGGTTTACATATACACATGGTGGCAGCCATTTTGGATTTTGGATGGAGGCTATTTCCAATTCCACACTTCGCTTCATGCTGGTTGACAGGAATCTTTACCTTTACACTTCACTGACTATAAACTTCAGGATGAAGCTGTGTTTCTTTATGGGTGATGTTACATCTGTGCTCCTTTTCAAACGTAACTGTATTTCCTCCTTGTCTTGGCTGTCAGTGTGGCCACTTCTTATTGGCTCGTTGAGTTTATTGATCAGAGAAACGAATGTGGTCATTTAGTCTTGGATGGACTTCTGATCCTTTTACAGAGAAGATCAATGAACTTGACCATCTGTAACAAACACAAACACACAAACAAAAACCCTGTAGTTACATTATGGAATGGTGTTAAAACTGTGAATCAGCAGCTGTACTTTCATACCCTCTTTGAATATATGCAGACTCTGTTTTGATTTTGTTGTTTGTTTTGAAGCAGAATCCTGTGTTGTGGGTGGGAGCAGTATTTGCTGTGTGTTGTGGATTGGGATAATTCCTCCTAACTCATGTGGAAAACTCCCACTTTGTTCTGGTTTTGCACAGATGCTGTTTCATCTTCGAGTCTAGCCAAGCTGAAGAGGCATTTGGCTGCAGGCTTCACCGTTTCACAACAATCCTTTTCTGTCCAAATTGAATGTATTTTGAAACCAGCAGAGGAGTTATTGGATTTCTTTCCTGCAGTAAAGCTGAGATTAGATGGCTGTGCTGTGGACTTTATTTTTTTTAATATATATATTACAGCCTCATCGTTCATTGCTGTGAAATGTTCCAGTCATATCTCACATGAACACGTCTTGACTGTATTCATCTCCATAGGTGGTGGGGGGAACTTCCTCTACATACACTCGGCCCCTCAGAGAGAAGGGGATGTTGCCAAGGTGACAACCAGAAATCCATTTCCTGCCAGCATTGGTCTGTGTCACCTGCGCTTTTGGTTCTTCATGCACGGCTCTGACAGGATGGGAACACTAAAGGTGATTGAATCTCAACCTGCTTTCCAGAAACGATTAAAATGCTTTTTTCTTCTAAAATCAGCCATCAAGCCTTCAGTGACGTTTTGCTTTTCATTTAGCCTCAAATTATCCACCAATGCCAACCCGAGGACTTAATTAGGATTTCTCAGAAATTGATGTCCCGTTTCACTCAACCCATTGCACAACGCTGTCAATCATCAAATACCCACAGGAGGCTATGAAAGCCTTCCTGTCTGCAAATAAATCATCAAAGCAGTTCACCTTCCAACCTGACTATCGGATTTATCTATTTATGCCTTTTTGCAGATGCTTAATTAATTTCAAAACAAACACAAAGCACATGCTAAAAATGTAATTAGACAGGAAGTTAATGTAATATGTCTAAAAGAAAAAAGTTAAAGAATCCTTTCACAAACAATACATGATTTCTCCTAAAGTAAGGCATTTCAACTGGTGGCCCATGGGCCACATCTAGTCAGCGAGTGACTTCCGTCTGGCCCGCCAATTAGCTCCACCCCCCCAAAAAAGGTATACAAATATATTATTTACTTAAATATAAAAATAGATTTTAAATCAATTGTCATTTTTACACTTATGATTCAATGCAACAAAATAAACAAATTTAAAAGGTAAAAGATAACAATATTTGTTTTTTTACAATGATGTCCATCACCTGAGTTGTTGGCTTTGAGCAACTGTGGCCCTCTGAGTAATTTAGATTAATACCTCTGTCCTAAAGTTAACTGCAATTTGCCTAAAATTAATTAAAGTAAGAACAGAAATTTAAAGGGAGTATTTAGATTTATTTTGAAGTGGTCTTATGTGGAGCTGTTATTGGTGATTAATGTCATACCTGCAGAAATCACTCAACATGTGTTCAGTTGGAAATAACACAGGCAAACTGCTACCCCTCTTCAATAGCTCACTGTCTTGAGAGGCTAATTGCATGCACATGTGTTTGATAGCTCTGCAAAAAATTATAGAAAAATACTAAAAAAGACAGAGTTGCATAATAAAATAGCAGTCATATAAAAACTTAATCAGGAAATTGACCTCAGTACTGACCTTGTCTGAAACGACTAGAAAATTAGTAGCAGAAATCTTCTAAGATGTAAAAAATGCCCTTAAATAAAATTTATATTAATGCAGAACATGTTCTTGTATTATTTTTATTAAAAAATAAAATGCTAGCACACCGTCCACCTTTGATGAAGAAACTGTTGTGTTTTATTGTGTTTATTGATAAACTATTTAGATGGTGTTATAAATTTTAACTACTGGCGATCTAAACTCATTAGGTTTACACTGTTGGACCCAGCGGCACACGTTTGCTGATGTGGGCAGCCACTGGTGACCATGGCAACCAGTGGACATACGCCAACATCATCCTGTCTAACACAGCTCCGTTCAGAATGACCTTTCAGGCGGAGGTGGGCGGAGACGTGTGGACAGACATCGCCTTGGATGACATCTCTTACACAGCAGAGTGTATGGTTGGAGGTAAAAGTTTATTTTTGTCTCTCTTTTCTTCCCTTTTATTGTACTTCTCTCAGATTTTCTGCTTCCAGCACTATCCTCATTTGTCATTTTGTTTTCTTTCAGTTTTCCCCTGCTTCCTTTCTTTCTCTCTCACTCTCTGTTTGTGCTACAACATCTCCTGTCTCTTCTAAGTTTCCTCATAAACAAGCTGAACCCACTGGGAAAGGGTAGAAAGTTAATGGAGCCTGTTGCCCTTTGGATTCATATAAATTCACAGTGGAGACCGGGTCAGTGTTGAGGAAAGGCAGCAAAGAGTGAAAGCAATTACATATATATTGTGTTGTTTCCTCACCTTCCACCCTGAACCCCTTCTTCAACTTTTTAGAAACTCAAAGTTATTCCTCTCCAAAATATTGGCTCTGTTTCCTGAATCCAGTGTGATGAGTTTTGCATGGACATGTCCTGTTATTTACATGCATCTCCACGTCAGGACCCGTAACTCCTCAGCCCCTGACCTGTGGTGCGGACCAGTTCCAGTGTCTGTACTCCTTCCAGTGTATCCCAAAGAGCTGGTGGTGTGACAGAGAGCCGGACTGCATGGATCATTCTGATGAGGAGCTCTGCCCGACTGCATTACCTGGAACTCTTCCTCCTCAGGGTCGCTGCCCTGTGAGTTATTATCAGTGTTCAGACCTTCAGTGCATCCCCTCCATACTGCGCTGTGATGGGGTCTTCGACTGCCCCGATGGAGAGGATGAACACAGCTGCCGTAAGTTCACACACTTCAGCCTCTCTTGGATAATAGATTGAAAAGCTGCCAACACGAATCCTAAAAGGTCAACCGGTAAAGGGCTTTTTTTCCTGTATCAAAAAGAAAAATAAGTAGGTCGTCTGGACAGTTTCTTCTTTTAATGAAACATTTCATCTCTTTTCCAAGAGACTTCTTCAGTCTGAGGAGTTTCAGGTGAACTCAGCCTTATAAGCACTGCCTCCACATGGTGGACAAACAGGTTGTTCACAAGCGGGCCATCAGCCTAACAATAGATCGTTAGTGACTTGATTAACTCTATTGTTATTAAACAGGGGTGGAGGTCTTTGTGTCCAGTTGTCCCCCTCTTACAATCCTGACCTGATGATGTTGCTCATCTGTGCTGTCCCATTATTTTGAACACTGGCTGTTTTATTTCCCCGATGTATAATTGATCACAGTCCTCCTGGCACTTAACAGCATACACAATGTTACTCTGTTTGTGACAGGGAACTGGATCTTTGGGGTGAACCAGTCTTTGTCGTAATGTGTTTTGGGGCTTGAAAGCCACTGGAATCAATGCTGTTATTGCAAGTATGACTCAGCTGTGAGTAATAAGTGTAAATCAGGGCCCCAACAATAGTCAGGTGATGGAGCACATGACCATCTATGAACAATAGAGTTAATCAAGGCACTAATGATCTATTGTTTGGCTGATGGACCTCTTTTGCATGTGAACAACCTGTTTATCCACCACGTGGAGGCAGTACTTAGAAGGCTGAGTTCACCTGAAACTCCTCAGACTGAAGAAGTCTCTTGAAAGAGAGATGAAATGTTTCATTAAAAGAAGAAACTGTCCAGAGGACCTACTTATTTTTCTTTTTGATTTTTCCACCTGGATTACTGAGATGCATCAGGACATTTTTTTCCTGTACTGATCCAGTCTTAAAAATATTTGTGACCATAATGTTATTAAATAAGTTTTTTTCTTGAATTACCACAGATTCCTTCAATTAAAAATATTTTTATTAAGAAGTTAATTCTTGAATGAAAATGTTATTGATAACAATATGTTTGAAGTTACTTGAATAAAATGTCTTTATAGAAATAGTAGTTTTAAGAGTAATAGTTCAGATTAATAGTTTTTGTTAAACCACTGTAAAAAAGAAGAAAATATTCAATTTTGGGTCTCTCAAGAAAATGAAACCATGAAATATAAATGATTAGAGAAATTAAACAAACATGTTTTATTTAAATAACAAAACCAATTAGTGTATGAGAAAAAAGAGCAAACCTCCTGATTCAAAAAAAGGTTAGGAAGCGTTCTGTAGATTCCAGGTGTTTAAACTGTGTCTGATTCAGCAGCTGCATTGTGTTTATACTGGGTTAGACAATATAACTACTTAAATGTATTTTCTTTGTTCAGCAGGTGTTCTTAAATAGAATGTTTAAGGTACTTATAAGAAAAATGTAAATTGGAAAATTAATAAAGGAAACATTGTCTCAGATTAGGTTTGAAGGCTGAACATGTTAAGTTTCCATATCAGTCGTTTTCATATCATCATCTTTTCTCCAGCTCTCCTACAGTGTGAGGCAGGAGAGCTCGTGTGTGAAAGTTTGCCCGGTTGTATCCCACCTTATAAACGATGTGACCAATCTACGGACTGTCTGCCATTCCACTCAGATGAATCCAGCTGCCATGGTAACATGCTTTTTACATTACTCTCTCCTTTTCGCTATTAAACACCTCTGTGACTTCCTGATGTGTCACAAGTTGACTGTGAAATTATAACGACTTCTGTGTGTGCATATAGAAGGTGAAGAAGCGTCGCATTAGCTGTGCATTTCAAACAATGTTTCATGAAACCTCCTCTTCTCTGACAGTAGGGATTTCATCTTTGATTCAACTTCTTTAAAGTTTTTGATGTCACTCTTTAGACATTCGGTTAAAATATTGCACCATCTAAGCTACTTTGTTCTGTCCTGTGTCCATACTCTCGTGAGACATCAGTCACTTTTGATTTTCAGAACTTCACTCATATCTGCACTTTTCCAGCAGCTTCAGAGATTTTCTTTTTTAGTTGTTAAGTTCTTAAAGCACAGCATCCATGTCACTTCGCAATAACTGTTTAGTCACTACCAACAGACAAGCAATGTCAGATGTATTATTTGGAATAAAAAGCAAATTGCAGTTTTAATTACTGTCTGATTGTTTATTTTTTCATTCCTTGACATGACAACGAGCTAAAACTTGCAACTAAGCCAATTATATTTAATCAATTACAAGAAGCACAAAGAGGCCATCCAGCACAAAAAGTAAGGGAATTTGTGTTCAGTGTATTATTTCTTATAACAATGTTTCTTGGAAATAAATCTTTGTTGGAAAGTCTGTTTATTTCCCTTTTAAATGGTGCTACATTTGTAAGGAACATGCAGTTGTGAGATGAACAGTAGAGCTGAGTATGTGGGTTGCCCACATGAAAAAATTGCCAAATCTTCTCTATTGACTCTTGTTTTGAGCTTCTGGTACCCCCAGGTGCTGCCAATCTGATGTCCACTATAAGATTTATTGTCAAGAAGTATTGTTACAACAAAGAAATAATCTACTAAACAGATTTCCGTACTTTTTGTGCTACAGATGTTCTGTTTTCACAGACTCCTGACTCAGAATACAGAAAACTCTAAATATATTCAAACATATTAAAACAACTGGAAGAATTATGAAGAAATTTCTCCAGTAGGACAATAAAGTCTATTTAATTGTGTTGCATCATAAGTATGATGAGTAAAACTGGTGCTTTTTCAGGCATGAAAAGTTACTGCAAATTTTACTATATGACAACTACTTATTTAGCAAATTTCATTGTTTTACTTTTTATCTTAAAAAAGTACACTGATTCACAAATATGAACATCTAGATTGCCCATTATAATATACTTCTATTTCCTGTAAAGTGAGGAAATAAATAGTGGCCAGTACCTGAGGACAGTGAGATCTAAGACAAAACGTTTGAGGATTTTGTGTTTGGTTTGTCTTTTAGTATGAGACTAATTGATGATGAATTTATTTTACTGTCTTTGCAGAATGCCCATCGATGTATTGCCTGAATGGGGGTATATGCTTTGTAGAAACGTTTGGGCCTTATTGCATGTAAGTTGACTTACATCCTTATATAGACTACTGCTCAAAATCCCATGTTTTTTTAAAAACAGTCACAAATATGTAAACAGTGTCTGTTTGTCCGACTCACTTTGCCTTTCTTTCTTTCTCTTTGTGAGGCTTAAAACATGGAAATCCAATCAGTCTTGCTTCTGTACTTTAAAAACAGACACGCTCTGTGAAGCATGTTGAAATCTGCTTATCCCCCCCAGATTAAACGTGGTGTTTCTGTCTTCATTTATCCACCAGCACAAAGTTTCCTGGGAATCTCTGATTCTCCTGGTCAATATTTAAACACGGTGTCCATCAGAGTAATCTGCCTGCATTTTCGTTTCTACCATTCAATAATAGATTTGAGAATGACCCTGCATGCACTTTGACTGGTGGGGATTTTTTGTATTTTTTTATTAATAATGAGCTCATGAATCTGCCTGCATCAGCAGTTTGGAGCGTCTGCAGTCAGAGATTTCATTACAATAGTAAGGATGCAATTATGAGCCGTGCAGGAGGATCTGCTAACATCATTATGCACCAGTGATTTCTCTCTCTGAGAAATTTACATTTCTCTATTTTTCTGTCAGAGGGTTCAGTTCTGCAGAAAAGATGAGTGGTGCAGCAGGTCTCATGAGTATCTGCACACTGAAGCAGCAATGCATTTATTTATTTTGCTAACTTGCTGCTCTGTTTCTTTTGTTTTGTTTTATTTTTTGGGGTGGTTTATGACCCTTTTGTTTCCTGCCTATAAATGGAGAACTAGCTTCCATACAGATCTCCAGTTTCAAAAAATGTTTGAATGAAGCTCATAAGTCTTCTGTTTTTCGTACCTGTAGATGTGGCTGAGAATATATTCACAAATGTTTAAGTGGTGTGTCAGTCTGAAAAAAAAAAAACAGCAGTCTGCGAATGACATGTGGGCAACACCGCAGATTTGTTTACTTTGTCTCTAATTTCCCAGCCACCGCACAGCCTGCCAGCTGCTGTCAGTCATGCGCAAACACAAAACCAAAAAGTGGAAAGGAAAAAGAGTCATTTATTGTCTTCAAACACATTTCTCACAACTTAATTATTCAAAAACCTGTTTTAGGTGTTTTGTAACCTATTCTGCTGTAAGTTCCATTTTATTTATTGAAGGATTTTGTATTTAAAGATTGTACGTCACAGTTTTGGTTTTTCAGGCTTTGAGTTTAGTCCTGGTGTCCAACATTTTCCAACTGAGGCTCCTTCCTCATAATGTTTGAGGAATTTACCGTCGTCATTCACTGCTCAGTGTGAAACTCCTGAGGCTGTTCCAGCCCTGTTTTACATCCTGAAACCATCAACCCAGACTCAGTATTTGCATCTTGCTCCTGCAGGAAACCAGGCCAGGGGGAAAAAAATGCTGCTACAGCTGGACCCACACAATCTGAACACTGACCCCTTTCTGAATGAGAATGACACAGTCTGCTTTATCTGACAGCTGTGTGTTTCACATTAGAGGGTCAGTTTTCTCAGAAATGAAGTTGATGCTGAACAGATGTTGACTTGGAGCTGAGTCACTGTTTGGGACCCTTTTTTTTATTTTCCCAGAGATGCAGATCACCAAACTGGCTAAACCATTTAAACTTGTTTCTATGCCAGAAGTCTAACAGATTACTTTCTTTTTCTATAAAATACTGTTTTTACAGTACTTGATTTAAAATGCTTCTTCTTTTTTGTATACTGTATTTCCTTTTTCAACAAGTCTTGCTGAGAGTTAGTATTTTTTTCATTTATTTTTAGTTGGCTAATATTTGCAGTGTAATCATTTAATGTAAGATGAAATCTACCCGAGTTAGCTTTGAAACGAAAAACTCAAATAGAACAAAAATTTTAATAAAAGATTAATTCATTAGATTTTTTTTCTACATTTTAAAACATAAAAGTGAAGTTACTCAACCTTTTGTTTCTTTCTGTTTTACAAGTAAATTTAGGTTAGTTTGATGTGTGCCACCTTAAAGCACAAGATCCCCTCAGCCCTTCGTCACCTGGAGTTTGTGTTTTTGTGTTTGATGCAGATGTTTCCAGGGATGGACAGGAAATCGATGCCACGTGAAGGAGAAACCATCCCTCGGCACATCATCACCAACTCCAGAGGACACATGGCTGGGTAACAAAAAAAAAATCATCATCTAAATTTAATCACCTCAGTTTTGCTATTCATAACTCTTAAAGTAGATAATTTATATATTATTATTATTATTATTATTATTATTATTATTATTATTATTATTATTATTATTATTATTATTATTATTATTATTATATTGTATAATAAACAAAAAAAATATTATATAATATATTATACTATTATTATATATTATTTTTAGATTCCGTGTATGCTGGCATCAGCATTGGTTTGTTGCTGCTTGCAGCTGGATTTGCAGTGTGTTTTCTTGCTCTGTGCAGGAAAAAATGCAATTTTACGTGAGTCCCAGCTGCGGTACTGTTTTCTTTTTTTCCTATATGACGTTGCGTATGATGAAGGTAATGATGAGCATGTTTGCTGGCTCCACAGAAAGCCAGATCCAATGAAATACGTGGTGATGGATGATCCAAACGTCACCTGGAGAGCAGAGGTCAGTTGTACAAAAATGTCAAATCAATCACTAGTGGATTTATTTCACGTTACATTGGCTTTCTTAGGCACACAAATCTAATTTTTTTTCCACCATTGTTCTCCCGCTTATGAAATAAGTGGACCTAACATGAGAGGAGGTCAGGAGGTGATCGCAGAGCCTTTCTGCTAGATTAAATCTTTGATTTAGGATTATTGATTTTGCTGTTGATGAGCGCCTCTGCAGTTTTGTGCTTCTTTGTGTGCTGCGTTTGGCACTAAACAGTGTAACACGTGAAGCTGTAAACAACCAGATCTATCAAACGTAAAACCAGAGGATGAAAAACATATTTGTTATTTTTTCTGATGCAGTCTGAACAAAAATATCACACAAGGAGAGATTTTAGAGGCTGGCGTGTCATCCACGCTGGGTTGTAATATGCCACACAGGTGCTCCAGTTATTGTTCCCCCACTGTGTGCTTTCTTTTCTGCAGTTATGATCTCTGTATTCATTCTAGCTATCATGAGAAAGATCCAGCACGGGAGATGATGCTAACACAGCTGGTGCATTTGTATAATGGCTGTTTGGTGGCTTTGAGAATTCAAATGAGTTTAGTAGGAAAAAAAAAACAAGAAGAAAAACACATTAGAAGCACAAATATAAATACACACATTTCTGGTATTTAATCAATCATAAAAATGAGGCTGATTGTAGTGAAACTGATTAAACTGTGTTGTGCTGAAGATGTGGATGAGACACAAACACAAATGGAAATAGTTTTTCAGGGGAACAGGGACGGCAGAAAACATCTGAGATCCGCTGGTCTGTCAGCTGTCCTCTCACTCCCACTGTGATGTAACATTATATCTGACACATAATTATTACACAAAGAATACCCTGTAGATTAAATAAAATTCTAAATTCACCAAAGCTCATGCATGCTGACAAAAAATGTTTTTGTTCTTCTGGTTGAAGCATTCTCCAAAACCATACAGAAGTTTTTCACATCAAACTGTTGAGATTTTTCTGGGTCTTTGTTGACCTCAACATTTTTAGGCAACAGAGAGATAATAAAAAAAAAACATTTGATCACCAGCAGTTGTATAAGGGAGAAGACGCCTGTGAACTGCTGAAAGCAGATTTTTCTCTTGCATTTATTGCAGATGATACAAATGATAAAAACCCAGAGGTCTGTATTTGTCTAGCTTCATATCAAGCTGCGCCTGAAGACTGTTAGTAATAATCCCTCTCACAAAGTGCCCAAACAACAAAACAGGCACGTTGTTGATGTCAGCTGAAATTACATTAGAGGTGTGCAGGATACCATTGTTAGAGAAATAAGTAAATCAGTTTTATTTGTATAGCACTTTTTACAGATAGACATCATGTGCTTCACAAGAAGCAAAACTAAAATAAATACAAACATACAGTATAGGCATAAAAGCATACAAAAAAAAACCAAGTAAATATGCCTAACAAGACATTAAGTAATACATTTAGCCAAAAGCTTGTCTGTACAACAGTGTCTTAAGCTGCTTCTTAATAAAAGTCAACTGAGTCAGTCTCACAGAGACACAGGGGCAGGGTGGTCCACAAGCTGGGGGCTCTTCTCTGAAATACAACCAGATTGGCCTGAACATGTTCTGTTTTTAGCTTTTACTGAAACCATCCACATTAACAAAAGTTCTGCTTTATTATTATTATTTTTTTGCATTTCATCATATGATAAAAGCTAGCAAGCTATGATTTAAAGTGGCAGTTTGACAGGGTGTAAGAGGGAGGTACATATCAGTGAATGAAAAGTGGCGCTATAAAACATATTCTTATGACGGTTTCAGTGCTTTTGATTGGTTGTGTGGACACTGTGGCATTTTATGACAAATGTGTCTATTGAATTCTTTGGGGTTTCTTGCATTATATATATATATATATATATATATATATATATATATATATATATATATATATATATATATACTCTATAAATCTATTTATATATATATATATATATATATATATATATATATATATATATATATATATGTATATGTATATACTGTATAAATGTATGTATATATATTAGGGGTGCAACGATACAGAAAAGTCTCGGTTTGACACTTTAGTCTCATGGTTCAAAATTTTTTCGATACAAAAAAGAGAAATGTCCATGCCCTTCTTAACTTGTAATTAATTGAAATAATTATGAACATTTGCTTAACCCCAAAAGTACAGTTTTTAAATGAAATGTTGCTGAAAACAGTATAAATGTCAGTCAACAATTTGCTGTAAAAAGTAAAAGTAAGTAATTCTTTTCCAATTAAAAAATAAGGACTATCTTTTTTTAAATCACTACTCTCTCCTTAATTTTTTGGACACACCTGTGAATGTTTTATTGAGTTTTCGGATCATTTAAAAGCACATATGAAGCAACATTTTTGAGTGCTTATTTACAGAAGAAAAAAATGCAGCTTTAAATTATGATTTTTTGCTTTTGCCAATCCTCTGAGTACCTCATCCAATGATACGATTCTCTGCATGTTCACTTAATTTAAAAGTATTTTAGTAGATTCTATATTAATACTGATATTACTGACGTGTCGGCGCATGTTTGCTTTAGTGTTGTTGTTGTTGCCGCTGAGAGTTCAGCTAATAATAGAGGTATGAAGGTGTTAACTTAGGTCTGTTTTTTAATTTTTTTTTTTACATGTTTGACTAAGCAGTTAAACATGGAAGATGTCAAATTGTTTTAATGAAGGAATTAAAAATGTCAGAAAGGTCACCCTTCACACATTAAAAAGACATCCTTGCTCTTCATTCCTCCTCCAGCTCCCAACAGTGGACCAAAAATCGGCTGGTTGTCGTGACGTTAACCCAAAACTAAGTGATGGTCACGGGCTTTCCATCAGCGTCTACCCCTGGAGAAGAGATCAGGAGGTGAGGGGTTTGTCGTGTTGGCCTCTTAAATTATTTGCACAGATGTCAGTGATGTAATGTGTGTGGGTTTTTGTGTATTTGATTACATCAGGGTTCAAACTGGAGCGATGCCAAGCTGTCTTTCTCCAACCCGTTGTACCATTACCCTCCTGATGCTGAAAGTGCTGACAACAGAAGCTCTGACGCCTAAAACTGATGAACTTTAGATCAGTCTCAGGGGATGTTTTCAGTCAAGATAACACAAAGCAAGACATGAACCATGGAGAGTTAAACACAAACATAAACATCTGGCTGCAAAAGGTTGGACTTTTCCCGAGTGGATTTGATTTCAAGACTGTGGAGATGTTAACACATTTGGGTTGTTTTTTTTTTTCTTTTCTTTTATTGAAAGGCGTCATTTTTGGAGCACACGTCATGAGGAAAAAACAATTTCAAAACAAAAATGGAATCAAGCCCCCTACCCCACAACCCCCCACACTCATAATAATTTAGGACATTTTAGCTCTTTTTTTTACAATCACTGAAGCCGATAAATAACCAGTCCAGATTGCTGCTTTACTCGTTCAGATGCAGGTAATTCTGCACAAAAACTACAGTATGTTCAAACTGTACAAGTGTAAATGGTTGTTAGATCTATGCTTCCTCTTCTACACTCACATCCTTTTGCCTTATTTTTATTTTATCTTCTTTATCTGAATTGTTTTTATGTAAAGCATGCTGCAAGACAAGCACTAAATAACATTATCAAAAATAAAGACTTAAAGGTCAGTGATAAACTTAGATTTCCATGTCCTTTTGATAATCAGTATTTTTATATTACATGATATTCTTTTTGTTTCAAAAGTTAAAACACAAATTATCTTCCTTTAACTAAAACTCTGATTTAGTTTATTTCTGGTCCACCAAATCAGTGGTGCCTCTATCTTGAAAATTTACCAGAAAGTAAATATGGTGAAAACAACAATTGATTATGTGAATAAACAAAGTTTAGCTAATGCCATTGTGTTCATTTTTATAAGAATAACTTTAATAGAGCACTGAAATAGCTACAGGACAGTTATTGATAGTTTAATAGATAGATTGATGTTCTTTATAATAAATGTGCATAACTTTAAAGATGCTGTCGTATTTGTAATAAATGTCTGGTAAACGTTTTTGGGTCAGTGACCAAAATGGACAGGGTTATTCATTTTTTTCTCAATCTCTATCACTGCAGAGTCTCTGCTGGGTCTATAAGAGGATTCTGGGTCGGAGATTTATCAGCGAGTCACAGAATCAATTTCTTTCTATGAAATGCTGCTCTTCTTTTATTGTGTGCCCTTTCCTCTGTTTACTTCACCACCTCTTTTTTAGCTGTGTCTGTTGTTTAGGAAAAACGAAATTGGGTCTGGACTTAGCTAAGATTTTAGTCATCAGTTGAACTAAATGTTAAGATAGAGCATGCCAACATGGCCAAAAGTCAGAGTTTTGTTACTAAAATATGATTCACTCAGCCTTTTTAACAGTCAGCTTCATCTCTCAGCAATCAAACATGCACACACACACACACACACACACAATATCACCTTCAAACTGAAGTCCACACACTCTAGCATGATAGCCTGCTGACCAAAATAAAACATGCAGCTATCAACATTTTTGACCTGGTACAATCTTTCTGGTGGCTTCGTCGTTCACACGGTTCAAAGGAGAGCTGCTAAATGCCACCAGCCTTTTGTTCGGGTGTTGTCAGTGCAGCAACGTCGGTCAGCTTTTCTCACCAGAGCTATTGTGACAGTTCTGTTCATCACTGGGCAGAGTCCATCTAAAGGTCACTGTTTTGTTTATGCACCTCTCGGCTCCGAGAGGTTTCTGTAGTGAAAATGTTCCTGTGAAGTTCATCTGTGAAACTGGGAGCTGACTGTTGCATCGTGTCTGTAAGCCATTGTCTCGATGGCTGACGAGCCGTGTGTTCCAGTACAAAGATGCAGGCTTGCTGGGGTTTTTATATTCATTGCAGTCAGCTGTAATCGCTTCTCCCAACCAGCTCTGTCAAAGGAAATCACAAAGAAGGTTGTCTTGTTTTCTCAGGTCTCATTCAGAACTGGTTTCTCTTCACGTTAAGCTGAAAAAGCAGAGCTTAGTGCTGAGGAAAAACGACACCATAGTTAATACTGATTTAATATGGTTTGATTTTTGAACCTATAAAACAGTTTTGTCCCCTTAAAACAGTAGCTCAGATCTTTTGAAGTGGGGTTCTGTGGTAGTTTTATGAACATCTTACTTGTTATAGATTGCTCTTTGAACAGCATCAATTTAAAGAAACTTAGTTAAGTGTGTTCTGATTGATTTTTCCAAGTATTTTAAAGGGGACATATCATTCAAAATCCACTTTTTTTTCAGCCATTTAATGCCTTTTGTTGTGTACTTGGAGTCTCTAGGAATGCAGAAAATTGGAATTTAGTCTTGTCTGGTGCTGTCGTAGCCTGATAAAAACCATAAAATCCTTCACTTTGTTTTGTACAGAGGGTCTGGACTCTCGGCTACTGAGAAGCGATTGCTTACTGGAGGCATGGCCTCTGTTGAAGTTTAAAATGATTGGATTGGTTGGCCACCACGTATGTGTGCACCTGCCCCAGCTCCTCTTTGAAGGAGGCTAAGCTAAGAAGCTAACCGGAAATTCCGTGCGCTGTAAACAACCCTATTGAGAGGAGAGAAATACGGAGCTGAACGAGACGGTTGTGGATGATGTGGTCCTATTGGCTTCATCAGATCATGATCTCCGGCTCTCGCTGGAGCGGTTCGCAGTCGAGTGTGAAGCTGCTGGGATGAGGATCAGTGCCTCCAAATGCGAGACCATGGTCTTAAGCCAGAAAAGGGTAGGGTGCTCTCTCTGAGTCGAGGAAGAGGTCCTTCCCCAAGTGGAGGAGTTTAAGTATCTCGGGGTCTTGTTCACGAATGAG
This sequence comes from Cynodonichthys magdalenae, assembly GCA_031762555.1. NCBI lineage: Eukaryota > Metazoa > Chordata > Actinopteri > Cyprinodontiformes > Rivulidae > Cynodonichthys > Cynodonichthys magdalenae. Next base: position 10,259,839 of record JARVJO010000165.1, on the reverse strand, counting down.
GGAAGAATGGAGCGGGAGATCGATGTACCGGTCTGTCGTGGTGAAGAGAGAGCTGAGCCAGAAGGCGAAGCTCTCGATTTTCCGGTCGGTCTACATTCCTACCCTCATCTATGGTCACGAGCTTTGGGATGTGACCGAAAGAACGAGATTGCGGATAAGTGGAAGAAAACGGACAGATGGACGGACGGTAAAAAAAAGGATTTAAAAGCATATATCCCCTTTAATTTCCTCCATCAATCCACAAACATCCATTTTATTGCATTAGAGATTCTAAATAGATTTTAGAAATGTGTGTGTGCATGTGTGGTCTGTAATGAACTGGTGACCTCTCCACATTATAACCCCTTTTTTGTCTGACATCTGATTAAAGTGGGTCCAACCTAGAGAAGCAATAATGTGTATGTTTATGTCACAGGTGAGGCAGCACTTCTTGTTTTGCACCTCTCTTGAACACTGTGCTGTGGAATTTCCACTCAAGGCAGAGTTTGAGTGTTTTCACATCTTAAGACAGCAGAAAAGTGGAAAATGTAATGATGTGCAATGCTAAAGTGGAAAGACTGAGACAGAGCTCAGCTTGTTTTCTTCAGCCTCCTTGTTCTCTGTTTATTAAGTGGCCAAACATTCTCAAAACATCAGCGGCACAACTCAACAAGCTGGAAAATACACACTCACCATCAGATCAAAAGGCCCTGATTCCTCTGAAGCAGAATGAGGTCACTGACATTTAGATGTTCTTTAATTGCAGGCAGGTATGGAGTGTGGTCTGTGGCCAAGCAACAGTTCACACCATGTGCTTTATGTAGGACCAGAGCTTAAGATACTGCTCACGGTACTGAGTGGTCATCTCAAGGCAATGCCCTAGATGTTTTCTGCAGACTTTTACTGATTAAACTGCTTGTTTTGAGCTGCAGAGTTTGTGGAGTCTCAGGAGCTAAATCACTCTGACACTGAACTGCATCTGCCTGAGACGTGTTTTATGGCCTGACTGCACGTGTCTGCAATAATCTCTTCATGAGGGAAAACCTGCCTAAAGCAGTATATTCAGTATTTGAATGGAGATTATTCATGTTTGTTCAGCCTACATATGATGTGATCTGTTTAAGTCAAGCTGAGAGATTTAATATGAAGAAGAGAATCCAACAGTTGTCAGTGGTTAGACTTTATCAGCAAAAGTCTGAGACTTATTGTCATAATAAGGTCTCTATAAATTACTTTAAATGGAAGATGAAATGTCAAAATAGACAACTCCTGCTTCTTCTTTTTTTAATTTGTGTTGTCTGCAACACTTCCAGTTTAATACAGATAAAACAGTTAACATAAACATTTTTTAATGTAAATAATGTCTAAATATCAATTGGGTTTAATTTAAGCGCCTCACTTGGCATTCACAAATTATCTCCTCTAAAAGTCTGAAAATCTGTTACATTTTTTTTAATCCTGGAAACTTTGCTTAAAACCATTACCTTGTACCAACCCCAAAAGAAGCCCTTCATGCAAGACTTTAATTTCTTCATTTTTCCCCATAATGAAGCTTCTGAATTTCCTAATTGGAACAAGCATGTGGTCCAAGTTCTTCTTCCTGTGCAGACCGAGTGCCAGCTCAGTAATGAAGAAGAAGCAGAAAAAAAAGGAAAAGAAAAGCAAAAGACATTTCCAAGTTCACAATGAACAACTGGTGGCACCGAGACAAATATGTGTCCTTCAAAAGTGTATCTAATAAATGTTATCTTTGTGATATGTTCTGGTAAACTTTTGTTTGTTTTAAAAACTTTTTTAATTACAAAGTATAAAAGCTTGACTGGGTTTTGACAGAAAAACATACTGGTTTTTTTTTTCAATTTCATACAGTTTTTATGGTTGTAGTGCTCTCTTAGCATGTTTTTACACATAAGCATAAAACAAACTCTCAAACGGGTGTCTTTATGTCTGAACTTGTCAATTTGATTTAAAGTTTTTAAAAACTATTAAAAAAAAACCCTTTCATTTAACAAGGCTAATTGCAACAAGTTATAGTTTATCCAAAACAGGTTTTTGTTAAAGTGAAAGACAAAACATCATTAAAATAATTTTGACTAAAAGTAAATTTAAAAAAAAAGGTAAACCTTCGGTTCTCTTATAAATGTAGATTGGAGAGCTGAAGAGTGGAAAATGTTTTGAACTACAAAGTTATGATTAAGATCTCAGATTTTATAAATAAAAAATGAAAAAAAATATTTTCAGAAGGTGAAAAAAAATTAACTAAATATTAAGAAAGAGGTAATCAGAGTAAGGTATTTTCAGTTGTTTATGATTTTCTAAAATATATTCATCACCTGAAGAGGGCGCTCTCACTGTCCAGTCACCTGACTGCTCTGTACAGGAAAGGTTGGAGTGTGTAAAGTCTTTACTTATTTAGAAAACAAATAAGACAACTAAATGTAAAGTATTTAAACAGAACTCTGAAGCAAAACTACAAAAGAGAACACCTCTTATAAACCAGGAAATCAAAACCCTTTCAGATAAAATAAAGCTTCCCCCTCACAATCATCTAAATCTGTTTGTGATAACGCCTCAATATAATAATCAGCGCATGACCCCTGCAGCTGTTTGTGTTTGCTGTCTCACTTTGTTCTGCACACAATAAAGCCATTGGCTCAGAGGAGCTGATGACGGTTGAAGCGCACCTTCCTCTCTAAAGGAGCGGCTTCACTTTCTATCCTCACCTCAGATCAGAGTGTGGACTGAGAAGCGCAGAATCGTGGAGCTGAGATGCGCCTTTACGCAGAGAACTCTTCCTCCTCCTCCTGATATCCGCTTGGGTTCGGCTCAGCAGCGCGTCGTGCCTTTCGTGCAGCAGCGCGCGGACAGAGGCGCACGCTGGAGACAAAAACCCAGCAGCTCAGCTCAGCTCAGCTCAGTCAGTCAGTCGGTGCAGCGCAGCCAGCTCTCGCTTTTAAAAAGCAGCAGGAGCGGCTGGAGAGTTTCGGACGGAGTTCCTCTCCAGGGAAGAAGCGGAGCTTGGTGCTGGAGAAATAAGGACTCTGAAAAACCTGCAGGATTCTGTGTGTGTGGAGGGGACAAATCTAAACTTGGATATGGCCGCTATGAAGACGTTCGACCTGCTGGTTGGAGTTGTTTTGTGTTTGCTGTTTGTGTGGAGTGTGGTCGCGGAGATCCCGGCCGGTGACGGTGAGTGCCACCAGGCTGTTTCTTTCATGATTTCAGCTACTGTTAGGGAAGACAATAAAAAGTGTCAATTTTTTGCTTAAACTGGTTGCAGAATGCATCAGCATGTGGGTAAGAAGAAAAACACCAAACAAACCTCCCTGAGGCTATTCTCATATTTTTAGGAAATGACCCACAAACCTCTCTTTATCTAGATCAAAGACTATTTTTTCTCTTATGTCCATACTTTCACAACTACAAGTACTGCTAATTGGAAAACACTGAACTGGGATGAACACAGTAAAATACAGCCACACATTTACCAAACCTCTTCCATTTGTGACCTTTGACATGTTGTAAATGTGACACATCTGACTATTTCCCCAAAATGTGCTCCTTCAGGTGCTTTCATTGATGCCCATTTACTGTTTTTGTTTGTTTGTTTTTACTACATTGAAGAATGAAACTGAAAGGCACCAGAAGTCCTCTAATCTCAAATCTTGGTCTACATCAGAGAGATGGAGTGATGAGTTCATGCCAACATGGACTCAGCTCATACAGCAGCTCATTTCTCAGTGTTTTTGCTGCTGGCAGTGTCCCCTCCTACATATCAGATAGTGGTTGGAGGAATCCTCATCCGCTGACAGTGACTGTAAATTAGACTCATATGTGCGAGTGCAGGCCTCAGAGTTGCAGGAATGATACTTATTTTGTACAGGAGACACTCATGCGCAGGTGTTTTTGTCTCATTGGAAGAAATTAAAGCTTGTTTTAGAAATGCCAGGATCCATTTTAAAGAAACTGAATGTGTGACAGAGTTAAGTAGGACAGTAGTTTGTTGGACCGATCTTAACTCCTGTGCTGTAGTAGGAGCAGCTGTCTCATAGGCTGTCATTAATAGAGCACAACATGACTATACCACTACCAGCAAGTCCCCTCGGGGGCTTCACTAGAAAAATAGTCCAGCCTCAGATGTGAATTAGTTGAAGAATTAATTTGACTTTCTTGCATTTATTACTTAGATGAGCTGTAGAGAACATCTGGGCGAGATTACACAACATCCTGCATCCTTGTTTGAAGTGTTCAGTGTGCAGCTTTGTTCTGCTCACGCTCAGCAGTGGCGCTCCCATAAAACTGTGGCTGATTTTTTTTTTTTTTTGGGGGGGGGGCAATTTGCTTTACAGTTCTTCCCTCTGGATGGAAAAAGAGATGCTCCACTAGAGTCTGGAGAGTGTCTGCTGGAGCGAACTGTGGGAATAAGTGGGAGAGCATGAGAGAGTTTTTGGCTCATTTAGAGATGTGGTCTGATTTTTTAAAGTTTGTCTTGAAGGTTTGTTAATGTGTGAAGACTGCGTGTGTTGATGGAATTCTTTTTATTTATTTATTTATCATGCGAGTTGAGCAGCTTTAAAAGAGGGTTGTAGGCTGCTCACAGGCTGCTCACAGGCTGCAGAGGTGTGGATGTCTCCAGGTCCAGACTCCCTGTTCCTCATCTATCACCCTGCCAGCAGTCTCCTCTGCAATCATACAAACACATGCTCAGCCACATGGGGAGGGGGTTCTGCAGGCAAATATGGATCTATAATGAGGGCTGTAATGACTTACATGACATGACTGTGCTGGCTTTATCTTAGGGAAATAATTGCATTTGCAATTGCGAGCTCCAAGATTGTTATTATTGGTAGCTTGTCACATTTGCATCTATATAACCTTAAACTAAAAGAATGCAGATAAGTTTGCAAAGTGTGAAAGTAAACGCATGGTTTTAGTAAAGGAAAGATTTCTGGTTTTAATCTGCATTGATCACTTTTGGACAGGCTGTAAATATGCAGGTAAAGAGCTCAGACACAGGCTAAAATAGAATTTCAAACCAACAATAATTTTTTTTGCTTTTGCTTTTATACAACATTGTTTTTTCTTGGAAAATTAAAGGAAGGTATTATGTATTTTCCAGGCACATACTTCAATTCTATGCTACAATCAAAATATCCATCCATCCATTGTCTATACCAGTTTCTTTCTTTCAGGGTAATGGGGGTCACTGGTGCCCATATCCAGTCGTCACAGTGTGAGGGGAGGGGTACACCCTGGACAGGTCGCAAGTCCATCACAGACAATCAATCAATATAAATATCAAAATATATCAAAAATAAATTTGACTTTACATCATAGCCAACACCTTGAAATTGGCCTCTAAGAACCTCTTACCATTTCAGACACTCCCACTTAAGCACATGTGGTCCAAAAAAGGCCTACAGTGCATTTGGGTGGCATCTTAATGTACTAAGAACCACACAAAAACACACAAGAGTGAAACCGTTTGCAGCTACGCGCCACACGGTACTAGTATATACTGTATTGTATATGTATTTATGTTACAAAATCAATAAATTATATTGTCCTTAATAATTTAGCCTGAAAACACATGAAAAATGAGAGAGAAAAAAAATATCGTTCCTCACTGTTCTGTATTTCCAATTTGCACAAAAACATGGAATTACCGCAAACTGCTAGTTAAGTTCTATGAAAAAATCCACCAAAGACTGAGTCCGCAAACTGAGCTTCACTGTAAACATAACTTCAGTCATCCAATTGCCTGTGAAATAAACCTGCTTACTGCTCCTATATGTGGTGACCATGAGATCACTCACTCACTGTGCAACAGGTTACAAAGTTGGAGAGGTGTGCAAATGACTGAAACAACATCAACAAGTCCCTCATGATTGACACTGTTATCTTCTTTGGTGCACTGTTGTTTGCAAGTTTAACAAATGGTGAGCAGAGCCCAGTCATTAACCCACATACTGTCTACAGCATGGCTTTAAAAAAGGAACAGAGAACTAAACATTACATTTTTCACCACAGAAACACCAATTCACATGATGGGTTCTGCAGGTTATCTGACTCAGTATTTAAACTGGCAAATGCAGAAATCCCCAATTTCCTAACTATGATTGCATTTGGCGGTGCCTTAGTAAATCTAAGCTTCAAGTCTTGTAACAGACCTGAAATAGGTGAGGCTAATTCTGTAGGTTAGGCCTGCTGGTTTAGATGGCCAACCTCTGTAAAAATGCATAGAACACAAAAATCGTAAACATTTTTTTTCCCCCTAAATTTAAACCATCAAACTTGAACGTTCACATTTGAAATAGAAAAATGAAACCCTCGTATACAAATATCTTCTTCCTGTCCTGGTTTAAGTTTCTCTTAGAAAGATATGAGGACTGGCACTTTCAAAAATAGCTCATTTGAGTCCACTTCCTTTTTCTCTGTCACCGATTTGACATCAGCAACGTTTCGTCTTGGAGAACGAGTTCCTTTATGTTAAAATTACTGCTGGTTCTGGGAAACACTGATTAGTTTTGTTCAGTTCGTTTCTGGTTCCATTTGTGCAACAATTAGACAAAAAAAAGCGTATCAGACATGCTGCCTCATGTCTCACTTTTTCTCTTTTCATGGTTTGGGGGAATAAATTCTCCACAGATTCAAAACAGCAGCCTCCTTTATTGAAGAGACCGTAAGCCCTCTTGGAATCCCACCCCCACCATTCCAACTCCCCATCTCCCTTTTTCTGACACTGCACATTTCTTAGCGGCAGAATGAGTTAGCTTCCTTATTGGCCCTCTAAATGACCTGCTGAAAAGATGTGCCATGAATGAATGAGGGGGTGTGGTGGGGTGGTATGGAGGGGGAGGGAGGGTGTGACAGACAGGGAGGGGCGGCGGCGACTAAGGTTATTGTGCTGCTCTGTATGCAGCAGCAGCGGGCCGTGCCATATCGCCCCCTCTTCACCAGCATGCAACAGCATCACCAGGTTCCTGCATTAGTCACGCTCGGCCCTCGCCGCTCCGCTCCCCGCCTCTTTTAGTCCAAGAAGAATCTCAGCCTGCAGTCTGAGAGGCCTGAAGCACCACGTTGAGTTCAATAGGCCTAGAGACAAAGAGCAAAGAGGCCACTAGTTAATGAAGCAAGCACAGTTAGCTTCTCTGTAGGCTTTTCTTCTCATCTAACTGTTGCAGAGCTCTGCCTGAGTTGTCACATCTTTGAGTTCTTGTAATCCCTCTGGCATTTTTTTTTTTCCTTTTTCCTTCGACATTTGATTTGGTAAATCAAAACAGCAATGTTATGTCCAAAACCTGTCAGAATGCTTTGAAGATGTCAGGAGAACAAGCCTTTTGATAGTTAAAGCAACACGGATGTTGAAGTTTGTGGTTCAGTAAAAGCTGACAAGCATTTTCCACTCCTAACAAACAGCCTCCTCTGCACAGATGATTGCAAAGCTGCCAAAAGACCACAGTCAGGCTGTTATCTGCTCCTCTTGTTGATGCTGCTGCATCAGAAATACCAGACGAGAACACCCGCTGAGCAGTGGAAAGCATAAATGGTTTTGATTTAGGTGGGAGGAGATGTATGTGGGTTTTTTTATCTATTTTTTTGCTTGGAGGGGGAAGTTTGACTAAATGTGAGAAAAGGTGAAGGATAAGAAATTTTGAGTTTCCTTGATTATTTGATATTTGCAGTACAGGAGAACATTACTCTGGGTGGATGACAGATGTATAAACAACATGGGTAACATCTTCTGCACAATGCCTGGATTTTTAATGTGTTCAGTAGGTAAATCAAAACTGAAATGATCAAGTTTGACTTAACTCTGTGTTGTATGTTTCCATGCTGATAAGAGTTGTGTGTAAATGCTCAAGGAGGAGAAAGAAGGCAGCTTGTTTAGTAGTTGAATTATGGGCCTGGTCAAACTCCACGCCTGGTTGGTCAACAACCTAACAAATCTTTCTGTTGGAGAAAGTGAAAAAAACAGAAGTGCAGTTTTATTATTTCTTAACTATCTTAAATAGTTAAATTTCACAAATCTTGAAATCCAGATAGAATCAACATGAGTGACAAAAAAAGGCTTTTTTTTTTGTGTTTGAGGGCTAACTGGTCCAGTGTACCTGCTTTGTGTTGACAACAAGGAAGGATGACCAAAAACTGTGTTCAACTTTCAAAGAAGAAAATTAAACCATTAAATACACTTTTTTATTTTTATGTAGGCTCTGTTGGTGACTAATTTAACCAAATCAAATCATAAAGGAGAGGATTACAGTAAACCTGACACACACCAGTAAGTGTCTAGTCTTAAAAGACAATATTATTCTGACTAGTTTTTATTTGACGCCTCACATACAGCAGTTCTTCTGAAAAATGTTTTATTTTAAGTGCCAGCACCAAAATGCTGGTAGCATTGGGAGGATTCGGTGCGCTCTGTGAATTAAGTTTAAACAGTTTGCTCCATAAACATGAACAAAGTGTTAAACATGCGCTGCTATCATAAGGACATTACACTCCAGTTTCTAGGCTGTCCGGGCATGTTGAAGAAAGATAAGCTGCTTGCCTGGCAAAGGTCCCCCCGTCATTCCACCCTGCAGCCAGCTTCATATCCTTAGAGCAGCAAGAGCAGCCAACTGGCTGTGTCCCACAAAAGCAAGTCTGCCTCTCAGGGTTGACAGCATACTTCTACATGCCTCACACTGCTCTCACATTGTGTGTCTGTATTTGCCTCCCTGTGAATCCCCATGCTGTAGTTTCCACTAACATCTTCTTGCTTCCTTATGGTTTTTTTATGTTGACAGGAGTGATGGTTGCAAACCTCTTGATTTTTGAAGTCTAGACTGAAATATGATAATAAAGTTTAGGTCATATTTTCAGTCTTAGCTTAGATTTCAGACAAGTGAAGATATTTCTAATATCTTTTGGTAAAATGTGACTTTAGTGAGTTGTAAAGTGAGTAAATAGGAATATTTTAGTATGTTTTAAATAGAGGTTGCAAAACTTACTCTGAAAAGTTAATTGCTGAATATATAGGTGAAGATGACCTGATTTGTACCAAATGAAAGACCTAAATCAGGCTTTATGAAAGTGTATTGTAATTTCAAAACTAAATTTGTTTGAGAGTGGCCATTTTAGTCTCAGTAATCACCACAAATCATTAATTATCTTTTTTATTGTATTACATCAAACCTTAATGCACTGAATCAGACTCATTAAATCACACCTAATCCTGATTAGGACCTGAATTGTATTGTTTTGTTTCAATTTTTGCTTATTTTGTGTCTGTAATGAATCTGCTTGTTGTCTGTGTCATATTGGCTGCAGACCAGCATTGCACATCCCTACGTTAGATGTTTGAGAGCTGGAGCAGCTTTAGCAAATTAATATCCATCCATCTATTATCTTCCGCTTATTCCAGAATTGAGTCATGGGGACAGCAGTTTGAGTAGGGAGGCTCAGACCTCTTATTCCCCAGCCACCTCTTCTGGTAAGATTCCAAGGTGTTCCCAGGCCAAGACATAGTCTTTCTGTCATATCCTGGGTCTCCTAATTGGACATGCCCAAAGCACCTGTCTAGGGTGGCATCCTGGAGGCATCCTTACCAGATGCCCGAACCATCTCAACTAACTCTTCTGGATGTGGAGGAGCAGAGGCTCTACTCTGAGTCTCTCCCAGATAACTGAACTTCTCACCCTGAGAGTCCAGCTACACCCTGCAGGGAAAACTCATTTTGACCTCCTGTATCCACGATCTTGTTCATTTGGTCACTACCCAAAGTTCGTGAGCACAGATGAAGGTAGGAATGTAGACTGACCGGTAAACAGAGAGCTTCTTCTTACAGCTCAGCTCCCTCTTCACCACAACAGACCGGTACAGAGTCCGCAATACTGCGAAAGCTGCACCGATCAATCTCACGCTCCATTCTTCATTCTCTCGTGAGCAAAATCCCAAGATACTTAAACTTCTCCACTTGAGGCAGAACCTCAACCCAGAGAGAGAAATCCACCCTCTTCTGATTGAGGACCATGACCTCAGATTTGGAGGTGCTGATCTTCATGGTACGATGATGGCAACAGGACCACATCTTCTGCAAATAGCAGGGATGGAATCCTGAGGTCACTGAACTGGAGTCCTTCCACATCCTGGCTGCACTGAGAAACTCTGTCCTTAAAAGTTATGAACAGAATCGTGACAATGCGGGCAGCCCTGTCAGAGTCCAAGTTCGACTTAATGCCGGTGATGTGAAGCTAACTCTCAGATCACTTGTATAAGGACTAAATGACCCGTAGCAACAGACCCACAGATAAATAATGTTGGTTAAATGGCTAATGGCTAATAACAACTGATATTTCTAATAAGGAGTTTAGCTGTTGATTGTTGTTTGATTTCCTTTCTTACATATTAGGCAGATTGCTTTATGAGGCTAAAATGTCTTCATTTTTAAATATAGTTTGATTAATAAGTCTGCTTATTGTGTTGATGGCCTGCTCGGTCTAAAAGCCATCAGATACAGCAGTTTACCAACATTTAAATGAAAGCACCCTTTTTCAGTTATTACACTGGTAATGTTGTACACACTCAGGTATTTTCAGACATTTGTTGAATTGTCCCGAGCTGCTCGAGGCAGACATTGATGGGTTTTTCATTACTGTCGGTCCAACATTGCTGCCTTTGTTATTCTGTCTGGAAAGTGTCTCAGTGTCCCCTGACCACAAGTCTCTCGTTACCCCCAAACTCATCCAGACAAAAGCATCCCTCCCACCGCAACCAGCAACTACTTTCACACTGTACAACAGACTGCACTGATGGACCAGATCAATATTAGATAACAAAAAGGTTACAGCTGTTAGAGTATTTTAGAGTGTAATGGCATAATAGTTAGATTTTTTTTCTGTTTGCTACTTTCAATTTACTCACAGCATCTGTTGTATTTATGAGGTTCTCTAAGAAATTATTCTGTACAGTAATTATTGTGCTTTGTTTTATTGAAAGGGAATATCTGATCTTATAGAATACTGAGCACCAAACACACTCAGATTTATTGGTTATGCTGCAGCATAGATTCAAAGCTGGACATCATTTATTGCTGTGCTTGCTGGGAAAAAGAATGATGGACATTGTTCTGTTTTCTGCTAATTCCCCACTCAAATTAGTCATGGAGATTTAACAATTGTAGCACATCTGCAAAGCTGCTCATCACTTCACCCTTCAGGAATCAGAGCTGGCAGAAATGGGAGGACAAATCTTCCCAGAAGCCAGAAGAGTTTTCTGGAGGTCAGGGTGGTTTTTGTTTGCAGCACACAGACTTGGACGAGGTTGTACCAGCTGTCCTGCTAACTTTGCACTGAGCTCATGGTGAAGCTGCAAAACAGGAAACCGCTTTGCTACTTGATCATCATGAGTTTGCACCAAGTTTTTAGCAATTTCCTTTCAAAATTATTGCAGCACAAATTAATCAAAGGAGCAAAAGCAACTCAAAACCTAAAAATCTTGTCATACAAACTCAAATCATTTTTTTAAATTTTAAATTTGGTCCAAAATTATGACATCTAACTGATCTCCTGGAGGTTTCCTAATACTAAAACAATATTAGCTTTTATATTTATACTCTTCCATTTTAATTATTCAGACCTTTATCAGACACTCCCACATAACAAATATTAAATCAAATCAATTTAAACATCCTCACAAGACATTAAATATCTTAAATATACAAAGATGCTAGATGGTAGCAGCTTTTTGGAAACAAATGAACTAAAAAGAGAAAAAAGGAAAGGAACAGATGGAAGGGTTTAGTCTGTGCCAGGTGTTCACGTTTCTGTCTCTTCGCCTGTGCTTACTTGTTGAGAGTTGTTCCCAGAGCGCGGCACAGAACCAAGAACAAAGGCTTGCTTTGACTCTTATGGTGATAAATTGCAAGGTGTGCGAGCCGCCTTTGTGTGCACGGACTGTACCTGGAAGAAAACCATAGCAGATCCTATTTTCTGCTCAGGTGACACGAATCTCTCAGGTCTTAATTGTGTAGCAAAAGCAAACATCCTAACATCAGTAGAAGTCAGGGGTGATGTGTGCACATTTTATGATCAAAGACGCAACAACACATTGGACTCTGTGATGACTTAATTAGCTTGCATGCAAACTTGGTCTAAATACTTTTAGATGCACGTCTTTGCTCTGGTGACAAGTACATTTCACAATATTTAGCATTTTTCCTTCCTGTCTGTCTGACACAAGTGACAGTTTTGGTGCAGGATGGGAAAGTAGGAGGACAACTCTCAAAAGCTTCCCTCCCTTTTCCTGTTTTTGAGCATGTCATGTTTGCTCAATGAATGCCAGCGAGAGTGAATGCGTTCCTGATCTGGGACAATCCCGCTCAAGTACTTTCTCATATCTCTGTTAAGGTGCTCTGATTCTGCAGAAAAAGGGAAAAAATAAAAGAAAGAAAACGGTGTTTGTTATGGAGTAAAAAAAAAAAGCTCAGCTGCATCATGGAGCGAAAACTGACTCCTGCTGAAAGACTTTTGTCAACTCTGCCCAAACATTTACAGATAACATGACAAGTAAATTAGTGTGAGCAGCTTAAAAAATAAGAATAATGTGAAAATCTGAACATTTTATCTCCATTAAAAGCTGCTCTGATGAAACAAGTTAAAATAGGTTAATAAAGAGCCTGATGTGCAAAAGGCACATTAAGCAAAATACACTCACACAAATAAAGGTTTCACACACTTCAAAAGCTGCAATAGAATAAGAAAAAATGTAATAATGCCATTTTAGAAAGCACAAATAGAAATAAACAGCCATTCACGCTGTGAAAACCTCTGCTCAACAACAAACAAAAGAATGTATTTTTTAATTTATCTTTTTTTATCTTGTTTGACCTGAAAATTCCCTCATTGCTTCATTTTTTTGAAAAACACAATAAACATTTTCTATAAACAGATTGTATTTTGCACTTCTTTGTCTGCCATTTAGGTGTTATTGTCTGACCAGGGGAACAGTGTCGAACACTACGTGTGTCTCGACTCGAGGAGGTCCAGATATTGATTAAATGTCTTAACGACTCCCCGTTGGCCTGAAGGACGCTGAAATCACAGACTCTGCAGGGCGCCAATTTACTGCACATCATCTCAACATGAGATCTGCTGGCTGCCAACCAAACTATCTTAATGCAGTTATTTAGTCATAAAGAAAGAGTCTTTGAGATCTGTTTTGTCTTCTGATTTTAAAGGAAAGATTTATCCCTCAGCAAAAAAACTGACTGGACGTCAAGCATGAAATTACTTCCCAGCCAGTGACATAAAAGCACCAAATATGACTACAAATTTCTTATTTCATGATTTATTATTTTTTAAGGTTTGAATTGATTCAATCATTTAAAGCTCCTAAACACAGCAAACTACACCAGTGTTTGTCATATAAACTTATTTTCTAATATGTCGCTTAATGTTCATGGTCAGAGCAGACCTTAAATTTAAAAATGTTTGACACTTATGAGGGACTAGATGAGATGATTTTTTAAAAGATGTGTCAGCGATTGTTTCCTGTACTGGCCACAAGAAACACACCTAAAGATCATCAGTAAATAACAAAAATCTGAGCAGCAATAAACATAGAAATAAGTAAAACATTCAGTTCTGACCTACATCTTTACGTGATTTCTGACTTAAGACTGAATTAAATAAATTGAAATGTTTGTTTGAATGTGTGTCCACAGTATGTGTGTGTCCTGCCACTTCACAACGATCCATCAGCTGCTCTGTGCTGCATCACTGATGGTCTGTTTGTGTGTAAATATTCAGAGCAGTTAGGTTATTTTTGAACACAATCTTTGCAGAATTTCACACATTCAAGAATAAAGATGAAGGTCAGGTCTGCTTCTGTTGCAACTTTTTGATTACCAGTTCTGTCATGTCTATAAAAAAGCACATCTTTGATGTAAAAAATCTTTAATGTAGAACCGTAACTTTTGTTTCTACCAGTATTAATTATGGTAATCTGATTAGTTAACTTGATTTGGATTCAAACACAAATTGCATAAAAATGTAATACAATGAGGAAACAGAAGACCGTATTTTATTATTCTTTCCTGCACATTAGACATTACTTTCTCATGAGGTGCTTTGTTTCAACATGTAATACAAGAATATCACAAACTGTCCACTATTTTTACTTCCTAAAGTTCTCAATAAACCCCTTTCAGAATTCAAAAGTGCTGTAATCTTGCATAAGCAAAATTAGACATAAAGCTGTATTACTTTAATTCTCAAAGGAATTTTATAGCTTTCAACTTGTAGAAACAAATTTAAAATGTTTAACATTTATCAACACTCTGAAAGTGTTTAGTGGGCTGCTATAATCGACCAATCAGAGCAGACTGAGATTTCCAGCAATGGGTACGGCTTCCTTAGATCCTGAAAACGTCAGCCAAGTCTTTATCTTTGCTTTGCGTTTATATACAGCTTTTAAGTTATGCCCAGCAAAAGAAGAAAATAAAAGTTCTTAAAGGTTTTGATAAACATAAAACCTTGTGTTGTCAGAAAGAAATGAGTCCATGTCAGACTTTGAAATTCATTGCCTTTTTTTCAGATTGAGTTGCTCTTTGTGAAAATACATAAAAAAGCTGCAATTTTGGCCAGTAATCACCTTATAGCTCCTTTAATGCTTTTAAATCACACCATTCTGTCACATTATAGATTTTAAATTAAAAATACTTTAAAGAGTTTATTTGTTCTTGATTTTGTGGTTAAATAAAAACCCTTAGAGTGAAAAACTATGCCTCTACCTTTGTTTTCTGCTTGTAATTTACTGATTTTAATAATGTTTTAATGCATAACTGAGAAGTTGTAAGATTGCTGCAACCTGTGCTGTTAAAATGACATTTTGAAAATTTATACCTTCTCAGTGCTTTTTCTATTTAACGGTCCTCTTTGTTCCTCACAATCTCCAATATCTCATTTCTTATTCCACCCAGTTTCTTGGGATCATCTCTCTTATTGTCCCAGTTTTCTATTATGAGAGCCAGGTTTCTGAGGTCTGATGCTGCCATCCAGTCACCTGAGCTGATCCCTCACCTGCTGCCAGCTGACCTGATGAAGAGCCTTGAAATCAATAACATAGGGATAATACAATAGAGAAAAGGGATTGTAATCATATCGTGCGGAAATTACATCAAGTCACTGTGATAAAATGATGGATGAGGGGATAAAAGCAGACCTGCTAACAGCCAAGACCAAAGATACTGATGTCAGATTTCTGAGATGAATGCACACAGGGGGCATAATTTATTGAGCAGTAGGTTAAGAGGAAATAAGACACATAGATCCATTTAGCAAAAGCTCCTTCACACCAAACCAGCTGTGTATAATGATACCTTATTGTTGAATCAAGGATTTACCAACTTAATCAGCCGTCAGAGTTAAAATGATGATTGAGAATAGGTTATAAACTATTAACATCTTACCTACTGTGGATACAGTATGTCTGACTGATCTCTGTTTGAAGTAACAAGATTGAAGTTTAGGTTTGCCTGATGTTGCTATTATAACTATTTGCATATAAATCTGTAAAAACTGGATCTCGTTTGTCATGTAAGAAAAAACTAAACATTTGTTTAGAACCTCCCCTCCAAACCCAACATAAATAAATCTGAACTATTGCTTTGAGTTTAATAAAAAAACAATCTAACATGACTAGCATGTTTTGAAAAAAAAAAAAAATGAGGAAAAATCAGTTAGACTGCAAAAATTTAGATTTTTTTAAATTATAGCAAGTCAACAGTCCCCATTTTCACCCAATGAAATCCTTCCAACTGATATATGACACCACATAAAAAAATACAAGTATTGGAGTCCAGGCTGCGTTAACCATTTTTAATTTTCCCTCAATGTGTCAATCTTTGACATTAAGTAAAGCTTTTAGTCAGGACTGGAAATGTGATGTTACCAAGACCTATTGATTAAAAAAGGAAAGGAAAAGAGCTTCATCTTAAAGCTATTTTGTGCCTCACATGCCCTAATTCTTTTTATTGAGTTATTTAAGAAGCCAAACACTTCAAATCATTTAGATATTTTGTCAAAAACCGGACCAAATAATTAACATTTGTTGTTTATTTATTGTTTACAAGTGCAGAAAAAAATGCTGTTAATCTTATTTATTAGAATATTATTTGGCAGTTGTGTGAAAGTTGTCTCATGTTTTTCTCTTTTTGGCATTCGTGGAGAACAGAATCAAATTTAGCAACAAAAAAATTGAGGGGCTTTGGGATTCTTCGGGTCAGCAGAGGCTCTTAAAAAACCTCCCATTTTTTCCAGATAAAGTCCTCCTTTATGTTTGGACCTCTCAAGCAAAACAACATCTGTGTGTAAATCTGCCAAACAATGATCTCATAAGATCACAGAGGATAAAGGTTTACAATCCTGCTCAGCCAGAAGAAATAAAAGTAGCAAAATAAGCAAATAATTTCTCATCTGTCTTCTCAAATGGTATTAATAAAGTCAAGCTGATGGGAAGGGTTTAAATAGATGGATTTGAATCATTGAACACCTAATTTAAATTCCTGTACTTGTATTTTTATTTCAGTTTGTACACCTTTAACAGCTTTACAGAAAATATTCTTGTGGGTCAGATTAGGTTGTGACCAGTGGATTTATTTTGTCTTTCTGTCCTTCTGTGTAGAAATCAAACCAACGTGGTCAGCCCACTAACACAAAGATCTGAAGGCTGTAAAAGACTAACTTTATACCCTCTCTGTAATTGAGAAAACTTTTTATTCAAATCAAAGGAAAATATTCTTGGATTTTGAAATGTCTGTTTGATTTATTAGCAGAAATGTGCATTGTTGCCTTGTTCCAATAGAGTGCTGTCTGTTCATACATTTTAACTAAAGAAGCATCAATAATTTATGGTCTCTGCTAACCCAGAAAAAGGAAAAACCTGGTTTTAAATCTTTTTTTATATTTTTACAATTTGGGTATTTTTAAATTCTTTCCCTGAAAGCAGGCTCCTATTGTGTGTCAGAACTGTGCCGTAGAAACAAAGTTTACGCTAAAAGATGCTAAAATGGCAACAGAGAAATATCAGGTTTGCACATTTAAATCATTATCATGAGAAACACAGCCCATGTATAAATATGAAAAGTAGCTGCTTTATAACACGTTTCAAGTACATTTTTGAACTTGGTCATATTGTGGATTTTTAATGCATCAGTTGTGTGACCGTGTCTGCAGGCCTCAGGGTGTCATCTCTGTAACGCTCAGGTACAGTAATTCCCCATCTTCTGCGCAGAAGACGTGTGGATTTCTGTGCTTTTTTTCGGGGTATTTGCGTCCGGTGGCAGATTTGCAGTGACAGCACCCTGCTGAGACATGACAGGAGACAAGCTGAGCTTGCTATGAGGCTACAATCATGCTGACAGGAAGGTAATGAAAGGCCTCGACACCCTGACTGTCCCAGACTGATGGACAGTGATAAATTTAACCCTTTGTGTTAGGTAGACTGCCTTTATGGATATAATGATTGTTATAGTGGTCACTTGTTATCTGCTCAGATTGAGGAGCACACATTTACACTGAGGCTTGCTAAGTTTGAACAATTCATGTGGTTTTCTTCATTATTTTGTAGCTTTAAATTGAGATGGCTGAACAGCAGATATGTGGCTCTAAAAGGCAGAAATGTGTAAGCCTCGGAGCGTCCCATCTTTCTTTGTTGAGCTAGCTTGTTATTCCTTCTTGTGTCAGCAATATAAATATACTGTATGTATTTATATTCCCTTGCTGCCAGGACTTTTGAGCTCTTTTACCACTTTCATCCCTTGCTTCTCCCTCCATCTTCTTTCGCTTTGCCACAAATAAACAGAAGCAGTGGAAACCCTCATTGACATGGTTTCAGGCAAACCGAGCCCACGCTCCACAACCTACACTCTTGTCATGAATAGTTGAACCTTTAAGATGAAATCCCCACAAATGTCTTGTTTTTGTCAACTGACTTTTTTTCTCTTTCTGCTGCCTTTTTCTCTTTTCCCGTAGAAATGAAGGCATTCCAAGGTCAGAATAATTTTAGTCGTGTTGGGCAGGCGTTCTTGACGTTTTTCAGATTCTTACAAAAGCAGATCTTCTGAAAGTATTTCGATACAGTGCAAAGTTTAGGAGGTGCAGCTGTTTCCAGCAGTATTGTCTGAGTGTTTTCCCAGACACTCGGTGGATTCATTAGAAGTAATTACAGCTCAGGTTCTGTGTCTTATTAGTCCCCATAAAAGAGTCAGGAGCATCTTTAAACAGTGTTAAACAGAAGTAGCCACGTGCTAGGCCTGTACAAAAGACTTATAGTAGCGTACAGAGAAAAGGTGAAAGCTCTCTCATCAAAAATAAATCAGGCTTCTGCAGCACTACATCCCTGCTGCAGATTTTATTAGATTTTTCTTGCCTCTGTGTTTGATGAAACTCGGTGTAAGCGATAGAAGCTGCGTTCTCTGAATTCTTCCTCAGAAATATATGATTTTTAACTTTTTTCTCTTTGCTCAATATCATCGATTTTTCTTTTTTTGCTTTCATATAAGCCCAGTCAGAAATAAAATGGGAAGTCAATAAAAATCAGTTTCATCACATTTTCTGCCAAACGTTATGGCTACATTTGGAGCGAGACCAAAGAGAATTCTTGTTGATTTATCGTGTCCCTTCCAGCCTGAGATGGTATGCTAATGCTGCAATTATTTTACTTGTCAAACCAAAGACTTTCTCTTTTCTTTCCAAGGACAAAAACACACTTGAGATGTTTTTAAAACAGTTGGAGGAATTGTTAAAATTGTTGTGATTACCCCATGATAAATTTGACAAATTAGGGACGCTCACTGTTTGGACTCTTAAATAGATGGACGACAACATGTTAGCCTCAGACTGAGTCTGTGTTCTCCACCTGTGTCGCCTCCAGCAGTCGCTCTTCTCAGGTGGATTCCTCCATGACAGAGGTGTGAAGTCAGAGCATGTAGTTTCTTAAGTTACAGCAGCTCAGGGTGACTCAGCCCGGCCCTAAAACCCCTCAGGGCCCTTCTTCTAGTTCCACAGTGGATGTGACAGCTCCGTTCTGGGTTTGCACTTCCTTTATTATAACCCACACGGGACTTTTAAACACCTTTGTGGACACCCTTTTTTGACACATCAAAGGTAAAACTTGGATGAAATTTTGAGGGGTTTTTTTTGCTCCAGTAGAACTCTTTGTTTTTTACCTTAAAAAATAGATGTTTTTTTTAATTAATAATGTTTTTTTACTTGAGAGAAATGTTAAATTTTTTTCTGCCCTGATGGCACAGGCATATTCCAAGATGACAATGCCAGGATTCATCAGACTCGAATTGTGAAAGACTGGTTCAGGGAGCATGATACATCATTTTCATACATGGATTGGCTCCACTTAGTCCATTGAGAATCTCTGGGATGTGGTGGAGAAGGCTTTGTGCAGCGGTCAGACTTTACCATCATCAATGCAAGATCTTGGTGAAAAATTAATACAACACTGGATGAAAATAAATCTTGTGACATTAAAGAAGCTTATCAATACAATGCCACAGTGAATGTGGGCCGTAATCAAAACTAAAGGCGGTCCAATGAAATATTAGAGTGGGTGACTTTTTTTTTTTTTGTGGCAATTTTTTGTTTGTCCAGGCAGAGTATTATCCATTCCATAATAAAATCTCATAATAAAAACTAAACTGAGACATCTTTTACTATTTGTCATATATTCTGCCATCATTATTTTTTTTATCAATATTTTTTTAACACAAATACATAGATTTTGCTTAAATGTCAGGCTTAAAATGTCATGCGAAAATAAAAGTACATAATTATAGTTACTGCACAAGCCTACAGGACAGATTGACATATTCTGCCCTGGATGATGGCATTCACACTCATTCAACAAATCTGGATTTAAACATACCCAATACTGATAAGATTTGTCTTTTGAGCCATAATAAAATTCCTGTGGCATAAACCGTCGTAAAATTTAATTTGACCTTGAGTCCCAGATAAAGTATTCAAAATTTCACAGAATAATTAAAAAGATTTTGTGTTTTTTTTTTTTTTTATGTTTCACTCTCTTGTAAGCTGATCACGTTTTTGCTCTTTGTTATTGAAGTACAGACACTTTATTTTTATTCTCACGTTACGGGTTCGTGTTTTAACTCAGGAAAATTAATTTGAATACTTTTCTCACTCAAAAAAAGAAGGGCTTTGCCAAAGATCTGTGAGTGCCGTGGGCCCCCCAAAGTTTGATCAATGAACCCCAGTGAAGCAGAACAGCCCTACGCTGGTGGCAATGTGCCCAGAAGCAAGGCACCGAGGGGTTGAGGCATACTTGTAACACTTGAAAGTCTCAAAACGGGGAGATTTTCTTTCAAAGCATGAGTGGATTCTGAGAACAGCTTTTGCCACACAAATGTTGGAGATCTACATAGTCAAAGATTTTATTTGAAGATTTTAGTACAGCACTGTCCCTACATTAAATCTCACTGGCAGGTGCATAAAACCCAACCATCATGAAGGTTTGTGGGCTAAACTCCTACATCACTCTCTCTCTCTCTCTTTCTCTCTTTCGCTTTTCATTCTCACCTCAGAAAGTGAAAACTAACCTTCCTCCAGACAGCTCACTAAACAACAAAACAGGATGAAAACAAACAAGAGAGAAAGCAAAAGTGAGTGCAACATATTTGCATTCAGAGGATCTCCGGCTGTTACTCGGAGGCCACAGAGCTGTCTGTTTTTGTTAAAGACTCAGCAAAACAAATCAAATGGCTCCATTAATCCTGAAGTTCGAAATTACTCCTGCTTTATGTTGGGTTTAAATCAATAGTCGTTTTTATTTTTCTCCAGAATTGGTGCAAATCACAGGCAGAATCAACAACACGGTCTGTTTAATTTGACCCTCTTTTTACCACCTGGATGCTTGTCAGCACACGTTTCACTGCAGCCATCAGGCTGTGGAGGTGACTGACATGAGAAGGAGTGTTTGAACACAAGAGGATGGACACGCAGAGGCATGCAGAGTCTAAAATGAGAAGAGGGAAACTAATTTTCTCTCACATAATAGACTGAAAAAAGAGACATACTCCAATTTTACATCTCTGTCTTTGAATCCGTGTTCTGTTTGGATGGTGCCTGGGGTAATAATCACATTTATAACAAAAACAAGACAATACTGGAAATAAACTTTATAGCAAATAAGCCTGTTTAAACCCTCTAAAGATAGTTAAAGTAAAAAATGTCACTACATCACTTTGTCATGTCATGGAAATCGGTGCAATATCAATGCTGATTTCTGAATCAAAGTGATATAGGACACATTTTTTGACTCCAGCTCCAAAATCGGTTGTCTGTTCCGTGACGCCGCTCTACTGGTCTCTTTTTCTGCTCAGGAAAACTCCCAGTGAGGCATGAAAGTTGTGTTGTAAACATTATTTATTATTGATTTCCTGTAAACTGCTGATGTCACCGTTGTTGAATGGAAAGAGATTGAAGCACTTGGGTGGGATTCAGGCTGTCAGCAGATGCACAAGACTCACTGAAATGCTGTTTCCAGCGGAACAATCTCCTGTTTTCAGCTCAGCATGAACAGAAGGACATAAATACATTTATAATAAGTATTATGAATGCTGGGCACTTTTGCTGGGGATTTTGTGTTGTAAGATGGAAAGAAATGGTAGTTTTTTTTCCTCAAGTTTTTTTCTAAATCTGTAGATGTTTACATCTGCTTAGCAGGAGTTATCAAGTTTTTGAAAAAAAAACAAAAAACATGTGCAATGCATATTTCAATTTAGAGATTTTTTTGTTTGTTTATATCTCACATGTTAAGTATTTATGATCTGCTGCCAATCAGCTCTGTCATAAAGAATTTTACTGGTGAATATGTGGCCGTTTGTTAATGCTAAAAACTGACTTATTGCAACCACAGTAGATGCTGGTTGGATTAATCAAAACTAATTAAGCATTAGATGCTGAAAACCTGGAAATTTTTAGAGGTTATTTTCTTTATTGCTTTGAGAAAGATCTACAAACTCAGCAAAGAGCTGTTTATTTCACTGTGTAAACATCTGATTTTATTTTCCAAGCAGCAGTAATTTTTGGTTATAATTTAAGTTTTGCCACTGACCTCACCAACAGTGTTGCACACCTAAATTAATGTCCCAATACCTGCCAGGTGAAGTATTTGTGTCTACAAAATGTTGCAGCTTTTCAGATGCTGCATGAGTCAGACTTGTTTGAACTGTGGGAAATGGCGGGTTAATGGGGCTGAGTTTGGTTCTGCATGTTTTCAGCTCAGGGTTAAACTGTGGAGATGTTTAGAAGGGTGGATAGCTGAGAGCCTCCTTGAGACGGCTTCACAATCCTCTCTGACCTCAGCTGGAGTCCTCAGGTCTGAAAGGAATATATTTACATGGCACTCAGAAAAATCTAACTTCACTTGTGTTACATGTCACAGATAACTGCAGACACAGACGCTGGCTTAAACAAACTCAGAATCTTACACACTAAAAGGAATCAGAGATTCTCCCTGACAGAATGTGAGACAGCACGTACTGCATTGTCCCTGAGCTGCTATTCAGATTGATTACCGTCAGACTGACAGCAACGTAGAAGTGATTCATTAGCCTAAAACAGCCACACTGATCAATTTCTTTCAAATGAACTCGATTAATCAGTCAAAGTTATGATCGTAGAGGTAACTGAAGTGAAACTTTTTGTGCAGCAAGTAACGTGATCAAATCAGACAACAAACAGGCCAGAGAATTATCCATCATCACGTCGAGCTCAAATGACTAAATTCTTTAAAGCTTTGCTAGAATTAATACTTTTACTTTTTTGTCATTGAAGATTGAAGGACCACTTTGTTGTGTAGTTCAAGTCTGATTAACATTTTTTTTAAATAAAAAAGTCAAAGTTGAGTGCTCAAGAGCTAATTGAATCCACAGTGAGAAAAAATGAAAACAATTGAAAGTGGTTTTGATTAAACTCTCGTCTTCACGGTAACCAGAGTCGAATTGTTTTTAAGAGCCGTTTTCTGGAAACCTTCATTGAAGCTGTACTGGTAGAGTTTAAACCAACACATACAGTCTGTGCTTTGTGTAAAACATTTACAAGTCTTGTTGTTGTCGAAACTGTGAGAGTAGTTGTATATTTAGCCAACAATTATACAGACACAAGTGAGTCATTGAGTTTATGACCTGAAACTCTTCGGAGGCAGAAACAAGGAAGAACTCAGCTTTAGGAGGAAGTTTTAAAAGATTGTATGTTTCTGGATTTCTTTTTCTTTAGGCTGTGCAGTTAGGTTAATTGTTAGCTACAAAACTGTTCCTAGGTGTGAGCGAGTGTGAATGGTTGTTTGTATCCTTTGTTTCTATGTGGTCCTGATGGACTTGCGACCCATTCTGGGTGCACCCTGCCCCTCGCACAGTGACCGCTGGATGTGGGCACCAGTGACCCTGAAAGGAAGAAGTGGGTTAAGAGGATGTATGGATGGAGTCTTGACTACACTCAAGTGAAATCCAATTTTAAAAAGCTTCAGAATTTTAAGTAGTTTCAATGCTTAAGTACATACTCCAGTACTTTAATTTATGTAGAAATTTGAAAGAGCTACCTGTAATTTTATTGGAGTAATATTTTGACCAGTAGGATCAGTACTTTGACTCAAGTAATGCAATTAGAAGTATGTCGGGACCGCTCAGATCGCAAATTGTTAAATTGTTTTTACTTGATATCCCAGTGTGTGTGGTGTTCACTATATGATGAATGTGATGTGTAGCCAATTAGAAAGTGAAGTAAAGTAAACCCGGAGGGGAATCTAATAATATAAAAGACTGTACACCACACAGTGATGGACCAAACCTGTTATACCCATGATTTTTTTTATCCTCATGTGTGGAGTCTCTCAGTCTTTGAAAATCAAACGACAATTTTAAAATCTTGCCGTGTGAACCAGTTATATAGAAACTGAGTACTTCGTCCACCACTTCTGAAAGCAAATGTAAAGGAAAAGGTGGCAAATTGTCAAAAGAAAAACTTTGAAATACCTTCAGAAGACTTGGAGAGCTATTGATGTAGACCATTTTAGAAGATTGCAAAAAGAGTCTAGCTCCTTGGAAGAAAACAGGGGAGCTGTGTGAGATTTTCTTCTTACTGTAATTTGTTGTAGAAATCTCTATTGTTTGGTGAAACCTTCCCTGCCAGCACTGACTTCTCATTATGGAGTGATTCAAAGCCCAGGTTCTCTTGAAAGTGGTAAAGTTGAAAAAGTGCAATAAAATCCAACAGCGGTGCTTCATCATTCTTGCAGACGATCCCTCAGTCTGCTAAAACACAAGGCAGACACTGAGCCTGACTGGAGCTATAAAGTCCTGAAAGCTTGTGTTCCTCCAGAAGGCACTTTCCTCGAAGTAATCCTTCTGCCCACAGCACTCCATGACTTTTTGTTTGGGTTTTTGTTCAAAGGATTTTTATGTGTACTTCCTGCACTGACCAACAACAGAGTTAAGACAACCACCAGTTGCACAAAGAGAGCCACAGCGGTGACAGCCAGCTTTCTGATGGTTGACGCCAGTGCTTTAAAGCCTGTGTTTTGAGGTTTGGTGCTTTGTGCTTGGGTATGTTTCTGGGTGCTTAGTGGTGTTTGGGTTTTGTGTTCCTGTTATTTGCTTATTTTGAGCAAGGTCTCCTGAGCCAAATAAGGAGCCCTCCTACAACGCTTCTCTTAAAGCCTTGCTTTAATCACAGTTAAAGCTTTAATGAATAAACCGCTGGCTCCTCCTCGTTTTGACTCAGCCTTTGTCCCTCAGGGCTTTTTAACATCTTCTCAGATGCAGTGACACCTGTCCTCCATGAGCAGTGTGAATGCAATATTGGGCTCCCTCATAAATTTCAGCCTCTGCAGATTGTAATTAACACTTTCAGATTGAAAAAAAAAATGTATTTATAGTCTCCAGGACTCTCCTCTTTTTTTAATACATTTGGCCATCATCCCAGAGTGCTTGCTCACTCCTCTGTGTGTTTGTGATTACTCTGTTGCCAGGAGCTTTTCTGCTAAACTTTATTGTTCCAGCAACAAGAAGCATATCAGCAGAAGTCAGTACAAGTCTCTGTTTATGTGATATGTGGTATGTCCTACAGCATGTTGATTTAAACACTTAAACAAGGCATTTTTCTTTATTTCCTTTTGTAAAATGAAGCCAGTCAAGAAGAAAGGTATAAGTGTTGTGATCTCTTCAGCAAACAGGGTTTATGTTCCAGGAAAGAACAGATGTTGGCACCTGATTCTGAATTTGAACAGTGGGATTTTTACCGTATTGATATGTGGACAAAAAGCTATCTGTTCTTTCTGCTTTCGCAGTATTTAACTCTGTGTCTAGACTTGTTCCACTGCACCGATTAGCTCAGATTGAAGTTGTAGTCAAAACTGAATCTGCTGCAATTGCTGACTCTGTCTCTACCTGTGTTTAACATTTTACTGCAGTCAGCTTTTTTTCATATTTATGTGTTTGTTTGATGACAAGTGGTGTTTGAGAAAGATGATGTGTGAAGTACAAGAAAGGACAAGTCTGGAAAGCTCACTTTGCATTATAGTTTCCAGTTTTATATGAAGTTTCTGTAGAGGCAGCTAAATGTTTTCTGACAACTTTAAAACACTTGGAGAAGAATTGAATAATGTACAACCAAATTTTCTGTATTTATACTTTGATTTATACCTGATGTAACAAGGCTTGGTCATCTAGGTTTTAAAAAACAAGCTTGTATCATGTTTTTGAAGGAGATCATGTGGGGTTCTGCAGAAAGGTAATAAACAAATATCTTACCTGATCTCTGAACAACCTCTGTTTGGAGAAACAGACCTTAATTTTCTGACTAGATTAACAAGCTAACAGCTAATCGTAGTAAGACCAAGATTAAAGATTGTTGCCATTTTACCACAAATCCAATTTCAAATATTTTGAATTGGTTCACCATAAATGTTGCATTACATGGTAATTTACAAAGAGTTATATTGGTTTTTATCTGTTTATCTTTGTCTGTGGTGTAAAGATTTAAATGAACCACTGAAACTTTTGATATTGAAATTGTTTTAGGGATGACATACTTTGATCTTGGCTCTGGCCTTTAGCTTGTTAATCTTTTTGAAATTAAACACATTTTTTCTAAACAGCGATAATTCAAAAGCATTTTTGCAAGTAAAATATTAAATGTTCAATACATTTCCAGAGAACCTTACTTTAGATGAATCTGAACAACTTATTTTTAAAGACATTTTGCTTTTTATTTGTGATGTGTGGTGTCACTACATCAATATACGTCTGAGTTTAAAATGAATAAATAAATTACTTTGATGTCTTGGCAGGGATTTGAATCACACTACGTTTTTAGATTTACCGGACACTTTAAGTGTTTGCACAAAGTATCAGTATTAGATCAATATCATTGATACCAGCATGAGTTTTACTCAGAGTCAGATTTGGAAAGGAGGTGGTGGTATTGAACATCACTACTTTTATTCTTAGGAGCTTTTTTATTCATTTTTTTCCTGATACTATATGATATATATGTATCAAAAGTTTCAACTAACAAAAAAAGTCCAGTTTTTTGTTTTTAAACTCTTTGCCATGTCCTGGATGACTGAGAATCAAGTTAAACCAGCAGTCCTGCTTCAGTTAAATTAAATTGTATCAACCTAACCAATGTCTGAGTTTATCTGCCTCAGCTTCTTTATTTTTGTAACCTCTGTCAGGAGTTGCCTAAAAGTGTTTGGTAACAGTGCACAAACTCTGAGATGAACCTGATAAAGCCTCTGACTGAGACACATTTTCAGCTCTTTGCTGCTTTAGTTTCTTGTATACAAAGCTGTTCATCTAAGATCCATTTAAAAATATGTTTTTTCTGTTTGTTTATGTCTAAAATATATTTAGTAAGTGTAATGGAAAAACAGCTCTTCTTTGTCTGTTAAACTACATGCAGTAATACATGATCAAAAAGTTTTAGGACCCAGCCTCAAGTGAAGCAGTCTTAGAGTGTATTCATACCCGAAACATTTGGTCTGCTTTAAATGGACCAGAATACGCTTCCCCCATTGGTCCGGACCTTTTATATTATTTTTGAGACCCATTTTTGTGGTGGTCTTGGTCCGCTTCCAAATGAACTCTGGTGCGTTTCACTTCTGGTGTGAATACAGACCGGCCTCAAACCGAACCAACTACAGGAAACATGCACCTTTTTGGACTTCACGAGCCACCTTTGCTAAGCAACATTAGCCCTCCAGTGTTTCTAATGCTAACACTGTGTTACAAATAATGAGCTAATGAGTTAATGAAATAATGAAATAATGAGGCAGGGAACATGGAGCATCTTGTCTCCTTTAGGTTGCAGCACACATTTGACAACGTTGTCCCAAAATTATAAATTGCGAATGAGCTGCCTTTTGATATTCTTAATAGTCAGTTGTGCTAACAGCACCATCATTGTTTCTGGGTCTGTGCTCTGTCCTGCCCCTGTCATTTCTGTCCAATGACCGTCACCTGCGAGGCTTTGTTTATAAATTATTGTTCCCTTGCAAAAAGCACAATGTGAATGCAAACCACACCAAAGGAAAAAATAAATAAATTCCGCTATTTGGTCCGGACCAAACAAGTGGACCAAAGGACTTTCATGGTGTGAATACACACTCTTCAGAGGAAACCAGTTTAGAGCAGTTCTTCTTTGACAAGTAAAATACTTTCAACACATAAATATGTCGGTAACAATTTCATTTTCCTTCACACAAGGGTTTGCATTGGGTACATGCTCTGTACAAAAATCATTAGCATCGTGTTAGCCACTTAGGGACATTTTTGATCAGTGAAACACTGCCAGAAAACGAGCGGCACAAACATGTCATTCATTATACTTATGTTCTGAACAACAGAGGTCTAATTCTTTTTTAATGTCAAATCAGCCATGTTGACCCTATGAGTGAATGTGCACAGATGTTTAATTATTACAACCTGAGTCACAAAAGATTTGCCTTTATTAGTCACTAAATTAAGCTCTCTGATGCTCAGTGGTAGGAAAATATTGTTGATGGGTGGATGTTGTTTTGCAGAAATTCTGCAGACTACATGCATGCAAACGCATAGAAGCAGATTCCATGTACATGACTCATGTGTAGTGTCTATAAGGCTACATGTCTAATGAGAACAAAGAAAAGGGGAAAAAAAGCAAAAACCAAATGAAAAGAAAAGGTGCAGACAGAACTTTTCTCCTGCAATTTTGTTTTGACCACCTCGGTTTCCTTGAATGGTTTTCTGTGGAACCAAATTACAGTCTTTGTGTTTGTGAATCAGAGGTGTTGACAGGCATTAGTCTGGCCAACAAGGCTGCTCGACAGAGTTAGGGTGAAAGTATGTGGGGGGCTTTTAGAGGCACTGAAAGAAATGTAGAAGGAAAAGATTTCCCTTCACAAAAGCTGAGGAGCAGTCTCGCCCCTTAGGAGAAGACTTGTCCTGAAAAGGGGGGATTTTTGGTGTCCCTCCGGGTTTTGCCCTTTTTACCCTCCTAAATCCATTACAATAAACTCTAACTTTCGCCTGGATAACAGGATACTCTGCCATCCCTGTGCCACAGTAGAGGTGCTGTCAAGAAACGTAGGTGCATGTGATCCTGTAAAGAAGTGACTCATCATGACCGTCCACTGAGGAGGATTCTGGGAAATGAGCAGCCAAATATTCAAGGCTGTGTTATCCAGCTTTTCACTCAGGTGAAAAGGATCCTTTAAAGAATAAAATAAATGTTTGTGTGTGACTGAAAGAGCATGTAGGGATGCGTTAGTGTATGTTTTGGCCATTTACAGGAAAAGGCCCGCACTGTTTGTCTGCATGGATGTGACTAATGGCCATTAGGCTGTCAGGAAGGATTAGAGGTACGCTGAGAATGTGTGAAGTGAGCAGTTGATCAAAAAAAGCTGCTGCGGAGACTGAACACCAAAACTGAGAGGAAGAAAGTTAAAACACTGCTGTCCTTTTATAAAGATCATTTTATTAAGACCAAAAACATTTACAATACGTTAACTTCAGGCGCAGGCCTTCCTTGCAGAAGAGGTCTGTGATCTCAATAGGATTTGCCTGGTTAAATAAAGGTTAATTAATAAAAAAAAATGAACTTTTATTTTACGTATTAATAATGCTAGATTGAATACCACATTTGGCCACCCCCTGGCTCTGCCATTATTCCTGGTTGCTTCCATCACTCTACACCTTGGAAAAAGCAGGAAAAAAAAAAACAACAACCTACCACATTGTAACTTCTACCAATTTGAATATCTGGCACCAAACGCATTAAATTTACTTGTATTCCCTGTTTAATTCCAGTCTAGAAAAACACTCATCATAAATAAGTACAAACATTCACTGTTCAAAACCCTCAGCACTGAGAGACATCGGCGTACAGCTTGTTTTAATCCGAAAAGGAGGTCTTTAAGTTGTTGATAAATGGCTATCATTTTTCATGTCTGTAGGGTTGTTAAAATTCAAGTGTGTGAATCCAAAACCACAGCAGAAATTTGAATCAGTTTCTGATCTTTAACATTACAGACTGAAGGGGATTTTTTAATTATTCACCAAAAAGTAATTAATGCGAATTATGACACTGTCATCTCAGCCATATTTCTTATTCTACAGTCTGCACAGACAAATTCTTCCACTGCACATCATCACCCACTAAGACCAGCAGCTTCATCTCCTATTTTGCTCCTAATGAAGTGCATCTGTCAGCCCCCTCTTTGGGTGAATTAGCATCTTAAGCTTCTCTGCTGCCTCCCATCGCCTCACTCCTCCCCTTCGGGGAACCAGCAGTCGAGGAGGAAAGAAGAGGACAGCATGAAGAACTAGACAGGAGGGAAGGAACAGAAAATGTTCCCTGCTTGTTAAACCCTGCGACCTCTGTCTTATAAAAAAGAAGCATTGCAGAGTAATAGCAGAGGAATCAGCAGTTCTCTCCATCCTCGATCCAAAACTATTTGCATAGGATCAACAACATGCAAGCACTTTGTAAGCATGGGATGAGAGCTATGAAATTAAGTTTGTTATTAATTTTATCTAAGACCTTAATCCTATTAAGGTCGTGGAGGGACAGAAACTTATCCAAACAGGAATTCAGTCCATCACTAATAGATAAACAAACCTACAAGGTTGTCTTAAGGCCCAGGCTGCCCTTGACAAAGAGATTTGTGAAGAGGATTTGCCTGGTTAGATAAAGGTTGCTCTGTCCCACACCCCTAGTTTCACCCCCCGCCCCCCCCCCCCCCCCCCCCCCCCACACACACACACACACACACCACCCCTGATAAAGGGGTTAATAAGAAACGGGTGTATTTTGATTAAACATTACAAATGAGTTCAATTCTACAGAAGTTTTAACATTGTTTTTTAACATAAACACAGTGTGCCGCCGGTGAGCTGTCAAAGCAGCCCTACCGCTGGGCTTAGCAAGGTTTCTGGGGAAAACCTTGCTGTCAATAACGGAAAACTTGTCCATCCACTTGTAGCCTTGGTATCCTTGAATTTGAACTACAAAATTGCTGCCAGAAATAAAAATTGCAGATTCGCAAAATTGGTTAGTCAGAAGTCCATGATCTGGTTTAGCTTGTGATGTTCAAAACGTAATAGGGAACAGAGAAAAAAATAGGACCCAAACAGAATATAAAAATATCTACGCAGCACTAAATTAAACTTTTCTGCACTCCTAGAGACTCCAAGTACACAACAAAATGTATTTAAGAGGCTAAAAATATTGAATTTGGATGATATGTCCTCTTTAAGACTACAACTCTGATTGGAACCGATGGTAGATTTAATTTTTTACTATGAGGTAACATTTTCTGTGTGAAGGGATATATGGGCCTATATTTATTCAAATTTTTCTCATAAAACATTTACAAAACTATAGTTGGACATCATCTTTACAGTTTTTGAACTCACTTTCTCCTCATTTTATCTAACTGCGTCTGCTACTCAACTCAGCATAAAACATGGCATGCATGTGAATAGTTTGTGCCTACATAGCAGTACATGCTAGTTGTCAAATACATCTGAGAATCTTTTAGCTTTGTCACTAGAACCTGATAACAACACTTTTTTAGAATTAGATTTTTACCTTGATGAAATGACATGTTGCTTTACATGTGAGCCATACCAGCAGCACAATTCTTATATTCATTTTTATGATGTAACAATGAAAGATCTGGTCGTTTTTATTGGACAAACCCAACAGATTTTTAACTACATTGCTTATTAATAGAGTGTTTATATTACTACATTAGCATTTCTGTCAGAGTCTGAATTCAGACTCTTTATAGACCTTGATGACCTTGTCTGTGGCCTGCTGGTTTGTGCACCAGCTGCTGAGTCATCACGCACGTTGGTTCCAGGCAAGAAAAAAAATAATCTCCTAAAGGATTTGAGAACAGTTTGCAAAGGAGTGTGTTTCTGAGGTAGAGGCACGAAATTAATGGTCTAAACCTTCCTTGGCCTTTTGATTTTAAAACTGCCTTATGGTGAAGAAATTTATGTAAGAGTTTGATGTGCACACCTGGCACTTAGTAACACCGCAGCAGATTATTCATTTCACTTTAGCACTAAATTTACGGTGCTTGAGTTAATGTTGTGTCGTAGTAACGCAACACTTTTTACACATTTATTTACCTAAATTTACAACCTTAAAGCAATTAGATCTTTTGAATTGAGGTTCTGTTAAATGGTTGTGAAGAACAAATATCTTACTTTTTGTATATAGTTCATTGAATGTCCTCCACATGGAGAAAATTAGTTGAATTTGGAGAGAGACGGTGACAAAAGTGGACTCTTTCTACAAGCTTTCAATCATTTCAAAAGGTCTGAACTGTTAGATTGAGGTGGTTTGCCTTTTTTGTGATGCTTTCTTTCTTTTATTTATTTATTTTTTTATGTATTTCTCTATACTTTCCCTTCTGTTTCCTCAGGGGTCTTTTACTCATATGTGCAGAGGCAAGATGGAGACGAGAGCTCTGCAGTGGAGGTGAAGCTGTTCAGTCACCGGTGGAGGAGATGGCTTCCCCCAAAACCTCAAAACATGGACAGCAACCGGGCCAGCCAGGAGCAAGATCAGAACGCAGAACTGGAGGAACCTGAAAGTCTTCCGGGTCTATTGTCTGCGGAAGATACCGACAACAGCTCCCAGATAGAGGTAACACTGAGTTGAGTGTCATGTAGTGGCAGAGCCGAGCGTAAGTGGTGCAACGAAGTACCACAGTTTGAGTTCCTTTAGAGGTCCGTGTACTTTTTGGTCATTCAGTTTTTTTTTGGTTTTTTTTCATTTTAAAAACAGATATTGAAAAACAAACAAACTATTCAATTTTAATTTTATACTCCAAAAACCGAAAAACCAACCATCTTTTTATTTTTGTCTAACCAGAAGTTTGAATCTGTTATCAAGGCAGCTGAATGCTGTCCTGTGGACCATGCTGCGGCTTTAAAGTGTAACTAACCCTGCCCTCAGGCAAATTCAAAAAATTCCAACAAAGTGGGTGGTGCCTAGTGACACTGAGGGGCATGGCCAGGTGTGGCGATGAGCGAGAAGGCGTGGTCAGGACGAGGGAACGAGACAGCTAACTTCATTTTGCATGAACATGTTCGAGAAATGATTTCATTATGCCCTTGTTAAATTAATTTAGAGATGTTGATATTTGTCCAGCGATAGATGGAGTGTGTTCCACTGAATCATAGTTTATAGTGTTCTTCCTTATTGTAGGTTTTTGTCACCATGAATAATTTAGAACTAGAAAATGCTTAGAAATGCCAAGATTTATTTATAAGTCACATTAGTTTCAAGTTTTCTGTGTGGTCACATCCTTGAAGTAAAACATGAATCCTCTAAGAAAAACTGC
This sequence comes from Cynodonichthys magdalenae, assembly GCA_031762555.1. Classification (NCBI taxonomy): domain Eukaryota; kingdom Metazoa; phylum Chordata; class Actinopteri; order Cyprinodontiformes; family Rivulidae; genus Cynodonichthys; species Cynodonichthys magdalenae. Next base: position 10,226,950 of record JARVJO010000165.1, on the reverse strand, counting down.
TGTTCAGTAATGAATAAGAAGACAAATGGTGCCTTTAAAGGTGTATTATTTCAGATAAATTCAATTTCAGCTCTCAGGTGTTCATCTGCTTTCTTTGTTGGAATGGATCATGTTAAATTTAACATTGAAGACTCTAAAGCAGGAAATAACCCAGACTCCTACAATGAGCACTGATTGGAGGACCTGCAGGAGATTAAAAGCCGTGTTTGACCCGTGTTCGAGTCTGTGGGAATGAACGGCATCAGCTGGTCTCGTCTGCTGCTCCGCATCGAGGAGTTCAGTCATAATGACGGTGGCCGCCTGGGTTTAGACAGCTCGTTAGGTTTCCCCCTGGCTTCTAATCATCTCAGGTTCACAGCTTCACGTCTCGCAGAGATGAAGGTGGAAGCTTTGATCGTCAGCTGCAAACATTCACCCACACGCAAGTGTACACAGGCCACTTTAAGCTGCAAATGCTGAAATAGTTCAGTGAGCTGAAGGGAATGAAATTCAGGGTCAACTTTTCTATCTTGAACAGAACATATAACAAAGAACAAAAGGTGTTCTGCTGTGAGAAATATCTGCAATTGAATGCTTGTGTAAAGCTATTTTCCGTATATACCGTATACTGTATATACAGTATGTACCAGTATGTCTGGATACAAGTTTTTCTGAAACCAAGTACAAGTACTTTAGTTTGTGTATTTGCCGATACCAAGTACTGATACTCTGTCTATTCAATCAAATATACTTAGGACAAAAAGTAAGGAAATGTGGTTGTTAGTTTGGTAGATTATTTCTTTGTTGTAACAATGCTTCTTGGCTATAAATCTTATAGAGGCCACCTGACTGGCAGCACCTGTGGGTACCAGAAGCTTAAAACAAGTGTCAATAACAGCAAATTAAGCTGTTTGGCAGAGGAAATTTGGAAAATTTTTCATGTGTGAAACCTTACAAATGTGGCACCATTTAAAAGGGATATCAACAGCTGATGTCAAATAAAGACAAGCTATATCAGTCACTTATTAAAGCATTTAATCTTGAACATTAAGAAATTAATAATGCTATACAATACAATATTTATGTCTCATGGGTCCAATAAGCATATGTGGTAATAACAATACATCAAGTAAATGTTATACATGTGTACATGCATGTTATACTTGAAGTGCCACAATAGAAATATCCTTTCAGAGGGGTTTAAAAACATTGGATTGTACATTTTGTTTGCAGGATAAATGAGCTCAGACACATCAGATCGACAGCTGTCATCAGTAAATCCTTGCCTTGTTGAATTTATGGTAGTTTCCGCAGACCTGAGGAGACCTGTGAGAAGAAATAAAACCCACAAAGCATAAAATTTGTCTTTGTCACCAGGATGTATTTTATATCATTCCGTAACAATCAGGATATTTACATTAATATGTTGTTGAGATAAAAATGTGTAACATAGTTGCTTTCCAGCCGCTCTGAACAGCTGCTCAGGCTGGAGAAAGACTTTATAGGTCTCGTCTGAGCTCAAAGCACACATAAAAATGAAACCCAACTTCCAGCCAGATGAATTTTAGTAAGTCAGGATGATAAATCTTCCTTAGTGGACCTTTAGAGTCTGTGCAACATTACACATTTAGTTCAGCCAGACAAAGCAACAGATTTACAGGCAAACATTGGAGGATGTTGTCATGAGAAGATCAATTTTACTGACAATAATAAGCCAACCTAATAATGGATTACATACAATGTTTTTTTAAATCCAAATTGCAGCCTGACTAGTAAAGGGGCAAAATAACTTCCTGTGTTAAAATAAAGATAAGTTAATCACATGCACTGACTTATCCACACTTATACTGAGCTACAGTCTATCTCAACTCTTTCAGACTGAAAATAAAGGCACTTAATGCAGCTGTGTTGGATGTTTGGGTCTGTGTATCACGCTGCCACTTCTGTTTGACATGTTTTGAATCATTGTGGTATACAGTTGTTTCATTTTTAAAACCTGCAATAATTGGTTTGTTTTGTGTCTCACTTTGTGAAGAGATTCCTACAAGACCAAATGTTTGTCAGTGCATTGCCGTATCTCTCCGATGGTAGACAGTCCTGTGGTCGGAAATGATCTTTACATGAACTCATTTCTGTATAAATTTCAGCCTTTTGCGCTGTCTGTTAGACAAAACAAACACAAGACAATGCTTAGTGGGAGCACTTCAACTCAGTGGTTAGCACTGATGACTCACAGCAAGAAGATCCTGGGTTTGATCCCTGGTTCGGACTTGGGCTCTTTCCTCGTGCTTGCGTGAGTTTTCTCTGGGAACTCCGGTTTCCCCCAAAGACCAAAAACATGCATAATATGTTGCCTTTAGGCCCGGGCCTCCCTTGCAAATGAGATCTGTGATCCTAATGGGATTTACCTGGTTAAATAAAGATTAATAAATAAACACTGTACATTTTAATTTTCTTTTTGTTTAAACTATTTTTTACGTTTTCTGTAAAAACAAACTATTGATACATTTATAGTGATTAGTACAGGGGTTTTCAAACTTTTCCATGGCATGGACCCCCATTCAGCATTAGTTTCTGGCCAAGACCTCCATTGCAAACCCACAAACAATGCTACAAAATATTATCCTGGTAAAAACCAGCCCCTTGTTCTTCGCTTTGCTTTGTACGGAGGGTCTGGACTTTTGGCTATTGAGAAGCGATTGCTTGCTGGAGGCGTGGCCTCTCTTGAAGTTTAAAACGATTGGATCGGTTGGCTATGACATGTGTGCGCCAGCTCCTCTGTGAAGGAGGCTAAGCTAAGAAGCTAAACTGAGTGCCCTGTAAACAACCCTACTGAGAGGAGAGAAATGCCGAGCTGAACGAGACGGTTGTAAATGATGCTGCAGGCTTTATCAGACAAATTTAATTTGGAAGCCTTATCAACACAGACTGGCTTCATTCACTTCGTCCACTGCTAAACTACAAAAAGACGCTGCGCAGAAAATCAACATTGTTGTTCAAAACTCCTCCTTCTGTTTGCTGATTGGTCCAGGTAAAAAATCTACCAAAGAAGTGCTTGTCTATGGGAGAAATCCCAGACGGAGCAGTGAAGGGAAACTAGAATTGAGCATAACTGCATAGGAAGACAAGAGCCAGGCTAACAAAATATGTAAAGGAACATGTTTTATATTCCAACTGAAAAAAATATTCTTCAACAAAACTGATGACGATCAGAACCGAGCAAAATAAATCAAACCTCTCTTAAGTTCTCTTAAACACATTACAATATATTAGAAATTATATTATAAATATTCAATTTAAAATAAATGAATCTAATAAATGTTTTAAATCATTATCATAAAATTAAATTTGTTTTCAATTTAGTTAATTTTTGCTTTTTTGTTTCATATCTTCCTTCCAGCTTTCTTTCCAGCCCCAAGCACCCTCTGTTGGCCACGCAGGGGGCTGTGGCCCCCACTTTGAAAAACACTGGATTAGTACATTGATTAGTAGATGTGCTATGCATATTTGTTTTTATTTGATTTGATCTGGTTTAGATTGAATCGGACATTTGTTACATTAAACAACATTTTAGACCATTTTAAATCTATTTGACTTATTTTTATACTTATTTGAGTTTTGCTAAGTTTTCCAAATGAAAATAGATCAAATCAAAGTGCAGCCTTTATATTTATGAAGACATTTATTTCTGTTTCTTTATCTACTGATCAAGGAAGTTTAAATTATTCCTAACCGGTATATTTTTCAGTCCCACCAAGATGCTATAAGGAGACAGAGCCCAGTTAGAAATAATGGATGACAGGCATTATCAGCTGAAGATGAGCTGCACAAATGATCGATGGCGACATCTTAATACATTTTTCACAGTTTAATACAATGTCACGACGCAATGTGCTGGTTTAGGGAGAAAAAGCTTCTTAATACCAAACTACTGATTCATTTATTCATTTCGCTGAAACATGATCACTGCATAGGGATTACAGTTTTAACCAGCTTTTTTTGTGTTGCACAAAAGAAAACAAGCAAATTCCAGTGCCAACTAACTTAAAACAAGTTTTATAATCAGATTTAGTGAAACTCCTGGCAAAATCTCAGTGGAGTAAAGCTGTACATCTTTTTTTATCAAGGTTCTGTAGAACCATTCAGAAGTGAAAATACTGTATGTTGCGTAACATACAGAGCTCAATGTGATGCAATAATGATGCTGTTGGCAGCTCAAGTAAAAAACAGAGAAAAAGAGGACACATTTGTTTTCTTCATTTTCATCATGTTTTAGTATAGCATTTCTGTACTTTTTTTTATTAATTATTCCAGCACAGAAGAAGAGTTTGAGTCTCTTAATGTTACTGTGCAGCATCTTTAAATCTACAGTTCCATTTTTACAAAGCAAGATATAAATTTAGATCAAAGAGCATAATGTTTTGTAAAGAAAAAAATATATATATACATATATAGACCGAACTTCACTGATGTTTTAGGAACACTTAATTCAGTTTTTAAAAGTTAGTCTCTAATATTTTTTGTGAATTACAAGTTTCCTAATTTTAATGTGCTACAGACTATTAAAAAAGTAGTTTAATTTGTTTATAGATATTCAATGACTTTGTTGAGAACACACATTATTATGTTACAAATCTTATTGCCTGCCTTCTGTATTTTAGTGCCAGTCATTAATCTAAAACACAGCAAATTATTTATTGTGTGTTTAAAACAATCTGTTGAGCCGCAATTTGTCCTCAAAACTGAGTGAAACATTTAGGTCATCTGAAACGAGCTTCACCATCTGTCTTTATGTGCAAAACAAGGTAGCTTTTTATCCTCTGTGTTTTAGAAAAACAGGTTTTTGATTAATAGATTTAGCTAAATGTCATTCAAGACAGCTTTAATGATGAGGGTTTTCAGTTTTTCTATGTTAACTGTAAATACCTCACCGTGTTTGCAATAATGTCTTTTAGTTAAAGGTATATGGATTTAAAATAGGCTTAAAATAATGTGTTTTTTTTGTTGAAGCTTGCCCTGCATGTGTGTCTGCTTTTTCCTTCTGTTCTTGAATGGAAGTGCTGAATAAAGTTGCCAGCAGGGGCCATTTTCTTCTTTCTGACATGAATCATCTGTACTGAGAGCTGTGACAAAAAGCTTCTGGCAGCACAAGTTTACTTCTGCAAATAAATCAGTTGTAACATCACCAACATGATTCATCTCCCACATTTCTGCTACTTTCCACAAAGACCTCCCCTAATTGGAAACAATAGACCTCTCTGTCTGATATTCAAGGCTGGACTTTGAGGCAAAGTATTAGATTATAAATCTATGAGACCAAGCAAATATTATCCCTCAAAGCAAAGTGAACTGAAAACACAAGGACCGGCCTTTTGACAACCAAAGTGAAGTGGCTCTGACTGTTGCCACCCATGTAACAAAGTAACCACAGAGCAGTGTGAGTTCCTATTAGTCAGCTCAGTTAGAAGAAAAGGAAGCCCCTTCCCAACTCTTCGTTCAGCACATTAACTTTAATAGTGTGTTAGATAAAAGACACAGCTGTAATGTATCATTAGACTCAGAGGGAAAGAGATAACACAAGCGTTCTTCCTAATTCTGCACAGGAAACAATAAAATTCAACAGGCTCCTGCTTCAAGCTTTACAAAAGTCCATAAATGTTCCTGTTATAAATGGTTGACCTGACTTTGCAGTCTGGTCCAGGCTTCTGAAGAGTACAGGAAGTTAATAGACTTACTCTAATTTGCTTAGCAGACATTAAACTAATACATGTGCTGATTGAGAAGGAAGAGTTGAACTGAAGAGGGCATATACAAACTCTATCAAGTAAATGACTGCATTGCCTTCTAATTTAATTAGTAAAGATGATTTGCTTTAGAGCATAATGTGAAAGACTGCATCAACTTTCTGCTGTTCATCCTTTCATATCTCTTCATCTTGTTATGTAAACTTCCAGCTAATACCTTGTTTTGTTGTTCTTTAGGAGGACACAGACCACAACTACTACACATCAAAAACATATGGCCCCTCAGATCCTATGAGCAAAGACTTGTGGGTAAACATTGAGCAGATGGAGAAGGACAAAGTGAAAATCCATGGGATTCTGTCCAACACACACAGACAGGCAGCGGTAAGTCAACAACAGCATGAGAAGTTTGGTTGATGCTAAACGCTGATTTGGAGAATTTGAACTCTTTGTCTTAAATTCAAGAATATATCACAATTTAACTCATCTACTAAATTATTTTCAGATCATTGAACCTGCATCAATAACACACAACTCTTTTCTTAAATGTGCGATAGACAATGCTTATATGATCTCTTTCTTCAACTAATTTAAGGGTTTCAAAAGATCTATCTGTTAGAAAACTTCAATTTAAATGAATATTAGAAAGATATGCTATAGTTACTGGGATTGCTACATAATTGTAGATTAGGCAAATCTCATTTAGCAAAGAATCAAAAATTTCACTTATTATTGTCACAAATTTAAAGTAACTGTTAAAACACATTTTAAATCCTATTAATCAGTTTTATACATCCCTTAAATCATTGTTGGCATTTTACAGCTTTTTGACTTATGTTCATAAAATTTTATGTGAATCTTTAATATCCTCAACATTATTTCTTTTTATAAAATGCATTCAAAAGAACTGAAGTTGGCCAAAATGGTTTACTATTAGGTCAGACCACAAGATAACAAATGATTCATTAAACTCAAATATAAGGAAAGAATGAAAAAACAATGTTAGTGCATTGATTGGCTCACTGAGAGTGATTTTCTCTTCATCAAGGTGGTTGTTTAGTCCATCATAAATTTTACTTTGTACATTAGAAATACTTGCTGAGGAAAGTCTTTTTAAAAACCTATTTATTTGTTGCATATTAGGATCCCGATTCTGCAACTAAAACTGTAATGGCTAAAAGACTGAAGAGCCGCCTTTTCTCTGTAAGTTATCTGATTAAAAGGTTAAAAATCCATGTATTCTTCGTGCAGATTTAAAATCTTCTCTGCAGCAACGTTTAAAGCTCCCCTCCCTTCATGTCAGTGCAGGCAGGTGACCCATGTGAGCTGCATACTGATAAAGTCGCACACGGCAGCAGCAGCAGACCAGAGAAACAAAGCATCATGGCAGGGGAAAAAATAAAATAAAAAAAGTACCCTGAGTGAACACTAGCTGGTGAGGAGACAGAAAAGAGTCCAATATTGTTCATTCTGCTCCTCCACCTTCAGGTCGGTAATGATGGATTGAACAATTAAATCTAAGGGAAGCTTTTTCATCTCAGCTTCAGAAAGTCCTCACAAAAAAAAAAAGCAGTGCAGGAACAAATTTTAGACGTATCTTTGACTTTGGCTCAGTTTGAAAAATCAGTAAGTGAATTTCCCATTTTAATGGTCAGCCAAGCAATTGTAGAGTCCAAAAGGACACGTGGGAAGTCTCGACTGAATAACTGAGAGGAGAAAACCATCTGTGCTAAAATGATCCATGGCACAGTGTCAGAGGACTAATATTTTAAAGAAATAGTTTACTGTGATGGTCGTTAAAGTCCTGAGAAAAACCTTAAAACTCAAGAGAGAGCTCCCTTTCAGCTCTACTGCCTGCAGTGACTTTGGCCACGATACAGAAAGGAAGAAAAAAAAGGCTGATAAGGTCACAAACAAAAGCCAGCCAAAGAGGTCAACTGCAGCACAGAGTTGGAGAGAAGTTAAGCACTAGATTGGCTTCATCATCTGTGAGCTTCAGGGTGGTTTACCACAGGATTACTGATGCAGGACCGCATAGATGCAAGTTTTACTGCGAACTGTCAATCTCCATATTATCGTCTGGCTGTGGCTGTGACTGTGACATGTGAAGAAAAGGTGTTAAACAATGCATGTATGACTGCCCAGTTCCTCTAGAGAAAATAAAAATATAAATGGATTTGGTTTATTTGTACTGATAATTAAGATCTTTTAGTGTAAAGTTCATAACAGATAATATCTTACCTGTCTCAGATGTCTCTTTGAACCATCACAGTGTGAAGAAATAAAGTGGATCCACGAGCTGACAGCTAGTTCAAGAAAGGGCCAAACTAACAACAAACTATCTATTTTACCTCAATCAGCTGTTAACTCATCAATCCTCTCAAAATTAAACTCTATTACTCCAAACTACGGTCATTTATAAACCTATCAACAACAAACCCTTCATAACCTTTCCACAAAACCCCCACTTCCTGAAATTCCTTTTTGATATTTTTTTTCCACATAACATCTCATAATTCTTGTCTTATTGTAGGTAACTGTCCATCTTAACATTTTGTAAAAAGTTTTGTTTGAGTTAAACATAATTAAACTTGTTAAACTGTAATATGTACAGTTAGTAATATTGAAAATAAGTGATGTTTTTGACAAACCTCAGATTTATAAAACTACTTAAATAACTCTTTTTGTTCTTTAACACTGGTTATCTTTAAACTGTTTTTTAGAAACCAAACTTTATATTTGTTAGTGCAGAACTGCTGTCATCTATCAAATGTCTATCAAAAGCATGTATGACTTATATAAGATTATTACATGAAATTCTGATTAATGTTTAGGTCAATTTGAGCTGTTTTGTTCTTTGATGTGAGCTGAAGTGATGCAAGGAGGAAGGAATTAGCAGCTACTTTGTTCAACTGTACAATAGAATAACATTTTTGAATTTTATAGCCACAAATTCATTGTAAAACAACTTAAAGTAGATTTTGTTTTAGCTCTAATTCCTAATTACCATTTATTTTTATTTTTTCAGAATGAAACTTTGTATTCACCAGAGATCTATAGAAGCAATTATATATTTTTATAGAGCTACCATTGAGTGTCATAATAAGTTGCTGCTTAGCCCCTCAGTAGTAAACACAATGTTTGTGAATTTCTTGGGAAACATGTTGCAGAGGTCATGATTTGTATTCCGTACTCGGAACAAGTCATCCACCTTTATATTTAAGTTTCACATTTTGTCTTTGATCTTAATCTTCTGGAGGTTTTAAAGATAAAAAAAGTCTGCTTTGGATTTTTCAGTTCCTTACATCCTCCTGACTTGTGCCGTCTGTCTGTTTTTCCTCTCACAGAGAGTTAATCTGTCCTTCGATTTCCCGTTTTATGGGCATCTCCTGCGTGAAATCACTGTGGCGACTGGTGGTAAGTTGGAATTTTCTTTTTCAATAGGAGTTATTAGTGTTACTGTTGGACTGAGTGCATGTGCGTGAAATATTAGAGTGCGCACTGAGACGTTTTATTGCTGTGGGGTGAAAGGAGACTGTGGTAAGGTGTATAAAATCAAAAAGATCTTAGTTGTGTACGAAAGAGTTTCTGAGCGCACATGTGTGTTTCTTGTGTTTTTTCTACCTGTGAGCCTGGCCACCGTGCTGAGGTTTTATCCCTGAATTTTGAAAAGGATAACAGCTTTGAGTTATTTCTTAAGATTGTGCCTTCGGGAAACTAAATCAGGGAAGTTCAGAGCCAAAATGTCTTGTCTGGCACAAACCCTGCTACAAAACCACTAACAATACTCTGAAGTCCAAGCATTCTGCCTGATAATAAACCATTTAAATCTCCCACCTCTGTGGGATAGTTTGCAGCACCAAGGCATAAAAAAACCCCAGAAACCACACCCAACAATCAGTACCAGGCTCGTCACGCCAGACTTGACTTGGAGGAGAAACCAGACCAGTGGTTTTGGACTGGAAAATAGAATCGCTTGGCCAAGTTGCACCCCGATAGCTTTGGATTAGAAGTGGGGGTCTCTCCGACAATGTGTGGGCAAGGAACGTGACACAGCCGCTGTGTTCGCCGCAGTGTGCAAAGTCATTTTCCACTTGAGTCTTGACAGAGAAACCGCAAACACACCAAGCAGCCATTATCACATCAAAGACTAAAACCTATAGCATCTACTCAACTACTCCAGAGATGTTGTGCTGCCTTTAGCTGCCTCTGAAATAATGTAGAAATAATTGGTTTTGTCTCTTATTATTGTCATCATTGCTGTCATGTTCCTCTACTTGATCCTTAATCACAAGGAGTTGTTTTTTTATGAATAAGGCCGAGGAGGATGGGTGCAGGCTCCACCAGCCGGGAGGAGATAACAATAATTTGCATACTTTTAGCCAAAGATGGAGAGACGACACTGAGGAGGAGGAGGAGGGGGAAGCTATCGCCCTCTCACAGGCCTCAGAGGCTTTGTCTCCAAGACACTTTTTTTCATATCCCTCCATCAGTCAGCTCATGTTCCTCTCACCACTCCACTATCTTTTCTTCTTGCCTTCATTTTCATCACCAGACCTGTTTCCAGTTGAGCTAAAAAAGTCCCTCTATGCCACCATAAAACCGAAAGAAAAGATCATTTCTCAACAAAGTCTTTAAAGAAAATGCACCGGAGACACATATGTTCTGTTTTATTTCCACAATTTGCCACTTTTTAAACTGTAAAGCAGCCAATCCTCCAACACGACGGCAGGCTGAGCCAAAAGATTGGGTTGGCGTGCTGCCTTTTCAAACTTTTTTATGGTTACATGATATAAATCTACATTTATTACAGTGCAGCAAGTTCTTTTTTTGAAAGTTACATGTGTCCCTTGGTTGGGGAAAGTTTTAGTTTGTTATGTGCAGAAATGATAAAAGTAGATTTAAAACAAGTGGAGAAATTTACATGTTACAGCAGCGACAAAGCAAGTATAGAAAATAATGAGTAAGAACTGGAGTATGTTGGCATCTTGAAGAACTTGAAGAAAAATTATATAAGTTCAAATTATTTACTATTTTAGGTTTTGTTGAATGGTTCAGATGCTTGTAAAACACTCCTGAGTGTGAATAGACTATTTCTGCATTACTGAAGCTCCACTTGCACAGTGTATTACTGATTAGAAGTTATCGGACAAGAATTGCAAGCATAAACTTTACAAGTGACGTTAACTTCTCAAAAATAAGTTGTTTCAGTGTTTAAATTGAAGTGAAGATATTTTTTTTTTGGGTCACCTAGAATGCTGTACAATCAGCCACTTTCTAATCGCTGCAGTTTATTTCATTATTTTAAATTAAATGCTTTGTGTTCTGTAATGTTGGGGCATAACTAAATGGCTACATGCTGAGTAGGTAGGATTTTGTCACAGTCAGTAATTAAAGAAAGCAAAACAAAGACATTTAATTTAGATAAAAAAACTTGTAGCTTTGTCATTAAAAGCCAGAAGACAAAAAAAAGAGGGAAAAAAGTGGTTGAAGTTTCTTCTCAGCTCAAAATATCTTGTAAATTAAACACGGCTCAGTTCACAAGAACAGAACACTTGTCTAAACACGCTGTCCAATAAAGTAAAGCTTTAGTCTGGTGGTTTTGATAATTCCCACTAGTGTTTTTTTTGTTTTTTTTAACACAAGCATGCCATCCCTTTTTAAAGGCTGAACACCTAAACATAGTTATTCAGAGAATAAAGTAGTTCCACTCTGTCCCATCCTCAGATTTCTCATTATTATTGATGTCTCTTCTCTCTTCTCTCTTCTCTTCTCTATCTGTTTTCCCAGTGGTACCTCTCCTCCTCTGTCTGCTCTCCTTCTGCTTAAAGTGACAACTATAATGAATGAATAGACTTTCTATTGAGCGCCCTGCAGCTTTCACCTTTTTAGTGTATTGAAAGGGTGTCTGATTTTCTTTAGACTGTCTATTAAGTTGTGTTCAGGCAGTTTCTGGTGGAAAGAAGAGAGAGAGCGCCACAAATAAAAGCCTTTCACTCTGAGTTTTTATGTTTCCAAACAGGTGTTTTTTTGTTTGTTGGTTTGTTTTTGTTTTTTGTTGTTTATTTTTAAGTTTGCAGAGGTTAAAAGTGAGGCCAAGACAAAAACAAAAACATGACAACATGCTTAAGTCGGATGTTGGGTAAAAATGACATTAAATGTGTCTCGATTGACTTGAATATTGGGAACTAAGTGTAAAATAAAATGCTAAAAAATGTCACTAACACATTTTCATTGTTTTGCTCAGTTTCTGTGTGTAATATCAAAGTAAAAAAAATGCTCATATTTTATTGTTTTTAGCTCACTTCTTACAATTTGCTAATTTTTACTAAATGTTAAATGTACATAAATGGAATGCAGCCTATGCCATTGATTTGTGTCTTTTTGTTGTGACATCATCATCCTGCGACAAAAGCAACTGCTAACGCTGCTAACCGCTGCTGAAGATGTCATTTAAATCTTTAAATTCAAAATGTGTTCATTGAAAACAATATAGATGAGATTTGTGGTCCGGCAAACTAAAGTGCAACTCAGACACCGGCCACAACTGCAAGTTTGATGTCTTGTTGGGAAGCGTCAGAGCCCTATAGAGAGAGAGTTGCGACACTCCTATTGACTTCTATAGAAAGAATGGAATGCGGAAGTCACGTGGTTCATGGAGCCTCCGATAGTTCCAAACAACGGCAGA
>JARVJO010000165.1:10197733-10207777 GCA_031762555.1 Cynodonichthys magdalenae | reverse complement strand
CGAGCTCCATGAACCACGTGACCGCGTGTCGGCTAGTTCAAAGAGTGTCGCAACTCTCTCTCTATAGGGCTCTGGGAAGCGTTAGCAGCAATAGCAGTGTTAGCAGCATTAGCAGCGTTAGCAGCATTAGCAGCATTAGCAGCGTTAGCAGAGTTAGCAGCATTAGCAGCATTAGTAGCATTGATGACGTCATAAGACAGATTGCTAGATTGCTATGTAAGAGTTTTTTTACACTCATTTACTCATTTACATGAACACAACATATCCTGAATGCTCCTGTCTGTGTGTTGTCGTGATTCTGCAGCAGCTTTTACATTTTCTTATTAGAAACATCCTTTTTTATCAGCTTTACTTGGTCACAACTCGCTTTCTGTTCCTCCGCTTGTCATGCATCTCATTCACTGTAGAAATCCTGAGCACTGTATATCAGAGGAGACTTTTCTATACATGCCAGTCAGATTGGCATATTTTTATGAATGAAATCATTTAAAAATGCCTGCATCAGTCGGTATACATGATGTTTTTAATGGTATTGGTGTATATGATCTGATGGATCAAAATGTTAAGAAGATTATTTTGCTAAACACACATTTTCATCAAGGATAAAACTACGTGTAACCATAGCAACTTCTTTTAAACTCTGTAGGGCTCCATGGTTTACCTCCCTAACTCCTCTTCAGGTGGCCTTCTCATGCTACGAAATCAAATCAGATTTATTTGTTTTCTTCTGCTCCTGATCTGAGTTCTGACTGCGTCGTACACGGAGGTAATTCTGAGCAGAGAGGTCTTTGAGCAAAGAGTGATCCTCCTCACAGTAAGCTCAGCATGTTTCCAGAATGATAGATATGTTTTTTTTTAAAACCCACCCACTTTATGAAGAGACATATTGTAACAAGGAACCAGAAGTGTGTAGGCCTGAGCTTCAGGAGAATTTTTCACAAAAATCAGTTTTTATTCAGCATACCTCCTAGGAGATTTTTTTTCCTCCCCTCGTACAGAGTCTGGCATGAATCATTTGGATGAAAAAAAAGAATAATTAATGCCGCTGCTGCCGTTGTAGGTGTGTTTTTCATTTTTCCCACTGTTATTCACATAAATTCCTTCTGATTTATAAAGTTGCTTTGAGCTCAAGTTTCAGATTAATCATTTTAAAGCTACATGTTAGTTTTGAATCATTTTGCATTTAATCAGAGTCAAAACAAAAGCTTTGGTCTTAAATAGTTTAAACAGCAGCTGACTTTGCTCCCTTTTGCAATCTGCTGTGAAATTAGGTTGTTGCTTGAAATGCCTTCCCTCCTGATGAATAATAGTGCATTGGTTTATTTTATGAAGTCCGTTATTAACCACGTTTACAGACTGTTAAATATCAGTTTGAGTTTGTCTGATTATCGGGAAAATATAACAAAGGTCCTTTTTAATGTCAAATCTTCATTAACATAAAGTAGATGTGGTACACAACTGCTCATTTAGCATTTATGCTAAATCCCTTCGAGTTTGTTTTTCTCTGCTTATTAAAAAATGATAGTAATTAACCACTCCTGCTTGCTAAGGCTGCCTCCAGCTCGAAGGAAGCAGCAAAAGGGACAGTTGCTGGTTAATGAGCAGCCTTTAAATTTGGAGAGCAGATATGTTATACTGAAAAATGATGTATTAATTAGACAAGTAGAAGTAGGATAAACAGATTTTTGCTAAATCAGCCTAAAAATCACTCTGTTCTAAACAATGCACGAGCCCAAGAAGTAATGTTTTTGCTCGTCTGTGCTCCCTCAGGTTTCATCTACACTGGTGATGTTGTTCACCGGATGCTCACAGCGACACAATACATCGCTCCTCTGATGGCCAACTTTGACCCAAGTGTCTCCAGAAACTCTACTGTCATTTATTTTGACAATGGTAAGGATCTTGTATGTTCAAGAGTAGCAGTTTTATACTCTTGCTTACTCAGAAGGGAGAGATGACTCAAGAATTGTGCTGCAAGTCAAGCTAATTAAAAAGAAAACTGGTATTACAAAAATAAAAGTCTAGTCATGAGTCACATTCAGGGTTATTTTCATATTAACTTTTTTTGCTATTATTACGAACAAAGAAAATCCCACTAATTTCCATTCATTCCCTTCAATTTAGGACAAAGTCTCAGTATCTCCTTTCCCATCATTAAGTTTTATTAACCTTGCTCGCCATCACTGTTTCACTCTGCATCAGATTGACAAACCAACAACATGACCTTCTGCTGAGACGCTCATCAGACTTTAACTAAACAAGCAGTCAATCAATCCTGAGGCTGTCTGCTCCTCGTCTCACTGTCCATCAGTCAGCGTGCTGCCGATAATACGACACAGGGACTGTACGGTCTGCTGTGTCATGGAGGAGGCTTCATTAAAAATGAAAAACATGTTCGATGAAGCGTTGTCAGCAGAGATATGGTGTTTGTTCACGACACTTAGTGTTTGTGTGAAACTTCACACAGTCAGTGTGAAGCCTTGCTATCAGATGTTCTGTCTTGTCACAGGTTTTTTTTGTTAATCACAGGCTCTAAATATAGACGAAATGAACCAGATGAAGACTTGACTTCCTGATGCATAATGAATCATTTGAAATAAAGTTTGAGAACATTAAGCACAATCAGATGCTAGTTAAAATGCCTTTTTTTTGATGAAATTCTAGAAGTGCACAGATGGACACACCTGCACATTATCATCCAAAGCCACAGTGAAAGTCATGGATCAACTTCCAAAATTGCGAGTTAATGCAAAAAATTTGGTTTGCTAAAATTAAAAAAAAAAAATTTCTGGCCAGACCTTTTAAAAGGGGGAAATATATTTATCAAGTCTGACTGAAAATGAATCTTTTCAATGTGTGAATTACACTTTCATTAACATAATAGTAGGTGATCCATGTGGTAACAGTAGTTTGGCTCATAATTCTGTATAATGCACAAATTATGCACCTTTTTATTGAGCATAAAGTCTCATTTTGACATACAGTACATGTGTATTTGTATATAAGTCAACCAGAAGTCGATTTATCTGGATTAGAATCTCCCTAATCTCTGCAGATTCATCAAATCTGCCTCACTTTTTCTTGTTTACTCTTAAGTGTATAGAAAATGTGTCGCTTTGGCAGAACATTGGGTACAAAAAGCAACAAACAAGCTTTTTAGATTACTAACTGGAGAACAATACCTTTTGATAGGTGAGAACTTTATTCAAATAATCAGCTGGTAGGTAACTAAAGATTTTCAAACTGACCAAACCAGGCAGACAGACCTACCTATTTCTACTTTACTGAAAAACTTTTCTTTTTTTTTTTCTTTTTTTTAATAAAAACTTCATTGTAGTAATAATATAAGCTTTGAAAATGCTGTAAAAATGCTTTAAGCAGAAACTTAACTTAGAAAAAATTAAAATTAGCTTCATTATGATGCTAATTGGACACCAAACAACAAAACATCAGCTACTTGTTTTTTTTGTTCTTTTTTCTATGTAAAAACTTGTAAGTGGGAATAGAAACAAGGTCAGTGCTGATTCTCTCCATGCCTTCTCACCCAGTTTGTATTTTTAGCCAGGAAGCCCCAGATATCATGGCAGCCTTCCCTCCTGAACTCAACAGACTTGTTTTATTGGGTCAAGCTTCAGTTTGTGCTGAGAGGGCCAGATGTAACAGAAGTTAGGAGCCACTGATATTCACTCTTTTCATGTTTAAGTCTCTTTTTCCTGGGTCTTACATTTCTGACTCTAACACTGGAGTCATAAAATTGTAAATCTGTTATTTCTCTTTCACACGTGAAACTTTTTTTCCCCCTCAGACTAAAAGCCCTTTCGTATACAACATGTAATTTATTACTGAAGTTTCTGTTCGACTAGTCACCCTTGATCTCCGAGCTGCCAAGAGAAAAGCTCTTTACTTTGGATGGAAGTGCTCTGGCTGTGTGACGGAAGAAAAATTGATCGGCTGTGTAAACAAAACTTTATTGGCCTGGCGACGGGCCAAATGGCTTTCACATCAATAGGTTCGCCAGAGTCCACAGTCAATCAAACTGGCATTGAATGAAAAGCAGGACCTGTTCTTTGGTGGGCCAAAGATGAAGACTATGTTCAGAAATTATTTCTTAATTTATTGATTTCTATATTTGCAAAGATTTCTTACAACCAGGACTAGTTGTGTAGTTCACAAAATCTATTAGATTACAAACATCGGCCATCATAGACTTATATAGTTATAGACGAGATACCATATAATCCATTTCGGATCTGGTTTTAGACTCATGAATGGGCTGCAACCTTAATCATATAAAATGATTTATTTTGTGCTCAGGGTGTGATTATTTTTTTATGAATAAAATGTCTGATTGACAGGTGGACAGACCTAGATGATTTTATGTAAGCTGACCAGTTTTGAGGGTGAAGACAGTTTGTGTATCTTGTTCAGGATGCTGATTGTTCCCTGTTCAGATCTTATCTCGGTCCAGTCCAGTCCAGCTGGACACTTCCAGTTCCTTCAGCTCAATTCTGCACAGTGTGAAAAACCTCAGTGTTTAAAACTGTCCAATCTACATAAATCATTTCAATAAAGGCCACTCTTTGAACAGTTCAGGTTTTATTTATTTTTTTCCTTCTCTAGTTGAGTATTTTTCTATCAGTGCTGATTCAGTGTCAGTCCCCTCGCAGCAACACCAGAAAGATGGACTTCCTGCCTTGAAGGAACTTTGCTTTGCCAGTGTTTCATTTCACAGCAAACATGACAAACTCTAGTCTGAACAAGAAAAATTGCATTTCCTGTGAAAACGCAGAGTGAATGCTTATTGTTGAAAGATTTTTGCTGAAAGTTGATGTAATCAAATCAAATAAAAGTATCTAAAATTAGCAAAAAGAAGCTAAAAGTAGCAGAAACAAGTTAAAATAGCTGACGATGAGAAAAGGAGAGAAAAAATGTACATTAGCAGAAAAGCAAGAAAAGGAGTATGAAAAAATGCAGTTTGTTATAAAAAAGCTAAAACAGCTGAAATTAACTGGAAAAAAGCTAAAAGAAAGTAGCTGAAAAAGTAGAAAGTAGAACAAAGAAGCAGAAAGAGCATGTTTACTGAATTAAGCAGTAAGTAGCTTAAATTAAAAGATGAACTTCAATTAAATAAAGCTAAATATAGCTGAAAATAGCTAAAAAGTAGCTAAAAAGGCAGAAGACAGCTGGAATTACCAGAAAGCAGCTGAAAGAAGCACAAAAAGAATGTATTTACTAAACAAAGCATAAAACAGGTCAAATTAGCAGAATAAAGAACAAGATGATAGCTGAAGCAAAAAAAAGTTAAAGTTAGCCAAAAAGAAGCTAAACCAGGTGGATAGCACAAAAAAAAAGCAGAACCAAAACAAAAAGTGAAAATTGCAATAAAGATATATAAACATTTTGAAGGGTTTTAAGGAAGTTGAAGACAGCTCCATTAATTTCAATGAGAAAACCCTGAATATCTCAAAAAGTATGAATTGCTGAAATACCAAAAGTCATAGCTGAAATGTCCTGAAGTAGTTGGACATTTTGATATGTTTTTTTGTTAAAATAGCACAAAATATGCAGAAACGTCCAGAAGTAAAATAAATCATCTTAACAATCAATCTGTTTTCCTGTCTCATCAGGTACAGCACTGGTGGTGCAGTGGGACCACGTCCACCTACAGGACAACTACAACCTGGGAAGCTTCACCTTCCAGGCCACGCTGCATAATACAGGCAGGATTGTCTTTGCATACAAAGAGGTTTGTTTTTTTTTCCTCCTGTCTGATCATTTATTTCTTGCCTTGTCTGTGTCCTTTTCTTTCCCTGCCAGTGTTTATTCCAACACTGTCACCAGTCATGCTGTTGGTTTATAAATTCCTAAATGTTTTAGCTCATTGTTTCCAGACTAAACAGAGAGACGCTGAAGTCCATTTTTATGCACCGCATGTCTCAGAGTAACCTCCACTCAAACATTACATGGCAGCTTATTGTGTTTATGCACTAATTATCACTCACTTGCACAATTTTATGGCTTCTATGTGATGTTTTAATTTCTAACATGCTTATATACAGTATATATATATTTAATTAGATTTTACTCATTTTATCATCATTTCTTTAAAGTTGTATTTATTGCTCAATACAAAATGTGCTTTAGCTCATTATTTTCAGTGTGAATAAAAATGTGATCATGCAAAGATCTTGATAATCAATGTGACAAATTAGTCAGTATTTCCAGAAGCCATTGTACAGTATGTAAAAGTGCCAGACTTTAATTTTCACTGCACATATGGTACAAAAAGAAAAAACATGACTCAATTCACACTCTTCCTCACACAGCTCCCATGGTTTGCTTCCTTGATGTTTCTAATACCTAAAGCTTTAAGAGTTTTTTATTATTAATATTTCTAACACTCCTTCACATTACTTCCTTTACTTCTTAAAAAAGTCCTGTTTGCATATATAATATAGATTATACAAAACAAGAAAATATTTTGTGTGTGCGTGTGTGTGTGTATCCTAATGTAATGTTTTAATTTTTTTGTTTGTTTACCAAATTACTCATCTGGAGTTTTAGTTTTTGGATAACTGTTCATAACCTTTTATATCTGAAACCTGGAAAAATAACTTCACTGTGCAGAAAGAAATAAAATAAGGTAATGAAAGAAAGAAAAAAAGAAAACCAACAGAGACTGCTGCTGGAGTGCTGTGTGTGAAACTACAATAACTAAATCATGAACCATGCTGATTGCAGCAGTCATAACAGCGGGTCACTTAAACATTTTTTTTTCACATGTTCCTGAAGTTGTTTTTAAACTTGTATTGTTCAGTTACATTATTGGTCTAAAACATGCAACAAATCCATTAGATACAATGGTTTGTGGTAATTATAAGTTAGTTCCATAGAGATGAGCTGCGATGCGTGTTTATCCACCAGATATCTTTGTTCTGTTATTTCTTGTCTGTAACAAAATTAACCTAAACACCAGATCTGAATAGAGTTTAACATTATATGTGTTAAAAGTTTTATTTTTAGCCTCATGGAGATTCCTTTGTTTGTTGTGCTGCAAATACATTGAAATACTGAAAGATTATCAACACTTTCCGACTTCTAACTGTTGTTATCTAGCAGTATGTAGCCACCAGATGGTGATTAATATTTTTCTTTGTTTTGTTTCAGATCCCCATTGGAATAACACAAATCAGTTCTATAAACCACCCGGTGAAGGTGGGCCTTTCTGACGCTTTTGTAGTGGTCCACAAGATCCAGCAGATACCCAGTGAGTCTCAGACCAACATTTCTGGTTTATACTTGCTAACCAGCACAGCAGTGCAAAGATTATGAGGCTTGTGGAGTTGTTAGGGTGGTGGCTTTTTTTGGAATGATTTTTTATTATAAATATCTTAGCCAAATTGTAAAAATATATAGTTAAAGTGATTAATTTGACCAAATTAAAGCAGCAAATCATAAGCAAGTAACATTGTATAATTACATTTTAGCCAAAAAAAGCAAACCCAACATTTATTGTATGGGTGTAATCTGAAAGGAATATTTCCTTTTATAAGTTTTATCAAAGATGAAAGAAATCTAAAAAAGAAAAAAAATGTAGGAGTAGAAGATTCTGGCTTGTTTTTGTATTATCTGATGGGGTTTTTTATGTCCAAAAACTTCTCGCTGCTGCATATAAATTTTAATATGAAATATGCTTGTTCTTAATAAAGTCAGCTGTCTTTGATGCCTCTGACACAACATGATGAAACCGGTGAGGCTGCTTGGTTGCAGAGTGATGAAATCATGAATAGAGACAAACTGAAATGAAGGCGTTGCACTCAGTCTGCAAGATATCCAAAGTATTGATCGATCTGACTCTGTCTCTCAAACAAACCGTACTACATGTACCTGAAATTAGTTTAAAGAGAGTGTATTTTCTAAGATATAGTTTTTGAGCTTTATAACATGTTATAATTTCATTCCCTCATCAAGAACATACCTAGAAAGTTGCTTTGACTTGTTCATGCATGTTTGAATCCTTGAATCTCCTGAGGTAGCCATGTGGAGCTGCCTAAATGCTTGCTGGTACAAAGCCCCACCCATTTACGTAAAACTCCTCCCTGGAGCTCGGTCTGAAGCTGAGCTCCCGCCCCACAGAGCACCCCTCCCCAGAAGCATTGTTGTGAAGATGTGCTGAAGTGGGAATGTCAGAAACGGTAGGAGCAAATTTCAAAGCGTTTAGAGAAGTAAAGTCAAATTTATTTTTGATATATAGAGCATTTTTAAAACAACTGAATGTAACATAGTTACTTGATTTTTGGTATAATGAAACTATGTGCCTGGAAAATACATAATAACACTGTTACAATGATGATACTGATACATAATATCCCTGCTATAAAAGCCGAAACAGAAACTTTTACCTGCAAACATCTAAAGCAAGACTTAGATCGGTATCGGGTTACCCACCTGATGAAAATGAAGCTGAATGCAGCTTAAAGCATGTTCATATACAGTATAACACTTGCATTAGCCAAACTAAAACTGTAAAACTTGCAAATGATATCCGTAGTGTACAAGTGTACAATGTTTTTTTTTCTGTGGAAGAAAAGAAGCCATTTGCGATGTCTTGTAAAGTGTCATAAAGTTTTACAGTAATGGTCTGAAAATAACAGCAACAAAGGACTCCCTGTGCAATCAGAGCTACATTTTAATAGCAGAGAGAATGATAGAGAAGGGTCCTTAATTGGGCTACAGGCTATTAGGAAAACATGATTGCTATATTATAGCTATATATCAGCTGCAATAAACCCACCTGATCTGTCATTACAACACTCTCTATCTGCTGGCTTTGAGCTTTTAGAAGATTGGGAGTTCCAACTGATTGCCAAAATAATATTTTTTTTTTCTTGTAGTTTGGGACTTTGTGATATTGATAGTTTTGATGTATAGTGCAGTTTTGTCCTTAAAAACAAAATATTCATATGGATAAAAATGTTTTTTTTTAGAAAAAACAAAGCCAACACTTGTTTTTTTATTGAAAAATTGAGGAGCTGATCATTACTCAGCATGGCTACGATCCTTGTGCCTCCTCAAGTCCTCCCTTCTTGTTGCAGTCGATGGACTATAAAGGATGCTGCTGAGAGGATGCTGATAAGCCTTATCATATCTAACTCAACCAATATTAGATAAACAGCTCTGACTGATTCTGACAAAGCCAATGAATCATGAGCTCCTGAGATTTGTCTTTCAGTTTTTGCAAATCTGAACTAAAAAAAAAGAAAGTAAAAGTAAGACTCTGTCTCAGTGTACTCTGGGTCTTATTTTAATCTTTTCATCCCAATGAAGGAAATATTTTTGACAGGTTTTTGACATCCTTGTCATTCCAGATTATCATTTCTATTGGGTCCTTTAAGTATATTAAGTCCTAATCCTGACAGGGAAAGAAGAGACTGGGAAAGCGTGACTGGTACAGAACTCCAATAAGTGTCTCTGCTGCCATTTAATGTGTAACCATGGCAACCCAATGACATTTTTTTAAAACTTGCTCTAGCTTTTTTTTTTTCCTGTTAAATGAGCTCAAATAAATTATTTTACACTACCTCCAGTCAGATCAGAAAATTCAGAGATGTAAGAGAAGATTTGTAGTTCTGTGGTCAGCTTTCATAATTAGCAGGTCAGCTACAAGCATGTGATAAGATCCAAATTTAATATACTTCCCTAAGGCTTAATTACACTTTGTCACTCACAGTGTATTCATTTTTTATGAAGCCAAAGTCTGCTCCACCCTCTTCCTGTTTCCTTGCCTGCCTGGATTAGTTTCAAAGCAAGATGCCAAGACTGCAGTTATTAATTAATGCTCAGTGAGTTTATTTATTAAAGCAAAAAAGAGAAAAAGAAATGTTACAGAAGTTAAAGCACACATAAGAAAATGTGCGCTTCTGGTCAGTGCAAACACTGTGAATGTGGCGGTGTACACAGAACAGTGTATAGGGGTGTCCCGATACAACTTTTTCACTTCCGATACGATACCGATATTGCAGCTTTGAGATTTGGCCGATACCG
>JARVJO010000165.1:10164798-10193484 GCA_031762555.1 Cynodonichthys magdalenae | reverse complement strand
ATGATTTGGTCTGAATTCCTCCTTATTGTAACTCCACAAGCCCCTCTTTCACCCCTTTTCTGTGTCTCGAAGTAGCTCGAAGTAAAGACAGTAGATGCAGGACAGGTATGAATTAACAAATGAGAATCAAATGTGAGGGGACAACTGAAGTAAACATGTGAACAGGTGAACAGTCTAAAGAAAGTCAATCAACATGGCTTAATTGTATATGTATTTTATTGTACTCATGCGCGCTCTTAACTCAAGATAAAGTCGTCTGGCAGGTCTGTCATGTGTAAATTCACATAACAGTTCAGGAAACGTGATAGAAAAAAAGAGAAAACTGGTTGAAAACAATGACCCAAACAAAATAAAAAAATATCTTTGCAGCACCAAAAGAGACTAAATTCCAATTTTCTGCACACCTGGAGACTCCAAGTACAGCAAAAATTATTTAACAACTAAAAAAGTGGATTTTGCGTAGTAAGTCCCCTTCAGCTGATGCACTTTGGGTGTTTTTCAGGGAACACTGCTTATTCTTTTAAAAAAAAACTGTTATGTAATAAAATCTCCTAATCAGCCAACCCCATAATTTGCAGAATTTGTAACTTTTATTATGATCTCAGTAAAAGTCACCTCCAGAAAGGTAGCTGTATTTAGACGAGACAGCAGCTCAGACCAACACCCACTCAACTCGCACCCTTTCTGCCAACCTCTGCTCCACTTTCTCTCCTATCCCTCTTGTCTTCCCACACTTCAAACAAAAGTAAATATTTAAGCTGCTGAAGAAGTGCTGGTGTTCCTCCCCTGAACTTCCTGACAGCTGAAATGTGAGCTGTGGTGGATTTAGTTTTGTTTAGTCAGATAAAAAAAAAAAATCCAAGATAAAAAAACAAAGTCAGAAGAATAAGTTGTGGAGAAATGGCACAGTTAATCCATTAATTTTAGTAGATGTTTACAATTCCACCATCACTTCTCCTTTTCTTTTCTTTTCTTTTTTTTTTTGCAGCTGCATTTTGAATTCCACACGCATCAAATATTAATCTGCCACTCTTTCATTTCGGAGCCATCATTTATTTTGAGTAACATGTTGGAGAAAACACGCAGCATTTGTGATCTGTCCACTTTGATTTGTTACAAAGTTGTTTAAGGAATGAAAATTGTTTTTCGTTCTGCATTTTCTGGCTGCCAAGGAGAGATACTAGCAACGGTCCCATTAAGCTGCATTTTAATTAGCTTTCTGAATGTGTTCATTTCTCACAATTTAGCCTCTCTCCTGCCCTCAGCATCCTTCAGTCACTTCCTTTTCAAAAAAAAAGGCAAACATGCTTTTGGCATTCACTAATTAAAAACCATTGCAGTGTTTCTGGCTACAGGGTTAATGAAAAACAGCCTTAATGAACTTCAGTTAGTGGGAGGCGACAACTTCTTTCATGCAAAGTTACAAGTTGATTCAGTTTGTTGCTGCTGACTGAAGCAGAGTAAAACAAGCATGATGTGTGTTGCATTAAAAAAGAGTTGATATGCATCACAAAAAGCAGGAGAGGAGACAATTGGTGAATTTTACTGTAATTTGTCCTGTTGGCACAACAAAACAAACCATAGTCACACAGTCTTTATATGCAAACACTAAAGGTGTTTGTTTAATTGTCAGGTTTAGGCTGAGTTATGGAAAACTGATAATGCAATACTTGGAAAATAAAAGAATATTCTAAATAAAAAAAACACTTATTAAAGTAACAATGCAGACTTTTTTTTCTTCTTTTTGTTTGTACATATCTTCATGTTTTTGTGATGCATCACAACAACATGCATCATCATCTAGAGCTGACATGTAGAACAATAAACACTGATTATTGGATCATAAAGTTACATTTTATTTCAGCTTCTATTTTGCCAGTTTTTGCTTTAAGCTACTGTTTTGTTTGTTTTAGTTTTAACTTACTTTTTTATTTGTTTTAGTGTTTAAAATTTTAAAATATATTTTAGCTTTCGGTTAGTGTTTTGTTAATTTCCACTTCTATTTATTGTTTTGCTAATGTTAACTTTTAGCTACTGTTGTAATAGTTTAGTGTCTAAATTTGTTTAGTTCTAATTCTAATTCAGTAATTCATGCTCTTTTTTGTTAGAGTCAAAATAAACATTCTATAGTTGAAATAGTTTGATTTTTTTTTTATCAGGAGTTTAAAATGACATCATGGAAGACCTGACTGAATGTCTTGTGGAACAGGCGAGACTAAAATGACACAATCTGTTTGTCCTGTTGGGACTGTGAACAGAAACATTCACGGGTTCATTTATATTCAAACGAAGCTCCTCAGCCCGTTCCTAATTAAATGCACCGTGGCTCATTGCGTTAGATGGCAACTAGCTGAGATGAATGCCACTGAGAAGGAACAAAACATGGGCTCCCCTCAGGGACGGGTTGGACCGAACCTGCTCGATAAAACTGCGCCTCACTCTGCCTCCCTCGCTGCATCCTCAGGGGGAACGTGGTGGCAGAAAAGTGAGGGATTAAATGAAGGAGCCCGCCTCGCCTGATTGAGCAGATGGACTCGGGCACATAGTTTCATCATCATAACAATGTGCTCTTTAGAGAATATGGGGCTTTTTAGAGAACTATTGTTCTTGCAGCTCACGTATGATGATTTAAACTGCTTTGTTCCAATATTGTCAGTCTATCTTGGTTGTTTTTACTTGTGTGGGTTTTACTGAACGTCTAAAGCTTTTTATCTGTACTCGGTTTTGAGGTTCCTTGGACAATAGGTTTGCATGAGAGGTAAAAGTCAGGGCTCTTACTGAGGAAAATTTGAAAGACATTTTTGTTACATACGTTTTTTTTTTCCAGACCAAAATTTCTGAAACACTTGAAAGCTACTGTTATTGTGGGCAGTAACGATTTTCATGATTTTAGCTCATTTCAAGAAGAAATTTACTTCTGTCTTTTGTTTGTTTGGTTGGTTGTTTATTTGTTTGTTTTTTACAAATGTAAAGATTTGCTTCTTTTGTTCTTTGTCAATATTAGTAAATCATGCATAATTAAGCTTTACACCAAAACAACTATGCACAATTGACTTAATAGATATTGATTTTTATATTTCTACCACCTACTGTTGAATGTGCTGAGAGGAAATATTTTAGACATTATTATTTTGAGAAGGAATGTATCTTATGTTAATGTCAATTTTATTTATATAGAACAATAAAACAACAAAAGCTGACCAAAGTGCTTTATAGTTCAGTCAAGACTCGTATCACAAACAAAATAAATAATAGACACAAGTGCAATACAGAAACACACTATATATTGAAAATAATATATTGAATGTTATCTTGGTGGCTCTCCAGCTTTAGTTCCATAATTTAACTAAATGAATGTAATAACGACTTTCTTTTAGTGTTTGTTTTTTATTTTTAACTGACATGTTTCCTTTGCTCTCAGATGTTCCAGTGGTTTTGACCGCCATCGCCAGGACTGGGTGGACAACAGCTGCCCTGATGAGGTGAACATCCAGTAAAATGAAGTGTTTATCCAAATGAACTAATTGCTTTTGTTGCCTTACACGTGATGAACTACACATTTGTTTCATTAAGGTTTTACACAAAAGTGAAAAACTTTCTCTTTGTTTTTCAGACCAAAGACAAACTGTGTGACATAACTGACACAACGCTGTATCCGTTCACCACTACTATAAACAAAACAACACTGAGGGGTAAAGAAGACTCTGGAGACAAAGATTCACTTTTCACCTCTCAGCCTCCAACCAGCGCTCCCACTGAAGGTACCGTAGCTCATAGAACCTGCGCAAATAAGAGCCCAGAATTTTCCTCCAATGGTCTGCTCAAACAGGAAGCTAGAGAAGTGTGAATGCTAAAAGAAATCTGCTAAATTTAGCTGAAGAATAGCTGAAACTGAGTTGTTAAAGCTAAAAGAAGCAGAACACTCATTTAAAGTGAAAAGAAGCAAAACATTAGCAAAAGCTAAAAGAAACAAAAACAAACTTAAAGCTAAAGCAGTGGAATACTAGATAAAATCTTAAAGTAGAAAAAAGCTGAAAAAAGGTCAGCTAAAAGCTAAAGTTAGCAAATGGCTACCTAAAAGGAGCAAAAGATTAGCTACAATTTTAAAGTAGCCAAATCTTAGCTGAAATAACAAAAGTGTTGTTTAAAGGTAAAAGAAGTAAACAGTTGGCTGGATGTCAAAAGTAACAAAAAGTTAGCTAAAAGCTAAAGAAAAGTGTTGAGTTCACCCTGCCTATTTTTACAATGATCCTTCCTGACAGAGCACCCCTTCCTGAAGCATTGTTAGATGTGTCCAAAACAAGAGGCCGGGTCCTCCGAAGGCCAAATTTGTCGGCCGCTTACATCATAGCCTGAAGGCTGCCCAAATTCGAAGACTCCACTGATGTGGCCAACAAATGCGTCCTTCCTTTGTCCCGAATTGAAAGTCTGGTCTGATGGATCCTTCCTGGCCCACCATATCCCATAATGCATTGCGGGCTGACCGGAGATTTTTTTCTGCTAGTAATATTGGCAAAGCAAGAGAAAGGAATATGTTTTAAATAAAAATCTGGCGGTATAAAAATTAAAAGTTAAAAGAGGTTTTGTGTCCTCCGAAGGACCTGGCCTCTGGATTTGGACACAGCCGTTGTGAGGACGTGCTGAAGTGGGAGTGTCTGTAATGGTAGAAGGTTTTTCAAGAGACAGAGGCCAATTTCAAGGCATTTAGATAGGCTATGATGCAAAGTCAAGTTTATTTTTGATATATACAGCATTTTCATAGCAACTGAAGGTAACATAGTTACTTGATTGTGGTATAAAATCAAACTATGTGTCTAGAAAAAAACATAATACTGCCGCTTTATTGAATTTGACAGGTTTCCACTTTTTCAGCATTGCTTTTGGAAGATGCATAAATATCTTCTCTGACCTTCAACTTATCCTAAAATAATCCTAGACGTCATGAACATTGCAGACTGAATTAGGACAAATCTCTCCAGTCCAAATCAGATGCACCCTCAGAAAACTGAGACCATGTTGTTCAGCTCTGTTGACTTATTTAGTCTGAAAACACTGCATACTGATGAGGGATATTTTGACATTTTAGGGACATGATCATAACTTGTAGAAGGCTATGCATCTAGTGAAAATAAAATACTGTTCTGGGGGGTTTTATTGGAAACACTTTAATATCCCACTACTAGATTGTTTGCTTAAAAATTTTGTCTTATATAAAACAAATTTATAGTGGTTTAGAGTAAAGATCTCATCCTTTTTGGTAAATTAGCTCAAATCCAAACATCAAGAAGTGTGTTTCTTTATGTGTGTGTGTGGTGATGCATTCAGCACCTGAGGCTTTGAGCCCCTGCAGGACATCAGAACCACAGTCAGAGTGATTTAATGCAAATTTTAAGCGAAAACAGCTGATTCAGTTCTTTTGCTGCTGATAGGAAAACAGTCAAGGTGTCCTCTGAAGTTTGTTTACTTCTTTTTCTGTCCCTTAAGTGTCGTCAATGTCACGGTTTGATGGAAGTTATTGTCCCCATTTTCTGGCCATTTTTCCTTGTTTACGGCCTTTTGATCGATTTGTTTCAGAAAACAGGCAGTTTTTCTCCATCAGCTCCAGATGTGGTTGTCTCGAATCAAAATAAAGGGCCACTCATATTGTCACGTCTCCATGGAAACGCTGTGTTTAATCAAAGCTAAAAGCATTCATAACCTTTTTTTTTTTCATAACATCCTTTTCTGCACTTTTCCTTTTAATGTTGGTGATGTTTGGGATTCACAGTGAGCTAATGGATCACAATTTCAAACATCCACTTTTATCAGACTGGTAAACTAATTTACTGCATTATTTTAGGTACACGAGGCAACAGATTACATTGGTGACTGAAGGACTAATCATTGCTTAAGTTGTTTATTTTAATCTGACAGAAATAAAAAAATTGAGATATTCTAAACAAAAGGTAATGCAGTAAATTTCAAATATATCATTTGATTTTAACCATTTAGTTGCATTCAGTCTTCAGGTTACACATTCTTTCATTTTTACAAAAGATGTTTATTTTCATTTCATGCTAAAAACCTCTGCTCTATTGTAGCCTCATTAATCATCATGTGTGAGTAAGTTTTAATGGACAGGTCGTCACAGTTGGGGTTGTTGATGGGCTGCTGTGTGAAAGCTATCCAGCTGGGAAGAAAAACACAACGAGGAGTCCTACGGTCCAAACTCAAACAGGGCGTGGACTAAGGAGGACTGTCTGAGGAGGACATGTGTGCTCTGCGATGGTGTCTCTGTGTGTGTTACGATCGAGCAGGTTAGGAGGTTAACCTGTGGTATTTTGGACCGTTAATGACTGAGTCTCTAACAGCAGATCTCTTCAGCTGCAGGGGTCAAAGGTCAGGTTAGGGTGCAGGCTGGGTGGATCCTGCTGGCAACCTGCAACTGGATGAATGTTTATTGGGGAAAGGAAAAAAAGGGAAACGAAAGAAAGGCATGTGTGTGGGAGGAGGTGTGTTTCTAGGTTAGAGATTGCATCTGTTCACCTTCAAACACTCAGGAGTAAAACGAAACATTAATGTCAGTTTCTTGACATTATATATTTTCTTTAGGTAGATAAATAAGCTCTTGGATCTCAGTGAGACAACCTGTATAAATAAAGATCAAATAAGATACAGGTGGCTGTTCATCAGCTGATAGATCAGGTCTCCAACTAATGACAAGTTTTATAATCCAGTCCGTAGTTCATCCAGATGTCCACCTCTTTTAACAAGACAGTGAACCCAATGTTGGTACCAATGGCCATGTGTATAAATTTGTGGGGGAAAAAAAGTTAAAACACTGTGTAGACCAAAGTAAGATTATTAAATACCATACCAACTTTATTTATAAAGCACTTAGCAACCATAGAAGCAAAGTGCTGAACAGTCACAGTGCATAATAAAGTCCTAATTAGAAAATTAAAACAAAAGACATAAAACTAATTAAAATAATCTCATATCAAACTATATGCCAACATCTCAGATGGTGCCAAAAGCCAAAGAGAAGAGATGGGTTTTAAGTGTTTTAACAGCTGACAGGGACATGGCCTGTCTAATGCTCAAAGGCCCAAATGTTGAGTTTTTCTGTTTTACTTCAAATGGGAAAATAATTTTACTGAATGAACATTCTGACTTATTATTGCTCCTTGCTGTTCATCTTTTGTGAGTAAAATGTAGTAACTATTTTATTGTAATATAAAATATTAAATGTATAACTATAGTAACAATTTGTACATGCAGGTAAAATTACCTTAAAACTAAGTAATAGATTAAAGTCTGGAAAAATACAAAGTTTTAAAATCTGTCTTTGTTTTACTAAAAATCAAAGACAAAAATGTTATTTTAGGGGTCATAATATAAGAATTAGATCAAAGATAAACTTTTAAACAATTTGTTTGTATGAAGATGTTAAAATATATTACTTTATATTTTCTAAGTTTAGATATAAAACCTTTTTGTTTACTGTGATAATTGGATTCTTGATTCAATAAAAGTCCTTTTCAACAAATTGAGTGAGAACGTTGACCACTGATACCAGCTGATATGAACCTAGCATGTAAAACCGCAAATTTTTAGGCGAGAAATAAAAAATAAAATTGTGCCTCTCAGACAGAAACAAGTCGACACGTTGAGCCGACTCTGGGACAAACAACAATCCACTTGTGGCTTTCATTCCTCCAGCTAAGGAAATAATCTAAATTCATTATTTTCACTCAGAATAAATGATATGTTTCCTCTCACAATTTAATATCTCTAATGACTCATTATAAAGACTAAAACATGGCTTCATACTTTCATTTTAAAAATAAAATGTCTTTTTTAAATTAACTCTATTTGGGGAAATAGATCTGATGGTAAATGTATCAGATTTGCATAATGTAAGTGGTGTGGTGTGTAAATGTCTGCGCTCCTTTAAAGAGAAGTGGGTCACGCTACATTTCCATATTTCACACATATGTTTAACCCCAGACTGATTCTGTGTGTTGAATTATTGATGCCTTGCCATTATATTCAAGGCATTCATTTTTAATAGGTGTAGTGAGGGAAGATGGTTCGTTAATGAAAGAGGCTTAATCTCATTCAGGACCTTCATGGGGAGGTCATACTGAAAACATGTTAAAAACAACCTAACTACAAAGAGATATGCTGATGATTATCATGTCTGACTTTTATGGTTTCTTGTGTCTCTTTGTCTCCTCACAGATGATACAAAGATCGCGCTGCATCTCAGAGACAACCAGGGTAGGTTTCTGACTCCTAAAGCTAAAACATAAAGGTCTTTATTTTCCTGTTACCTTCGTGGTTCGAGGTTTTCATTCCTTTTTATTATTAATCTGTTGGATTAACAGACATGCAGCATATTTAGGGGGTACAGTTCACCCAGAAAGTTATATTTATTATGGATTATAAAAAATCAGTGTCTTGGGTAAGGTGAGTAAAAACTAGAGAAATCCTCAAAACACACCTGCATATGATGTGGTATTTAAGTCAGACATATTTTAAAAGACAAAGGGACAATAAAATTGCAAATTAATCAAACTTGAGGAGTTTAAAATTTGTGACTTTTCCCACACTTTTCATTAAATCCTTGCATGTCTCCCATCCGTCGAGCACTCCTGCTCTGGCATCTGACACTGTGATATCTCTGCTTATTTCTCATGGATTTAGTTTTTTTTTTTATCAACACATACCTGACTGTAATGCTATTCAAGGTAAAAAGGATCAGTGAGAATAACTCAAGGACAAATGGCTCAAGCGGAGCAGGAAACCTTTAGGTGATTGTAGCTGCAGGAACAGCAGGACTAAAAATCACCTTCTTCAGAAACTGCCGATCACTAAGAGCCTGAATTACAGGTCGTGCTCCGTTTTGGATTGAAGGTTTTTTATAAATGTGTTACTGAGGAGTGAGCAGTCGTAGTCCTCTGTTAAAACTGTGGCCCTCACAGAAGAGTCAGACTACTGGCATCGTTTGTCCTCTAATGTTTTTTACTGCAGCTCTGTTGTCCGTTACCTCCCTCTGTGTCTCCTCCGTCACCACTAAAATAATGAGAACTGACTTCAGTCCTCAATGATGTTCTCCTTTTATTACTCCTGTTGTAGTCTGGCTGTTTTGTTGCTACAATGATAAACATTTTCATCATTTTAGTAGATAAACTTTATTGAGGTCCAGAGTTCTGGTTGGACAAAACAAGCAAATAGAAGTTTTTATCTTTTTATTTCCTTGTTATTTTTAGACTGACAAATAAATGCATGTTTTTGTTGGAAAATGTAGTTAAAAAGCAGCATAAATAACACCAGTTAACAGAGCCTAAAGTATGAAACTATTTTTAATGCCTTAAATGTGTCAATCTATTTTATTAATCTACTATATTACAAATATATTAATATAAGAAATATGTTGCTACATCAGATAAAATTAATAGTTATGTCTGATAAGTTCAGACATGTTATTCTGAAAATTTGATGGATGTCAGGTTATTTTAGTTTATTACAATAAGTAAATTGATTAATTGGTAATCATAAAAAGCTTGTTTCTAAAAAAATATAATTAGCTTTGCAGTGACTTTGCTTATTTCAATTGTAATAATAAAAACTTCTACATTTTCATAATATATCAATTGTTCTCATGTGTTTTTGTTATTTTTCTCATTTTCATGAAGATTCTCAGAATCTGATAAATTTGCTTTGGTAAGTTGATGATTTTTTTTTCCAGTCGTGTACAATGCTTTTGAAAAGCTGCAATTTTACTTCAGCAAAAGCAGTTTGTACTTTTTATTCCTGTGTTGATGATTATCTCACAGCAACTCCAGCCTCTCAGAGCTGCCAGCGTCGCTTTTCTTATCTTTCAGCAGATTTTATTTACATTTTTCAGTTTAGTTGTGTATGCAGACATGTAAAAATACAGCTTCCCAACAGGTTTTAAATAAAACTTGTTTTGTAAAAGCTACCTTTTCTAACTTCCTACGTGACAGGGTGTATGTGTTAGCTTTCGGCTCTGCTGTCTGTTTGGTAGATTAAACTGTCGGTGTCAGGACTCTGGACTTCTCCTGGGGTTCAGACTGAACTGTCTTGACTTGCATCCCTGCTGCTTTTTCAGATTTTCAGCTGCAGTTTGCACATCTCAGTCTCACACCCCGTTCTAACCTTTCAACACCGCAGAACAATTACCTGTCTTGTCACCAGGGCTTCATGCTGAAGCAGAACTCTTGGACGGATAAACTAAGAAAAAAAAAAATCCTCTTTTTGAGTTGCTGAAACAAGCAGTCATTATGTCCACTGAAGGCAACCAGTTGTTTTAGTTCCAGCCAAACTAATTATCCATAGAATATTCTCATTATTTCTCTGTCACTGTGTGCACATAATGGTTACACGGAGGTGTACATCCCCATTGACTGCTCTCACACATTGAACAGGTTTGATTACCATTCAGTTGTTCTGTCTGGTGGAAATCAATGAGGCAGGAAGCCAGGGGAGAGGCTGGTTGGCTGACAAGCTCAGTGCTGCCTACAGCTGCTAATTAACAGCCCAGAGAAGCCTGAGGAGAGGTTGTCAGGGGGGTACAGGAGGGGGAGTCCACAGCAATATGAATAGATATGACCTGAACCTGCTGTAATAACCTGTAGGATGACATTTCATTTTTACTTTCACCTGGATACAATCAGGGATGCAGAACATTGTCTGAAATTCTCGTTTTTCCTGAAATTATTCCCCCAGAGCTGAAAACAGAGGTTTTACAGGATGCCGTTATCGTCTCTGTAAGCTCTTTATCACAACACCTGCTGGGTGAAGATGGGGGTTCAAATGAATCTGAAGTGCTCTCCAAACTTATCAGGATTTCCAGGCTTGCAGTAGGACATATTTATCAAGTTGCTGCATTCAGCCTCCTCAGTTTCCAGTCCAGCGTTTGAAGACCACGGTATGATTTTTATCAGCATCCATAGATCTGCTCTCCTCCTTTTATCTGGATCTTGCACGACTAAACCTGGCGTGGGTTTGAAGATATACACACACATGTCAGAGAGGAGAAGTGTCGTTGATTACTGAAACGAATCTCAGAATTGAACAAGACAAATGTGACAATGAACATATTCTGACACAAAAAGCGATTGAAGCCAATGAAACCATTTACCTTTAATCCATGGCTGAATGGGATGATTTTCTGTGGTGGCATTGTTTTTAAATTAAAATTTCTAATAAATTTCGTATTGAAATTAGAAAATTTAGGGCACTCAGAACAAATTTTGAATGTGTATCGATAAATGAAGAGTGCAACCTGGTGGTGACTATGAAAACTTCAGTGAATGGAAGAAAAAAATGTTTTTTCATTATTATTATTATTATTTAAGAAAACATATTTTTCAACTAAACAAAGTTGTCATGAAGGTATTTTGTTGTTTATTGAATTATGTTTCAGTAATACCAGCTGACAGTGCTGTCAACAAAATGCCGGGCTCTCATCCTCTGCACACCGGTCTGATCCTGGGCATCCTGCTGGTGATGCTCGTCATGGTTGCCGGCGTGCTGATCACCGTCTACGTGTACCACCACCCAACCTCTGCAGCCAGCATCTTCTTCATCGAGGTGAGCAGGAGCACAAACATCTGGCATGATGCAAGACTCGTTCTTAAAGGGGATGTATCCTGCAAAATCTACTTTGTTAGCTGTTAAATACATTTGTTTTGAACTTGGAGTCTTTAGGAGGGCAGAAAAGTTGAATTTAGTCTCTCCTGATGCTGCATGGATATCTTTATAATTTGTTTGGGTCATATTTTTTAATTCCGTTTGGAGGAGGGATGGGTTTGAAATGCCTCGTTTGTATTTAAAGAGACTTTAAAGAAGGGTTTGGAGTTACAATAGGGAGGAAGTAGACCAAAGCATTGCAGGTCCACTTTATATAGACCCAAATAAAGGATTTAAATGAGAAAAGGAAGGACTGAAAAGCATATGTCTCCTTTATATAACAATTTTTTTAATTTATGTCTCATTTTCCTGCATTTGGAAGCCAAATTATCATTATTTTCTATTTGCTTAAGAAAATATAAATTTTACTCTGAGAACCAAACATGTAAATGTTTAAAAGTGTTCTAAAACACCAGAATATGTTTATATTATCTTATAATAAATTAGGAATGAAAATAAACTCTAATTTTTAGCCTTCAGATGTTCATGTTTAAAAGTAAAATACTTGTTTGGTTGTTCTTATTATTATTAAAAGAAGAAGAAGAGCTCTGTGTGTTTTATTTCTCTGAATGCATAAGGATTGTTAGAGGAAGATGATGAAACCTGCACAAACACTTTGTTAATAAATTATTGAATCAGCTGAGGATGGATTGCGTTGGCTAAAATAAAGCCAATTAGGTTCCAACATCACACAGAAAAACTTTGTTATAATAAAAACAGTCTAATAAAATGGTTACGTGAATGTACATGAAAGTGGAGTAAAGGAAAAATAATGGTCCTAAATGCTTGAAGAGGACCTGTTTTGGTTCCTTGAACGAGTTAGGATACATCTGTGGGCTATACAAAACATGTTCATTATATTTAATACACAAAATCATTTTCATCCAGGTGCTATTGTTCAATATTTGTGCTAAATGACAAATCATGTTCATGCCAAACAGCAGCACTAAACACACAAAACATGACTCAGCAAACAGTAGGGACAGAAGTTTCCTTCAGTTGAAAGTCCTTGAGGAAGTCCTGCTGTGTATTATTATTAGTTTTCAAAGGAGTCCATTGTGAAATTATTTGAGCAAACCAACTTTTGGCAATATTGCAAGAACATTGCCATCAAAAATAAAATTAAACCACGCATCTCTGTTCTCCATGACTGTTGTAAACACAGCAGAACAAACGTCTTCCTGTGAAGAAGTGGGCGGAGTCTCTGCTTGGGTTAGCTGGGCTCGTCACCCGGATTGTGACGTAACAATCAAAAAACGTCCAGGAGTATTTTTTCGGCTCTCGGACTGAGGAAGCAGTACAAACCCAAATTAAGGCATAAAAATATGTAAAAACTGAATTTTGCATAATAAATCCTATTTAAAAATATCCTTTAAGATATTAGTTTCTGTTACAGAGTCACAAATACATGAAAATCACAGCTCATATATTTGTACACAAAGCTGTATATGGGATTAAATAAAGTCAACTGCAGTTTTAAGGTCCTTATTTGGTAAATAGCCTGAATTTATAAAATGCTTTATCATGGACTCTAAAGTGCTTCACATTTCTATCATTCTGCCATTCACACACATTCACACACTGATGGTGGTAAGCTACATTGTATTTTCACGGCGATAATATATCACACTCAGTAAGCGGAACATGGAAACTGTTTGCTTTCTAATACACAGGGGATGATTTAGGGGTCTGTACCCTGTTGCCCCCAATGCTCTGTTTTTCCTGGTAAATCCTTATCTGTGTCCTCTTCTCCCCACCTCCGCAGAGACGCCCGAGCAGATGGCCAGCCATGAAATTTCGCCGAGGGTCAGGCCACCCCGCGTATGCAGAGGTGGAGCCGGTGGGCCAGGAGAAGGAGGGCTTCATCGAGTCCGAGCAGTGCTGAGCGAGGAGGGGATGCTCTCATTCCTACTGGCTTCCATCCTGTGTGTGCCCTCCTGCTCGGCGGGGACTTCAGCTGCCTGAAGCTCAGTGTACACATTCCCTGGTTAAAACTTTGGATTCAGCTTGTTTAGTGCTAGATGTGACTGGCCGCAGCAGCCAGTGACCGAAGGAAGCAAGGAAACCCTGAAAACTGATCCCAGACAAACCCACTTAGCAGCCCCTATCGGTGAGAAACTGACCCACCAGGGTGAAGAGGAACAGCACTGATGTCATCGATTCAGCTGGACTTGATACATGTTGCCATGGAGGGACTGTACTGACTGCCTTGGCTGATTGTTTGTGTCTAAGAGGGGTGCAGGGGGATTTAAACAATATATATTTTCAAAACCAATACAGAATACGTGAACAGAGATTTCCACATTCTTGTTTGTGGAGTCATTAGCATAAACCTTTAGTATATCCATCAGGTTTTTACTTGTTTTCTTTTGTATTTCAAAATGGCTTTTCTGTTTGATTTTAGTATGTTGGGGTTGGCAGTTTATCTGTACAGATTGTTGGTATTGCTTTTCAATACCACTGCAGACATAATTGACTTTTCCACAGCTCGCTCTGCTTATACAAGCTGAAGCCAGGCGATATATGACGTGAGCTTGAACTACTGTCACCACAATCAATCATAACAAAGAAAAAACTATGAACATTCAGCATCACAGTTGGATCTGTTCATGATGTTCGGCTGGTTTAAGTTCCTAAAAAGGATTAAATGTTGATATTTTGTTGTTTTTAAAGGGTGAAAGAACTTTCCTTAATGTTTTTAATTTCATGAATGCAGTACCGTTTTATCCCTGATCACTGTTTGCACAGTTCTTATTTTCCGAGCACATTTTTTTTCTTTTTTACATTTGCAATGTTGTACTGTTGCAACTTTACAAGACAGGCGCTTGTGTGTGTGAATTTATTTTCTGAAGTGTATGTGATTCATGAGTGTTAATATAGAAGAGCAATACTGAGGAGGTGTCTCCCTACTTTATTGCCGTGAGTTGGCTCTGCACCGGTCATTCTTATCAAAGTATCTGGTTAGCATGGAGTCTACAAAGGGTCAAGTGTGGAGGGTAAACCAGAGGTTGGGTGAAAACAAATCCATTTCCTGAGATTTGCAGCACTACTATGTGTGTGTGTATATATATATATATATATATACATTTTTTTTTCTCCTTTAAAAAAATGTTCAGACACGAAATAGAATTTCCAACAAAAAGACTGTAGTACTTATGCCATGCCAGTAGATGGGGATAAAGTTAACACGAACAATGCAATAAAATACAAGGGAAAAACATTCTGGCTATATATTCTCAAAAAACAATGAGCCTGTTTTTATATTTGTACATTATCTACCTTTTCAACTTAGCCATTGATTATTTTGCAACCAATCAAAGTTTAATTCTGACAAAGTCTGGACAAAACTATGGACTACCATTTGGTGACATTGGTTAAAAAAAAAATAAAATAAAATAAACATGCGTGGCCACAAAAAAATAACTTGTGGCCATGAGATAATTCTTGCAGTCATTTCCATGCAGACACTGCTGATTGTTAACATGGACATGTTTGAATTAATTTAATTTTATTTTAATCAAGGGATGAATGACATAATTCAGTCACTTGCAGTTAGGCATGAAGTTGTTCTTAACATTATATTTTGCAGCTATAAGACACAGGTGATGACTGGAATTGTATTTGTCCAAATACTGTTATTTGTTTAAGCTCAACACTCAAAATGGGCTCCTTTAACTGTTTAAATTGAACCATGGAGTTAAACTATTTTAGATTAAAAATACACAAAAATAAATAAATAAATAAGTTGGGGGGGGATACCATTGAACGATTAAACACAAAAATAATGAATTCAGATATAATCTGACTCCAACATCTGTATCTCTCACAAAGAGACAAGCTGCTTAAAATGATCTTGTGGCCACGAGTTATTATATTCATTATTTGAATCCAGTGTCACCAAAGGTGCTCTGTACGAATCAAGATAGATGGAGGGGAAAAAAAATAAACTCTCTTTCTATTTTGTGGTTTCTAAAGCACAAAGCAGTTGGCTGCTATGTTATTAATTCTCACAATCTTTGTTAGTCAAGAACACACAAATTTATCTAACAAGGGTTTTTACAAGTTCATTTTGGAATATTTGAAAACAATTTTCTGGAAAAAAACATTTGCATGTGTGTAAAAAGTGTAAATGCAGTGTAAAATGTTCATTTGAGAAAACCGAATAATATAGCTGCAATTGTTCAATGTTTCCTCAATGATGGGCTTTTAACTTGCTTCCCTTTTTAGATCTACTTTTTCATCTCTGCACTAAAAACACAGCTCTGCACAACACCTACTGCACATCGACTCCAGTGTTACAAATAATTGCCATCGGTTTACAGAATTGCAGGAATGGATGTAAAGGGATTTCCTCAACCTCTGTGTTAATTTGAACACCTGACTCTTTCCAGGTTCCTGTGTATGACAGAAAACACACTGATTGGAGTTATTATGATTTTTATTATACATTATGATTTCATTTTCCAGTTATGTAGCAAGTTTTTATTTTTTATTTTTTGTCAACTTATACCATTTTATCCACATCAACATGATAATAGACATACCAAGCCAAAACGTGCAGATTCAGGTAACTCCAAACATTTCAACATTTATATGATGGCAGTGATGATGCTGTCATTTTTCTATGAGTGGCCTTTTATTCTCTACTTTGTTGTTGTTTTTTTGTTTGTTTGTTTTTTTACTTAAATGTGAATGCTGTTCCATCAATTGCTGTTACAAATCAATACACAATCCAAACACTTGTTTCAGCTGGTAAATATTTCAAGATAGAAATCCAGTTTTTCTCCAACAACACTTAATATCAATGTCCCGATTAGAATTCTACTGAGCAATGTTACATCTGTTAGGTACACTGAAAAAAACAAAAAACTGCAAACTATAAAACATGATTTTCGTTTATACAGTTTTTACCTCTTGCTGCCATCACATTAAAACCAAAGAGTCATCAGGATACAGTATGAATTGGATAGATTTTTGCATACGGTATGTAAACTAAGTAACTACAGACTCCACATTTCACTGCACCTGCTGATGTTAGAGGTTTGCTGTTCATTTCATGATAAAATTTGTTGGGTCAGGATGGATGGCAGCAAACCTTATCATGAAATGAAATCCCTCTACCTCTAAGGTTTGATGTTATGTTATTGTATTTAAAGCTGTGCAGCTCTTATGCAATTAAAACTGGACTGTTTGCTAAATCCCTCCCTTTGAAAGTAATCTGATTACTGATAGAGGCCCCACTAACCAGAGCTAATACTTTACTGGAGACTAGATGGAGATGAGTTGGTGACTCAAACTTCCATAATGCAAGAAAACAGGCAAATTTTGGGTTTGCGACCAAGCCGCAACGTGGAAGGCCAGTTTTTAAAAGTCATAGTTTATTTTTTACATGCACTGCTCACAAAACTGCAATCTAGACTGTGCGCATTATTTCACTGCCCACCTTGGCAGCCACCCTGCACACCTATGATTCATTCAGGAGTACACCTTTTAAATCAAAACAAGCAGATTTTGATCAGTTTTTAATTAATTATTAGTGTGGTTCACAGGTCTGGACATGGTTTCTGTTTGAGGAGAGCTGCCATGCAAGTGTTGGAGGCAAAATCCAAATGGATTCAAATCATTTGCAACATAACTGGGATTATTTTCAGAGGGAGACTGCAAACCTCTGGGACTTAAACAAGGAAGGTGAGAATACCCCTAACTGTTGCTATTTGCCAACCAGTCCCCAGCAGCTGCAGCTCAGTGAGATCTTTATATTTAACTGCAGTTATAGATCTGAGCAGAGTAAATTAAAACTGTTAGAATCCCTGGCTAACCAGCGTTTTTAGCTTCAAAAGCATCCTCATGTGTTTCCAAGGTGGTGCAATCAAAGATTTTAACCTTTTACAAGCAAAAATGCTATTTGAGGTCTTGCTTTCAATTAACACATTTGTTTTTTAGTAAAGAAATGTACTGTGCCCATTCTTGCATCCCTTAGAAAGGATGTCAACATCTTCAAAACGTCCCATCAATGCTGATTGTAGCAAAAACTGAGAAATACCTGCAACTCTCTACACAGTAAGCAGGGTGGTAAACCAAATAAAGAACTCACCATAGACATCAAATTTTTAGACCAGTGTGAAAGGAAGTACTGTATACAAGCACTAGCAGAGTTTTCAGAAGTTTAATAAAAATATATTGGGACAAGTTTAGAAAACAAAGGTGCTGTAAAAGTGAAATACTAATGTATTGTATTTATTTACTATGGAATATTCAAAGTTCTTCATATTTGTCCTCAGAGCAGAAATGAACAGGGAAGCTTCGACTCCTGCTGTATCCTGTCATTCTTTACTCTGAGTTGGAACAACCTGAAATTTAACAACATAACACCCATTCAAACACACAAACATTGGATTTTTATTCTTGTTTTACTCCTTTATGGCACTTCATTAAATGCAAAAATGGCTCTAAATCACTCCGTATTATTGCTGTCTGTTGTTTCTGTAACTACTGTTGATTTGATTACATTTTAAATAAACAATGTTGAATAAAAAATATGTGTATTTGTAATCATAGTGCTTTTACACAGCATAACACCAGAAAATATATACTTCTACTTTATTGTTAAATATTAGAAATAAAAAAACATGAATCGATGCTTGAAAAGAGAACAGCAGGTGTGAAAACAATAACATGAACATGATCTTTATGACTTTAGCTTTTACTGCCATCTAGTGGCCAAGCGACAAACTACCTGCACGCTTAATGCATCAGTATTTTTCAAACGCTTAGAAAAACTACATTAAAATGGCTCAATTAATAATACCAATCTTATTTTTAAGAAAGTATATTTTGTCACATATTCAAAGAACAAGCTGCAAACTCATAGCAAATTGATTTGGTGCAAACAGAAAGCTCTGGTGAAAACAATCATGAGTCAATCTGAGCAGTGACAGCTGAAAAGACCCATTCCAGGAAAGCAAAGCGTGCAGGAAAGGCCTGAGGAAATGCCATGTACTTGTTTATAAATGTTTTAGCAGTTACTTGATTTACAAACTGAACTGAAGGTGTGTACAAAAATAATAACAAAAAAATAACAGGCTCATCAGTAAACACCAACAGATGTTTATCACAAAATCTTCAGAATTTTTTTTTCTTTATTCTACAGGGAATATTGGACTTTTCATGTTTGTGATTAATATTTGAAAGAGTTTTTGTGACCTACATTTGCTGCAGTGTGTCAATGTGGTCACTCAGTCAGTTTCCAGCTTCATGTCAGTAAGGACTCCTTATCCGAGTCATGTCTGTTTCCTGTCTCAGGTTTCAGAATTAAACGTCAACAAACACGTTTTGCATTATCCCACACTGGGTTAAAGAGTCACAGCGTTCACAGCACTGAGCTCAGTTCTCTTGTTGGAATAAACCATCTGCTGAAAACATCCTTACAGTAAACAGCTTTTCTCCTGTCAGAGCCTTGTTGGTTTTCCATCCAGCGATTGTCATCATCACAGCGACACTGAACAAAAAACTGGATCCAGATTTCATGGAGTGACTGAACAGCAGCAGCAGCCTGAACTCCTGAGGGGAAAAACTTATTGACAGATAGAAGAGGAAAACAACTCAATTTGCAGCCGATAACTCAAATGGAGCGGTGCCACATGGAGTAAACCTGACTGTTTTTAAAAAGCAATCATAACTGCAGCTTTGTCAGTCAGTCCTTCTTAAATGTGGAAACACAAGCTGTAATGGGGCCAAAACCATAAATATGTCTCACCTTTGACTTGTCTATGCATGACATTCACATTCATTAGCCATTTTAAACAGGGCAGGTTTTGTTGTAACATTTAAAAGTTATAAGTGTAAAGTATGAGAGAATACCTGATCTCAGGTTTTTAATGGTAGAGTGAGCAGACAGACAACTAACCTTTGTAACGGGAAGGCACCGTGGAAAGGGAATACAAATTCAGAAAACTAAGTAGAGCCCACAGAGGAGAGCTTTGTCGATCACCTAAAACTGGTTCAGGTGAACGTTTACAACAAAAAACATGAAAACGGCTCAAGCAGGAATTTTCTGAATAAAAGAAAAAGGCACCAAGATTTAGTCATTCCTAAAATGTTAAAGATGTTTTTAATCTTTTAAACTGTTTCTTTTGCTACATTATGTCAGAAATCCCTAAAAAAAAACTTTCAGTTTATTTACAGTATGCTTATAAATTAATCTGTCAATCTGTGTTGGGTAAAATAAAAATAAAATATCAAAATCTCATCTGTGATTGTTTCAAATCATTTATTTTTGCCCAAAACTAAAAAAATATTTCAAAATACAGCAACAGAGAAAACAAAAACAAAATAACTGATTTGGATATTAAGATTTGTGAATATTTGACATTTTTAGAGTTTAACAACGTGGTTACTGATCTGTATGAACACTAGGGTTGGGCGATATTAGCATCAATATTTATCAAGATTAATTGTGGCGTTTAGCCAATAACGATAAATAAGGCGATTAATAGATGACAATTGCACTTGCATGTAGCGATGGACAGAATATTCAGGCTTTTCTTGTACTTTGGTTTATGTCAGAGTTTCAGGTATTTAAACAAGTTTTTAGGATTATTGTTAGCATTAGCTGCTCCACACTGCCTTCCACTACTGGGCTCACATGCACGCCTGATAGTGAGCGTGCATCACACCCAGCTGTCATCATCACAAGGCACTAAATGCACTAATTGCAAAGTGGTAAATATTGATTGTTGACAGTTTTGACAACTTTTTGCACACAATATGATTTTGCCCAACCCTAATAAAAACACAGCCTTTCTCTAAAATGTACAGCATTCCTTTTTTGTAACCTAACATAACCAAAGTAAAAACATGTTTACAGCTAAAACAACTGCTATTTTAATGCACACACTAAAAATATTGATATAACTCTTTAACTACTTTAGTGCTTTACAAGTGTACAAACCAAGGTGGAAGAAACTTTGCGATGAAATATTCACAGTTTGGTCACATCAAAAAGAAGTTGTTTAAAACCAATTTGCTCAACACAGGCAGTGACAGTCCAGTAGTGTAGTTCTGTTCTTTGTTTCTGCCAAGACCACGACGTGCTGAGATTTACAACAATAAATGTCTGACAGCTTGTGCTCCTTTGTTTTACAGTTTAAAACAAAAATCCCCTCATGACCTAATCTTAACTACAAACACCTGAATTCATCCCAACAGTTACTGGATATTAATAAATCTTTAGACTTGTTATAAAGTCTCCTCAAGAATCCACACAGTAACTTCTGATTTTTTTACCATAAATATGCTAAAAATCCTAAAATCACACACCGGCTTTTTACATTCAGTAACTTTTTTTCTAGCT
Organism: Cynodonichthys magdalenae; assembly: GCA_031762555.1. Taxonomy (NCBI): domain Eukaryota; kingdom Metazoa; phylum Chordata; class Actinopteri; order Cyprinodontiformes; family Rivulidae; genus Cynodonichthys; species Cynodonichthys magdalenae. The sequence continues at coordinate 10,172,432 of JARVJO010000165.1, read as the reverse complement.
CTGCCATCCTTAGGTTCTTTAGCTGAGATGACCTCACTAATCTGGAGCTGAACACACTCAAATGCAAGGTTAGAACAAAAATCCAGTTGAAATTAAAAAAATGCTTAGCTCTAACATACTTTGATAAGCTACTGCAAGATGATAGTGTGGTATATTTTATTTTCTCAGTCATGTCCTTGGGTTGTACTGAAGAAAGACATTTCAATGTGACAAAGTGACAAAGCCTGAGAATTAGCTGTATTGTGAAGCAGAAATAAAATGAAACAAGACTAAAAGGTTTCTGTTTGAAAAGTCCCATGATCTCACTTCCCTAAGGGGGGGGGGGGGGGTGAAGAAATAAAAAACTTTTTGTGTTTGAGCATATACAGAATTCAATGTTTGACGTCAACATTAACTAAGAAGCTTGGAGCTTTTCGGTTCAAAACTTTTTCATTTAGAGAAATTCAATTTTCCTTATTCTTATTTCACACTTTTATCTCCACAAAACATCCTGAATTTGTTGTTCTTTTAACAGCAAATTTTACTAAACAGTTTATTCAATTATTATATAAAGGGAAAATTAATAAAGTGATACCCTACCATTACTTTATTATTTCTTTTACACCCTGAATAGGGGCAAAGTTGAAAATAATTTGACAGTTTGTGTCCAAATCTGCTTGATATCCTGAAGTTGTATGAAAGATCATAAAGGACATGCACATTCATAGTCACAAAAACTCCTGTTCTACTTTGTGGTATTATGACAAAAGTGTGTTACAAAATATATTAACTTAAGAAAACCTCAGAAAATGTGTCTCAACCCTGTAAAGAAAGGACAAGATTTCCCTGAAAACAGAAATGATTAATCAACGACTGTGACGTAACATTTTTTGTTATCCCCTCATTTGGAGTTGTTTATAATATTACAAGTCGAAAGTTGTATAAAAAGTTTTTAAAACGCAGCTTCAAACTAAAAGGAATTGTAGAGCCAGCAGATAATTCTCTGGATGTTCATGTGTTTTACATACAAACGACTAGGAGTGTCATTGATAAAATAGAAATATTGATCATTAAAAAAAAACTGATTTGATGTTTAAAATGTATTTCTCATTAACAGGAATGCCACTCAGGACTTTACTGAAAAGAACCAACAGGAAGTCATCACTCACTGGGCTTTTCATAAACCCAGTCCAGAGTTCTGTTTAGGTCGGGCCCCCAGATCCTGCACATCTCTAGCTGCGTTCTGGTTCACATCCGGCGATTTCTTCACCTCTTTGGGACTATATTGACCCTCCTCAGCCACCAGCTTCTCCACCTTTTCCATTAAGCGTCCCACCTGGGGATTCTCCCCAAATGCACAGTTGTTAATAACAAAGTACCGTTTCTTGCATTTCTCCAGCACCCACTGCAGTTCTTTGCCCTCTCTGCGGATGTACCTCTCAATGGAAATGGTCCTCAAGACCTCCGCCCAGGTGAACACCACTATGGTATGCCTCCAAACCTGCTCACCAAAGAGACTGACGTGCTCCTCGATGCGTCCACGGTCCACTTCAGTGAACATGCCCACAGGGATGATCAGCAAGAAGGCATGAGGACCTGGAGGGCAAAGAGAGGGGCCTCGGAGTAGTTCCTCTTTGTATGAGGGGGGCGTATCCTGAGCAGAGAACCAGCCCGGGGTGTCCACCACGATCACCTGCCGCCCATCAACCTCCGTCTCTCTCTTCACACAAAACTCAGCCGCTCGCTCCAAGCGAAACTCCTCCTTGCCAATGATGGTGTTGGCTGTCAAGCTCTTCCCCGGCCACCTCCATCCCAGCACAACCAGGCGAACTTCAGGCAGGCGGGGGGCTGCCTGGGAAGCAGCTGATGTCTTTTTGACCTCCGTCTCTGGTGCTGCAGCTTCTCCAGCTACAGTCAGTCAGTGCAGAAATGACAGTATTACAAATGTTATGTATTTTAATCAAAAGCAACTGGAAAATTTTAGATAATCTCTAATGAAATTGTATTGACAGAAGCCATATCTTTTAGTTTATGATCACTCGCTCTATTACCTGCTGCTATTTTTAGTAAACGAAAACCCATTTTAACCAGAATAGATAGGAACTGGGTCATTACAAACTATACTTTAATAACAGTTTATAAAGAATTACATATTCATAATACTTTTACATAGTTTCAGGATTATAAATGGAGTTCAGTTTCAATGTGCAATTATAAACCTAATATGGCACGTTTATCAATCATTAGTTAGGCCATATGTAAATAATTAAAGCAGATATGTTAATTATTCAGAACTCCTACGAACGGGACAGTATATGGTCTCCAGAAATGAACTGAACTCAAACAAAAAGTCAGTTGTTTTGGTTGTTTTGTTAAAACAAAGTACTACGTGTGAAACGTGTCAAAATCCGGTTTAGTTGTTTAGTCCGAAACTGTCTGCTAACTTTAGCTAATTAGGGACGAAAAAATATTAGTTCAAAAGTTTGTAAAGTACCCAGATAAACGTCTCACCTGCTGTTTGAAGTGTTTTATTCTCTTCCATTTTTAGTTTTTATTCCAGAAGATAAACTTTGGGTAGTATTTCACTGCGGCCGCCTCGTTCTTCAAAGAACTTCCTGCTGCCTTCTGATGACTAAAGTTTCCGGAAGATGAAGTAAGGTAGAGTCTACTTCCGTTCATGACTTTCAGAGTAAGAGCGGGCAATAAAAACCGGAAGTCCAAAAACAATAAAATGTTGCTTTTTAACCCAGATGTTATAAACAGTAATTACAACATGTACCACCAGGGGGTAAAAATAAATACATTTATATAGAATGAACTTCTGATAAATTAAACAAGTTATCAACCAAACAGATACCAGTTCAATATGGAGCATAGTTCAACACCTCCAAAAAGTGAGGATATCACCAATCAAGTAACAGCGAGACAAAAGAGTGTTTTACATTTCATAGAGACAATAAATTTAGGCTGCGGAAATAACGTTAGATTTTTTTTTATTTAATTTTGAAACAATAAAAACAACTATGTAATAGACAAGAACATACAGTACATTGTTTTACCACATCAACTTTGCAAGCATACTTTTTTCTCTTGCCTTGAATGAAAGTACTCCCCTTGCTGTCTCCCAGTATTTTTGATGTTACATGCAGAGGGTTGTCACTATTCCGTAATTTCTGCATTAACACTAAGCACAAAGTATAGAACAGATAAAATTTGAATGTGTAGAACAACTTGTCAGTAAATTTTGTCTGCAAAAAATTTCAGCAGAAGTGAGATGCCTTACAAAAACTTTGAAGCTGGGTGTGCTAAACAAAATGTTCCTCTAAAAATAAATAAAGTTACCTAAATGTAGAAAAGATTTGTTAGAACATGAATGAAGCTAACATAAAGAATGTTAACTCCGTTATGAAGCAGTTCAAAGATGGCAAAACAACTCGTCTACAAAATCAACACCTTTAAGTAGTGTGGGCTACCACCAAGCAAGAAAAGAGGAAATATTCATTGCTTTAAAAAAACATTCCGAGATTCTTAAAAAAATCATAATCACTTATATATTGATCAATGTTGAAATCACAGTTATTATACATAATTACTGATCAACTTTACATTTCATTTTATTAGAGGGGAGCAGTGAATGGCCTTCAATCTGAAGTTCTTTCCCATTTGTTAAAATTGACAGTCATGTCCTTGTTAAACATTCCTGATAATTACAGTTTATTAAACATAATACACTTTGAACTGTTTAGTAAAGATTACTGTATAAACAAAGAAAAATAGACACAGGAACAGCTTATCTAAATTTTACTTTCTCAAATCCTTCACTTTTAATTAAGAAGATTTCAACAAAAAATATATAAAGCTTTTCATGTTCCCTAAAAACCTTTGTCACGACTGTAAACGGTAAAAAAAAAAAAGATTTAATGTAGTCTTCAACGACACACTGCACAGCAACTTTTTAATGCTCTTATGTAGCCCAGGATGCCAGCATGTGCATGTCATCATCTTCACCCCTTCTTCTGGTTGCTGTAAGACCAAAAACAAAGTAATTAATCAGTGTTAGGCTAGTTTGCTGGTTTCTTCTATCACTGAGAGCAGAAATTATTATGGTCACTATTAATTAGCTACTTCAAAATTCTGGAAACTAAGAACAGCTGTGCCTGAAATAAATTTCTTTGAGGTGATTTTCTTCAGATCATGGCAAATGCCACCCCTGGCATCTGACGGGTCACCACAGGTGCCACCCCCAAATGTATGACAAGTGGGGGGTGGGGATCACATTTGGCAATAAAAGCTAAATTGTAGCCATTTGCATTTAACTTTGGTGGACATCTTGGATTATTTCGCTCTAGCTACCACACTAAATTTCAACTTAATATCTCTAAAATATTAAATTTGAGATTTCAAAATGACATGGGGATTCCTCTTGGCTACCACTTTACCTAATTTCAGCTCAGTATTTTTCAAAAATGTCTGACATCCAACTATTTAAAATTAGCTTTGGTAACCATGTTGGATTGTGCATTTACATTCAGATTTAGTTAAAAAAAATTATTCTTGGCTACAACTATATACATTGTCAGCTGTGTAATTAATGGCTGAATTACAGCCCTTTGTAAAATTAGCATTAGCAGTTAGCTTAAATTGGGACTAACAATCATTCTTAGCTACATCACAAGTTTCAGCTCAATTAGTCTTAAAGGCTGAATTATAGCCATTATAGCATTTAAATTTAGCTGTGGTGGCCATCTCAAATTTTCAAATCCAAGATAGTTTTCTTTATTTATATGCACCCCCCTAGATGACACCTTGGCCACCCCCAGCAAAAAAGTCTAGCTCTGCCCCTGCTACTGGCTTATTTCAGCTCATTTTATTATAACTAGAAATGGTGTCTACATTCTTTATTAGCTTGAAAATGACCTTCTGCTGCCGTTGTGATTTTTTTTCCTGCAGTTGCCATGGTGATTCAAGGTATCTATGCTCTATCGATGATAGCTTTTTTATTAGACTCGTGCAGGCTCTTGATTCAAGGTTAAGATATTCAAAATTAGTTGAACCCACTGTAATCAGCCATTTGTTTTACATAAAATGTATGAGCATTTGAGGAAATAAAGAAAGTTTTTACACAATTATTATTGTGTCAGCTTATTTTAAACAGGCATCTAACATTGCAGACAATTTGAATTGGAGTAAAGTTTCATGACAGAGCTTTGTTTTGGACTCACTTGCACGCTGACTGGGTCGGGCTGAAGGCAGTTTGGTGCTGGGAACGCTGGGCAGCCCGCCCATACTCTCCATGTTGTCCTCCAGCTCCTGCTGCTCCAGCTCCTCCAGCTCAGCAAGCAGCTCATCCTTAAAAAAAAAACAGATTAGCAGAAGATACAAAATAAGTGAATGGGATATTTAAAATTCTATGGACTAAAACAAAAAAAAAAAAGCTCAGAAACCTCATCAAATTGTTCGCCAAAAGGCCCGGAGATGGCTTCGCTGATCTCCCGAGCCACGTCTTGTTGCTCTGTGATATCCTGCATCAGATCATCTATTTTCTCAACGTCCCTAAGATTGAGGAGTAAAAATGGGAGCAAATTAAAACACACACAAAAAAAACAAGTTGTAACAAATGACAATTTTGTAATTCAAAGTTTATAAAATAATGATGCGTGCCTTCCTAACAAAATACAAGGTCTTTGTTGGGTAATTAGTGTTTCACACTTTTCTTTTATTAATCAGAACATTAGGTCATAATCATCCCAGAAACTGCTAGATTGTTTTTGTTCTTAAAACACCAGGCTCTTACATGTTCTTGTGGACGTTCTTCATGGCCTTGGCAGCAAAACCCATGTTCTTAAGGACCTCTGTGTTGGTGTGCGAGTTCTCCAGAGCTTCTCTCTGGAACTCGATGGTGGAGAGCGTGCCGTCAATCTGAACCAGCTGCTGCTCCAAGCGCTTCTTCTTCTTCAGGGCCTGCAGGGCGGCTGCAAGTGGAGAGGATGGAGACATCATTTCACCTCTAAAAGATCCTTTTCAATCATCTCTTTGTAAAAAGTGTTAGGTGTGTGCTGAGAACAGATACACAGTTCCTCCCTTTACACGGTGAGGTTTATTTTTAGTCTGAGGTGATTCAGTGAGTAATGTATTTAAGAAAACACCCCACGCTGGGTAGAGCTGCAGGGAGGGAGAGATTCAAGCTTTGTGAAATGTTTCTCCCTTTGAATTACATCAATTTGTTCATGCAGCTTTTACATGGTTAAATATGGTGAAGGAAATAGGATACTGTACAGGTCAATACAAAAGTCTAAGCATTCCTTCCATTTAATGCTGGTCTTTTAGTTCAGCTAAAGAAGAATATCTGAACAATTTATGAATAACATTTAGTGTAAAAAAAAGTTTTTTAAGCCAAAACAAAATATGTTTAATCAAGTTAAAAAAAATTTTGTGTAAGCATTTATTTTATTGCAAGTTAAAGTGTGAAAAAATATATATTTTAATTATATATTAGATTTCAAGTTGTTAATTAAATAACAATTGTAATATTGTTTATTGTAAATGTGAAACAACTTAAGTCTATATTTATACAATATAAGGCTAAGATTTAATTTTGAATATTTAAACTTGATTCTACTTTCTTTGGGTGCATTCGTTTTGGGTCAGAAGGGTGATGACTTGGGTAAAAGTGGTAAGAAGGGAGGGGAGGAGCCTCCTACATGGAGAGGAAAGTGTTGTCATTGCAGGATGAGTTGTCATCTTTAATCAGGGATCATCAGATATCAGTGTGATTGACATTTATTATGTCATTTAACAGCAAACAGCTTAAATCTGCAAAACAATTCTCCCTGTTTATCAAAGAGCTTCAGCTGATGCAGTAACTTTGTTCATCACATTTAGATATTGGCACTTTTGTTTTGTTTACATCAGTCACATGGATTAGCTGCTGGATCGACAGTAACAAGTTGTTACTCTTATTTCGTGTTGGCTTGTTTTAAAAAAAAAACTATCCAGATAAATGTTGCTCCTAGTTATAGTGTTTGATTGTGATTGATCGAGAAGTATGAATATACATCTTTCTGACACCATATTGGTTTGTACAATCCATCAGACCTGTACATGACACAAATCCCCTCACACTCTAGCAGGACATAACAGATGTTAGCCTTCTATGAAGATGACCGTACGGCAGAGATATATGCAGCTGAAACATAAACATAAACATTTTAATATTACATTAGTGATTAGGGTCTTTAGAAATTTGTTTTTGGGTCATTTTGGAAATTCTAACTGCTCAATTTTACTCAAGGATTTTATTATTTAAGTACATTTTATATCAGAAATGTTTATTTTTGATACAGTAAATGTCGGGTACTTTTAGATTTTACTCAAGTAATATTCTTAGAGAAGACTTAAACTTTTACTAAAGTAATTTTATGATAAAAGACTTGTACTTTTACTTTCACTGAACACTTATTGACAGTGTGTAGACTCCGGCTGCAGCCGTTGTGTGAGCCGGTGTGTAAATGGGGCGAAGCCAGTTTAAGTGTTGTTTATATGGCAGGTGATTCACGGTAACACGTCAAGTCAAGCAGAAACAACTAAAAACAATTACTGAGGGGGGGGGGGGGGGGGGGGGGGTTAAAATATTGGAATTGAATTTTATTTTAGTT
>JARVJO010000165.1:10146481-10158450 GCA_031762555.1 Cynodonichthys magdalenae | reverse complement strand
TTTCAAGAATCATTTTAATGAACTGATTCTAATGATTCAGTTCACTAAAATGAACTGTTTTGCCCATCACTAGTTTAGAGATCAATGACTCCTCTCCTAATTAGTAGTAAAGCAAAAAGCAGTGATAGCAGTTTACCACTCCGAAGGCCTACTTTCAAAGCATGTGTTGAAAGTTCAGAGATAACTGACAGGACTTTTTTTTCTCAGCAGACTGTAAAATGTATTCGTCTGCTTCAGGTTATGTAAATCCCCTACAGCTGAATCTGCAGATACAAACACACCAAGTGTGGTTACATAAAATTGTGGTGGGCTGTGCAGTTATGCAGTTTGATGTGTGGGCGGCGAAACTGAGTTATGTTGGTTGTGACCTACAGTGACGCAGATCACGGTGTCTTCTCACAAGACCCTGTGGTTATTTTGGAGACTGTTGTCAAGTGTGTTATTTGCATTAGTGGTAACACACAATATGTGAGTGTTGCTTAGTGGAACAGTGAGGCATTCCTTCACAGTGTTTCTTTTTATTGGATTAAAATTATGCACCACGTTCCAAAAAAAAAATATGTCATTTGCGGTGCAGTACATTCGTAAATAATAGCTTTTCCCCTAATAAATATGTAAGACGTCTGTCATTGGAGATGCACAAAAGCAGTCTTGATCTTCCCAGCTTCAGTGTCCTTTCAGTCATCTGGTTACCCCCTGTGTTTGAAGGGAGGCTTAGCTGTGTTGTGTTTTTAAATATCAGTGCAGTTATTTTCCACTCTGATGTCTCTATAATTAGCCTGTCAAAATCTGGGGAGAGAGATCGCTACAGTTAGTCTGTCCTAAGCTGCACCGTGCTCTTGCATAACCCCCGTGTGAGTGTGATGGAGCAAAATAAACAACTGCACACCAGTCTGCTGCACTCAGATATCCGTATCACCGGCGTCTGACCCAGATATGTGAATGCAGACTTGTGCTCGCTTAGATATGACTACTGGAGGAGAGACAATTAGTAAAATTTGTATTGAAGAAATAGACCACAATTAAGTGTTTTATGTCCAACCTTTGTACCCAGCAGAGCTCTTCCATAATTCCATTTAAAAGCTTTTACCCTTTATGCCCTGCAGGATTGAGAGCTACTCCTGTAAGATGGCAGGAGACGATAAGCACATGTTCAAGCAGTTCTGCCAGGAGGGGGAGCCACATGTCCTGGAGGCCCTTTCTCCTCCTCAGTCCACTGGCACCACAAGCCCCTCACAGTGAGTTTAGTGGTCCAATTGCACATGGATAAATGATGAATGTGTTTGTGGGGGTGTTCTAAATCCTGTTTCTGTCTGTGTGCAGGCTGGGGAAAAGCAGCGAGGATGGGGAGAACCCTCTAAGTGATAAAGTTTGCAGGAAGACTCTGTTCTACCTCATCACCACCCTCAATGAGTCCTTCAGGCCGGACTACGACTTCAGCGCTGCTCGGGCCCACGAGTTCAGCAGAGAGCCAAGCCTCAACTGGGTTAGTCACCTTAATATGACCAAGTTGACAGATAAATTAAAAACAGACAAGCAAATATCTGATGTGATTTCTCTCCAGGTGGCCAATGCAGTGAACAGCAGCTTGTTCTCAGCTGTAGGGGAGGAGTTTAACTCTCTGCGGCCTGAGCTGTGGAACGCCATCGACCAGGAGATCAACCTGCCAAGCTGCGATATTTACAGGTGGGTGTTTGGGAGGCATTTGTTCTGCTTTAAATTCACCAATGTGTTCGATGAAGCAATTTAAGTTTTGTATTCTTTTCTCAGCTACAACCCAGATCTGGACTCTGACCCTTTTGGTGAGGAGGGGAGCCTTTGGTCCTTTAACTATTTCTTTTACAACAAAAAACTGAAGAGGATTGTGTTCTTCACATGTCGCTCTGTCAGGTCAGCAGCAGTTAAACATAATAAATACAAAATGTAATAAACTAGTCAATCACATACCTGATCACTTCTTTTACACATGCAGTGTCCTGAGTGGCTACGGCCGTGGTTGTCTTGACAACGAGCTGGACATGGAGCTGGAGGACGAGGAGGAAATGGACGGCTTTACTGAGGAAGGGTGAGACGGTTTGAAATCTTGCAGGGTCTTTTGTTTTTTCACTAAAATATTATTCTGTTTACATTTTTTTCTCTCTCTCTCTCTCTTGCTCAGGTGTCCCAGAGCTTTGTGTGTGTAAATCCTGGCTACGCCTCCCCCTAAATATCTGTAAACTCAAAATTCATGTTTTTTTTCTTTTTATTTTCCTGTGGGATTTTGCTGCCTCATCCAGAACCCTTGGTACGTTCTAAACTACTGCATGTGTGTTCCCTCTTTTTGGTGAACTGTGTGCTGCAAAGGAGGTGGACGTTTTCTTAAAAAAAAAAAGACGCCCCACAGCCGCATGAAGCTCCATGATTTATTACTTACGTTTTTTTTTGTTTTTTTTTTACCATGAGGTCCTCAAAGAACCTTTCTTCTCTGCGTTTTATCAAGGACAACGTATGTGTGAAACAAGGTGGATTTATGGCAGAAAAATTGCAAAAGAGACTGCCAGCAAGTTTGGTGTTCAAAAAGGAAAAAAAAAGTCCAGGTAACACCAGCAAGAGTGAGAAACTCATTTTAGTCCAACCCAGGGCAGCGCTGAGTCCACGAAAAGCCTGAAAAGACTAACTGAACAGCTGATGGCTTGTCATGTGTTCAATGTTCCTTTTTCTGTGTGACGTTACTGTGACGTGTTAGAAATAAGCTTTTATTACTCAAACGTATTGTATGGTCCCCATGATTTCCAGCTTTTTGTCTGTACCTTTGGACAGGAAAGTTTGGCTTGGAGGGGGTCAGGTATCTGGTTTTCAGCTTAGAAAACATATCAGCTTTTATTACACACTTTGTGTTTAAAAAGTTTACTTCCTAAATTTCCGTTAACTGCATTTTGATTATTGCTCTGTTGCATAGGCTTGATTACAAGTGAATGTATATCAAAAATTAAAAACATTTTAGAAACTGCATAGCAAATGTTCACTAAAACATGGAAAATTATATGTTCCAATCTAGCCATTGTTGCAGATTGTAATAAATGTGTTTATATCCAAGTGACTTGAGTCCAGTATCCAAAAATGGCAATTGAGCATTGTACCTTTTTATAACTCATAGAAGTGAACAGTTTAAAAAACAACGCTTTATTGAAAACAAATACAGTACATGATCCTGATGAGATGTTACCACAGTATATGATCGGTTTCTTTCCTTTGTGGGCTCAAGCTGAAAGCTGTGAACTTGGTTGCTGGAGACGGAACAGCTACATGGTTCCTGTTTGTGTACGAGGGCATAACGCCATAACTCCTCTGTATGGATTCCAGGTTTTCAATTTGAATTCAGGCTCACTGGAATTCATGCACCTCCTCTTGTTTGGCCACTTAAGAACTTGTAAAAGCTATACAAGGTTTCAAAGTGACACGTGCATAGATCTGATAAGTTCAAGGAATTATTTTAACAGCTAAATAAAGAGAATCCCCCAGACCTGTCAGGTTTCCACACGAAGTCCTTAAAACATCCAGAACAGCTCTGTTAAGGCTGGGGATCGTGTATTTCACTATATTCCACTGAAAACTACAGTGCAGATAGTTAATGAGAACCAACTTCCTTCACCTTCATCAGTCTATACAAAACCTTCACCTTGTTTGACTGATGTTTAACTCTGATCCCTTAAGTACAAAATGTTTCAACAGCAATGTGGTGCCAAAATGGCAACAGGAAACAACAAAGATCATGTATCCATACAGAACAGCTTAGTATAATGTGAATTGACAGTTATGTTCACTAAAAATAGAATATAGAGCAAACAGAATTAAATAAATACATGCATTATTTTGGAAAGGTTTAAAATGTTGCCAATAGTGAGAGCTCATACTCAGTTGTTGAAGGGTCTACCCCCAAAAACAAAACAAAAAGTTATACCAACATTTGGAAATGGTATATTTTAACTGTACCATATTTTACCATAGCGTCAGTCACTTCTGATATTTGACAAATATCAAAAATGTAGCTTAGAAAACTAAAACATGTAACGAACAGCAGAAAAAAAAAAGAAATGTGCACTGTAACAACTTTGTGTCATATTACCATCAGAGCTGCTTTTACAATACTGTGTAATCCCTTTGACCTGAACAAAACCATTACAGGAGAAAAAAAAATCAAACACCAGATTTGAGTTGCACCATTGTTGGGAATCCGCGTACACTGGCTCTGGATGATATGGAGTAATGCAACATGATATGTATGTAGTGTAAAATGTGAGAAAACATCATTCTCTCTTTAGTAAAAGTCACTGCTTGTACCATTAGCAAGTCTCTAAATATTCGTAGCTGGTCATCAGGAGAAGCAATGACGACGTTGGACATCCATGTGCTTGTCCTGTGCCGATGCAATGTTCCATAAAAGGGAAAACGAAAGGAATTATAACCCAGGAAGGACATGATGCTGTGCCATGTTGGTGGTGATGCAGGTAGTTAGACTGTTGATGGCAGAACCAGAGGCTATCTGAGTCCAGCTCTGGAGGTCATCCACTCCAGGCCTTGGCATAAACTGGGAAATAAACAGATAGGATTCAGAGTGGTAGTGTGACTCAGCTCTGCTTAAAAAACAAAAAACACCCTATCTACCTTATTCCTGTGAGTGCTACTGTAGAAATGATTATGGGCATGACTTCCTGCCAGAAACACAGGAAGTAGCAGTAAGCTTTGATCAACCAAGGTAGCGGAGCACGGACCGCTGTTTTTTTCAAGCATTTTGCATTTAGATTACCAGAACAAGCTCCGTTTTTGTTTCGTTTACATTTAACAACAGTTTACAAATGGCCCTTTCGAGTTCAGGAACTAGTTTTGCTGTTCCTGGCTGCACAAACAACCAGACTAGTGTTTTGAACATAGACCCATAACAAACAAAAAAAAAAAGTGTTCCCTGTGAAAAGCAGTATAGTTTCCATCGCCCACCTACAGATGAGAAATCAAGAAGGTTGTCCTCCCATCTCTCGACTGTAGTAGGCAGCAGTATAGTTATATTGACCTGTTTGAGCTCTGTCAGATGTTACATTTTTAAATCTACAATGCTCATAAAAACTGTTAACTTGTACTGTTTGCGCCAAAAATTGCTCTCATAATTCACACAAGGCATCATGAGGTTGAAGAATAAGGTGGATACACATAATTTTAAGACTTCTATGTTTAAAATAATGTAACAAAGCAATGCGTGTTGGCACAATGAAAAACTATTAAAAAATAACTACATTTCTTCTTTACAACTCAGCATTTTCTGACAACAGAGTGAGTAGTTTGAAACATCTCTCTATATACACTACATATATTTACTTTGACTCAGTGTTGACAGTATGACGGGGTATTTGAATGAAACTTCATCATCTAATCTTTAAATAAACTAAACGCTGTCAGTCCTCTGACTTTGTCTATTTTTGCAAAGTTAGCAGATTTCCCTTACCCCTCTCCTGTAAGAGCACAGCAGGATTGTATGTGCCAGGGGTGGTCTTTAATGGAGCTCAGGGTGAGGTATTTGGAAATCTCTGCTGCAGACATGCAGTCCTTCATATCCTGTTTATTGGCAAATATCAACACGGCTGCTTTTCGCAGGTCCTGAGGTAGAATATGGAGAACAATGAACACAATAAGAAAAGTCTTACACATCTAATGAAAAACATGTTAAAAACAATATGGCTGGATAGAAATATCCAAACTACATCAACAGCTATTCTTGGCCAGTGTGTGACTTGTTTCCTCACTAAAGTGTTAAAATGAGTTTTACCTCATGAGCTAGCATTCGGTAGAGCTCCTCTTTGGAGATAACCAGTCTCTCTCTGTCTGTGCTGTCAACCACCAGAATGATGAACTGTAGAGCAGAAGACAAAATTATTGGATAAAATATGACATGGTTGTTTAGACTGAGGTTGCTTTGACAAACAACAGATACGTATCCAATTTAGTGCTACGTTCTAAGTAAGAGAAATGTGTTTTTATAAGCATCCTGTAATGTTTAAGTTCTAATTCAGTAAGTACTCTGTATTGATGAGTACCCAAACTGAAGTACCCATACTCTGAGAAAAACTGGTACCGGGCACCCCTAAATAAAATCAACCTATATTTAGCTCCTAAGTAATTAAATCAGGAGAAAACTTAGTTGGATATAAGTATTTGTCATGAATAATGAGTTATCTGAATATTCCACATCATGTGCAGGGTTGCAGTTACATCTTCGTGGTTCTGTGGTAACAACGTTGACATTCTCAAACACAGTTTTCTGTTCTTCTTTTACCCTCATATTTTCAAAAGGCAGCTGACCTTAACTTTGCATCTCTGACGAACGTCTTTGTGAAAGCTTGACCTCTCTGACCTGGCAGGGGCCCAGCTGTCATATGTGCAAACGCCCCAGCTGCTGCTCACAGGAAGAAAAGAAAAGACGCTTGCGAGAAGCGTAAAACAATACCTAGCAGGAATCTCACCTCTGTGTTGGAGTAGTAGGTATTCCAGGAGGACCTGAGAGACTCCTGTCCCCCTATGTCCCACATCAAGAAGTGGGTGTTCTTCACCACGATCTCTTCCACGTTGCTGCCAATGGTGGGTGACGTGTGTACCACCTCGTTCATCAGACTAAACGATTACAGTAAACCAGGTAAATGTGTTCAGAAGCAGGGAAATAAAAATGTTTAAGAAACTGTATTTTCAAATAAAAACAGCACTTACAACTGGTAGAGTATAGTGGTTTTTCCTGCGTTGTCCAGTCCTACAATGATCACCTTGTGCTCTGCAATACAACACATTGGACTTTTTATGATGAGCAGAAAAACAGACTGTACTGTTGACTGTAAAAACACTGGGCAGTGAGTACAACAAAATCAAACTGTTTTCAGTCTATACAAAACCTTTATGTCACTTACTGCAGCAGGTTTTAAATATAATCATACAAGAAGAACTTCCTGACCATCAGAAAACCACATGGGTCAGAAGGGAGGATTTCAAAAGCAGCTGTGAAGCAGACAATGTGGCAGACTGAATGAAGTGTATGACTTGACACTTACAAGTTAAAACCTTTGGAACAAAGGTTCAGACTTCCCTGGCCTTCTGAGGTCTGAGGGGGGAAGGAAGTTGGGTCAGGGGACTCTGTTGGGGTGAACTATGCTGACATTTTTTGAGGATGTGCTTTGTGCATTGCTTCCTTAAAAAGGGGCTATCTTGTGACAATCACAAGCAGTACATCCAGATAAAAAAGTGGAAATGAAAAGACACTAAAAAAAGATCATGATCAGATTGCTACATTTATGGACCTTTTTATGAAGTTTGGCTAAAAGATATGCATTGTACTTAAAGTGCTTTCAATAAAAAGGTCACATGTATAGCTAAAAAACTACCAGTACATCTTAGCTAGATTTCTACTAATCTAATTAAAGTGTTTATTTTCTACTAAGACCACTATGTAATTTCTTAAATGAATAAAACTTGACACTGGGTACGAAATTCAGATTGAGAGCATTCACGTTTTTCCTCTCTCTGGGGCATATTTTTTGGTAAAACTGTAAAAATACCATAATTTACACAGAATATGACAGCGCAACACCACTGACACAAAATAAGATCTAGGAGAGCTAATGTAGCGTAAACAACCTTTAAGAAATTCTACACGTAGTTAGACAATGAGCTGTGTCCTGATTGACACAATAGATGAACTTTCGTATGAAGTAGTTGATCTGGATTATATGCTAAACCAGATTAACTACTACAGTGGCGATGTGCAATTAATAAATTAGGAGTTGCGATTGTTGTTTTGAAACGAGAGTTGAACAAAGACTTCGAAGAGCAGAGTAGATTCAAGATGTGTAGTGAGATAATTCTCCCTCACCATCTGTTGTTGTGGCTCGGCTGCTCACTTTGCGCTAACAGTTCACATTATCCCCGCTTGAGCAGCGGGAGGTTCGTGAGTTGTAACATTTTTTTTTATCACGACACCCACCTTGGTTACAAAAGAAACTCCACAGTTTGGCGAATATTAGGCCCATTGTTCGGGTTGAAACGAGCCTATATCCCCGTTAGTAGAGCGGCCAGCAGCTCTGAGCTCCGCTCCTTCGTCCACACGCCGTCCGTGGATGGCTGCAGCGAGCTAACATTAGCTGGACGTTTTCTTGCCAACAGAGCACCAACCCAAAGATTTAAACGAAGACTCCATACGGCCCGGTACCGGATATTAAGAACCTGACGTCAAGGACAACAATAGTTGGGGGTGACTAATTACCGACTACTGACTGAGACAAAACGGCCGTTCAGCCCAGCGATGCGTCCACACAGCTGGTGACAACTCGTGCCCGTTAGCTGCTACACTGAAAAAGTAATCCTGACCATTCCAATATTCTGCCGTTACGTGATGACGTCAGACATTTGCGTCAATTTTATTTAGGAATTTCAGTAACATACTACAAGTAAAGATTGGATTATTCCATTCTTAAAGATGGCATAGATTTTCTGTTTTGTTGATTGTGTTCTTAAAAATTATTTTAGATTTTTTTGTTTGACATTTAAAAAATGTAGGATGTTTGTTTACATTGTGTTTATAGCAACAACAAAAAAACAAAACTGCCACCAGATCAATAGTTGCACCCTCCTGCGTTTTTTTTTGACAGTGATAAACACATTGTTGCACGAAGAAATATGTTAGGCATGAACTGAAAAGACAAATAGAATGAAAAAATCTTAGTTAAGTATTTTGTAAAGTGTACATTTGTCGAAATGTCCTTTAACCTCCCAGGAGCTGGCGGCCTATGTGGACAAAAATGCATTGCAATGCAAAAGTTCAGGTCTTAGGAGGTTAAAACTTTTTTAAAAAGGTAAATAAAGTGGGTTAAATATCCTCGATCCTTCGTTCGTGTCATGTGACCTACGCAGTGATGTAAGCGGAAGTAGTAGCGCTAGTCGCAACCAAAGCTGTAACATGCTGTAAGTACTTCAAGATGAAAAATATCAATCTTTTATGAAAACAAAACATTATTTAAAAATACAGTTAATGTCACATTTTATGTTATAGAAACGTGTAAGAAAATGTGTTAAACAAGTCAAAGCGAAAACGTTTTATTGAGATTTAATTAAAACAAATGTTAGTCAAGACGTTTGTGCTTTTTAAAGTAAACAGCAGGATAAGTTGTATGCACTGAATACAACGAACACATTATTATTAGCTATATAAATATTTTTCATATTAAAATTACGCCTGAAAACATTTAATCTAAATTCAGTGGAAGTCTTATTAAAAGATTAGTATCTATAATCTAACATTCTGCCAACCCTGCTTTTTTGTTTACTGTCAATATTTCTTTAAACATACTCAGGTTTTGCTGAACCTGAGGGAAAATGCCGATCTTTCCAAGAATTTCCCTGAAGCCTGAGGTGACTGAACATCTCCGAAATGTCTTCCTAAACAAGGAGGTGAGAATTTTTTTTGGTGAAAAAAAATACAGTACTAGAAGAAACCTGCTGCATGTTTTGTCACAGTCTGTTTTGTAATAAACTTTAAAAGTGCATCTTTTTTGTTGCCCGCCTCTTGAATCTTTCAGGTGCTGGCTGCTGTGGGTTACGAGGAGGCAGAGCAGTTTTTCCAGAGGCTGCTCCTGTGTTTGTCCCACCCGCCTTCACACACATGTGTGCGAGTCAGCACACATCTGGCTCCCCTGGAGGAGATCAGACATGAGCTGCGTGAGGAGCTGAAGAAGGTGAGCAGGGCAGGTGGCTGTGTGTTGATGTCTCACTGCTGTGGAAAATGTTCACTGCAGTTGTTTTCAAAGCAGCAGGTGTGCGATTTACCAGCGGAGGAGATTCAGGTTGTTCCACACCCACATATTGAAGATGTTCTACTTCTTCCTGTTGATGGCCCAAGGTATGAGAGGAATGCTGAAACTTGATTCTTCTACTCTCAGCTGTTCAAACTTCAGTTTCTGTTGGCTGAAGGAAAACACAACCAGTTTGTGATAAAAGAAAAGGGCATGCTTAAAGAGACTGAAAATATGTTCCTCTGTAATGTCAGACCTGTGAAGCAGCTCAGCTCAGAAGTGGTGGTGGGCGCTCAGTGTGGCAGTGCCGTACTTAGAGGGGCTCACGTCTTCCATCCAGGGATCATTGCCAGCCCCAAGTGTGAGACAAGAGCATTTATTCACATCCTCCTGTATCACTTGAGTTTGTTTATATTCTGTGAAGACAATTCTCCTGTCCTCACTAGTCATGAAGGTTGGAGACGTTGTGTCCGTCTTCTCCGATCTGGAGGGAAGATGCACACGAGGAGCCTTTAGTTTCCAGGGAAACAAGGTGTTTGTGGGAAATGGAGTTGCTGAAATGGATCGTTCAAGCATCTTCTCCACCGATGAACCTGTCAGGTAAACTCAAGTTAGTTTATTTTTAGTATTTATAGCTTAGTTACAGTGAGGTGATAATATATCAAGCCCTTCATTGTAATAATTCAAATTATTATTTTTTTCTTCCACATTAGAAATATATTTAAAGGATGAATAAAAATGAATTCATTTAGTTTTTCCATAACTGGTCCAGGATCCTTAAACTAGCAGCAGAGTGGCAGTCAGCACGCCCTCCTCCACTGTTAACAGAACTAATCAGGATCAACCTGTTTCACGTGTGGTTTGGTTTTAGAGGTGTTGGTGTTCGGATGGTGGAGCCACTTTACCAGAGTCCCTCCTTCGATGGCGTCCTGCCGAGCCTGGTGTTCTTACAGGTGTTTCTATCAGAATCTGTGAATTGTTTATCTGAAAATTTTGGATTGGTTTTTGGCCTTTTTGCTTTTCTTAAAATAAAATGATTAACTTTGTTATTACCTGAAATCAATTTGCATATATTGGCATCTAAGCCGATTTTGAATCCATGTTTTACAGAACTTGCCTTCTGTGGTGGTGGGACATGTGCTCGGGCCTCAGCCAGGAGAACGGATCCTGGATATGTGTGCTGCACCGGGAGGAAAGACCTGCCACATAGCTGCTCTCATGAAGGATCAGGTGCTAGTTTTGCTGTATTTTGGAAGGACTCATGTTGTCACTTTTTTACAGGACTCAATTTGGTTGCGTTTTTACCTCAGAAAAACATGAGATCTTTTCATTTTATGTCTGATATTATCTAATATTCTCCTAGAAAAATATTGAAATTTATTTAAATATTGACACATGTAAAGCATAAAAAGAAACTTGCTTTTTTTGTTAGAAGGGTATTTTTATTATGAGTATTAGTGCTTTTACTCAGTTATCTGAATATTTTTCAAATCCTACTTTTACTCGGTACATTTTTTTTACCTGATTTGTCCTGTTCCACGCAGGGAGAGGTTGTGGCCTTGGACCGAATCCGAAACAAGATTGAGTGGATTCGTCAGAACGCAGAGTCGCTGCATTTGCAAAGTATTAAAGCGTATTGTTTCAACAGCGTTCAGGCTGTAAGCGATGACCCATCACAGGAAACCAAAGGTACCAAACAGCGTGTTTAAGCTGTTTTTTTAGTAACTGGAGGAAGGTGCTAACTATCAGCTGTGTTTCTCTAAATGCTCCAGGACCTCCTTTCCCTCCTGAGAGTTTTGACCGGGTTCTACTGGACGCCCCCTGCAGTGGTCTCGGACAGAGGCCCAACATGTCCTGCACCTGGAGTCTCAAGGAAATCTGTTCCTACCCACCCCTGCAGCGCAAGTTGTTTCGTGCTGTAGGTTTTAATTGGCACTGATAAAACACTTCCTGTCATCTTTCCTTTTACCACCATTGCTTTGACTGGCAGTGTGTCGTTTCAGCCTGTAGGTGGCAGTGTTGGACAGGCAGCATGAAGCAAATTTATTTAACACACATCAGATTCTTCAATTAGTAACTCATTAGTTAGATGAACTATATACAGGTAAAAGCCAGTAAATTAGAATATTTTGAAAAACTTGATTTATTTCAGTAATTGCATTCAAAAGG
>JARVJO010000165.1:10128891-10145399 GCA_031762555.1 Cynodonichthys magdalenae | reverse complement strand
TACACCTTTTGAATGCAATTACTGAAATAAATCAAGTTTTTCAAAATATTCTAATTTACTGGCTTTTACCTGTACTTGCTGAGATGACTTTGTTGTTTTTAGGAAAACAACAACAAAAAACTGTAGTTTTGGCCTTTCACTTACAGGATACTAAGAAAGATAGGAAGTCAAAGTTAGGCCGATAGATCTGGAGTACACTTCTGCAGACAAAATAAGTAAGTGTTCATGCACATTTATTCCATGCAAGTTTTATTGTTATGAAAACAATAATATTTATTATAATCATTTGATCATACTGAGCAGTACAGACCAATATTTCTAAATTAGGTGTCCAGTTATGTTTTATGATTGCTGCATCCTCTTTACTTATTTGTGAAATATATGGGATTAATAGTGCCACCTGCAGGGCTGAAAACAAACATGTTTTTAAATTTGTAAAGGTGTTTTTCCTTCACTATTCACAAGAGGCACGCATGAGCTGCTTCCTTCAGCTCAATTCAGTTTTACATCAGAAAAGACTGATGATTACAGGCTTCATCATCCCAAACAACCACTTTAATGTTGCATCACTATAACAGTAATTTAAAGCTGCTTTTTGTTTTAAAAAAAAGGTTTGCACATTTGTGTTATTGCAGGCGGTTCAGCTGTTAAAGAAAGGTGGGGTTTTGGTCTACAGCACCTGCACAGTGACTCTAGATGAGAATGAGGAGCAGGTAGCCTGGGCCCTCAAGACCTTCCCTTCCCTCACGCTGCAGCCACAGGTAAAAGAGAAAGAGAGGTGTACGCTAACAAACTGCGTCCCCAAATTACAAAGCGATCTCACGGAATATTGTTTCTGTCTTACTCAGGAGCCTCACATTGGTGCAGAGGGCATGCTGGGAGCCGGCCTGTCAGCTGAGCAGCTGCGCCTCCTCCAGAGGTTCAGACCTGAGCTGAACTGGGAGCAGACAGATTCTACAACTCCCCTTGCCTGCAGAGCAGACGGGGACACTATTGGCTTTTTTATTGCCAAGTTCCTGAAAAACTGACCGAAGGGCGTGTTTCCTCGACGCCGTCCCCACTTCCACTTGAGGCTAAGAGACGGGAAATGTAGTGTTTACATTACGACAGCGTGTGCGCTTTGACGGGCCGGCGTTGACAAAAATCTCACTCCTGTTTACAGCTCCTGTCTCTTAACAGCTGCTCTGTGAAACTGCAGGCCATGTAGGGATAAGCTTTATAAAGACCGCTGGGCAGGAGAGGGATGGAAGGGGTGGGCGGTGCAGACAGAATGAGTGCTGGTGAATGCAGCGGTGCTTGGGTCGTCATAACAACAGTGACGACACAGCTGCCATGGTGACGGTGGATTCGCAGGATCTGGGAGCGGAGAGATCAGGAAGTAGCGTTCAGAAAGAGGTCATAAGAGGTATTAACAATTTAGAGTGTTTAGCGGAGCTGGAAACAACCAGGGACGTCTAATTATCACGTCTGATTCTGGTGTTAAAATCACAGCGATCACCAGAGGGAAGCCACATTGTTTTCATTTAAAAGTGAGCTTTTTGTCATATCTGTGTGTAAACACCGGTCTAAATAAAAATGACCTGAAATCTCTTTCTTTTTTATAAACTGAACAAGATTTAATTACAGCTTTCTGAAATACTCCTGCAATCAGGACACGAGATTTTTATTGCACCGTTTGTCATCAAATAAAACTTATCCCATATAAAAAGTAAATGTTTATTTCTACTATTAGTTTATGAACAATAATTACAAAAAAAAATGTGAATATGGAGTGAAAATGCAGATTTTTAATGTGTTTTTGTGTTTAATAATACATAAAATTAATTATTTTTAGGAACAAAGTGCAACCAACCCTTTTTAAAATCTCAAATTCATTTGATTCTTACAAAAGCTCAATAAGTGGATTTAAAGCGTTAGCTGGACTAAAAACAATTAAAAAAATGTAAATGTGCAGCACTTTTCAATTTCACACGACTTCAGCTCTGGTTTTCTCTGAACCTCTTCAAATTGTTATGAGCCATCAGACACATATTGCACCTCACCACTGTGTAGATTTACTTATAAGAGCATATTATCATCTGAAACATCTGCTCAGCTGGCTGCTGTCTGCTTTGACAATGAAAATATCATCTCAGGAAGGACCTCTTTGTCTTGTTTTGGCAGCAGCTGTGTGTGAAGAAGCAACTTTCTATTTTAGATGCATCCCCTCCAGTATTGTCATTGATGTCGAAGTTGTCATGGCGACTCAGCAGGCATGTCGGTGAGTCTACCTCAATTTTTCAACAGTTTCTCTCATGACTATTTATAGACTTTGAAAACCTTCTGTGTCTTGAGTCTTCTGACGCTGCGGTAGTTCTTTGTCACCAACTTTATTCTTTATATTTGGGCATTATGTACACAAACGTACTCAGTTATAAAATTTGTAGAGCTACAAACGTAGCATAGAAATCTTTTTATTTATAATTTCACTTGTCAGGTAAAAACAAAGAGCACGAGGGAGACGGTGTGTAAAAAATGGGAGCTGAGTGCATAGAGTCAAGATAAATATTAAATAGGGTTTTTTCATATCAGTACATATCACTCAGCTTTTCAGCGAACAGAGCAGGTGGAAGCTCTTAAATCCTAAACTGTGCTGATTTGTTTTAAATAATGTCATGTTAGGACAGAGAACAGATGGAGGATTAAAAAAAAAAAAAAAAAGAAAGCTAGAACACGTTTGAAATAGTTTGAGCTTCTTTTATAAATGAGCATTTTAATTTTTAAATGAACTGACCAAAGTTTCCTGTAGTCAATGTTTTTTGTACTGTAAGATGTGGGAGTTCAGGTGGGAATCGAGCAACATTCATCAGAAAATGGGTCAGACTTGATAAAAGATGAACCAGAATGAAGTGTTCTGAGAGAAAAAAGTCATGTCCAACCGTTTTCCATTCAAAACGAGTGTGAAACAAGAAAAGTGCAGGATAAAAAAGCGTACCAATGTTAGAAAATGTTTCGGGACCCATACAAAGAACAGTACTGCATGTTGGAGAATACATTGTTGAGCCGGTTTGTACTGTAAGGCAAGACTAATGGAGGCAGAAATATGTCAAAACTTGAGGATTAAAATTGAATACGGAATAAAAAAAAGAGCATTTACAGTTGAACATAAAATTAAAGGTGCAGTTTGACACTTTAGAAAAAACACTTTCCTGTTAAAGGCCCTATGACGTTTTAGACAACTTATGAAAAGTTTGGAGACATTTACGTTCAAGATGGAATTTATTTATTATGAGGTGGCGACTGTGTAGATGGTCATTGGTGGAGGCCGGGCATCATTGGGTAGGCCTGGTTCTGGTTCCCCGTATGGGTTACTGGAGCCTGGCGGGCCTGGTCCTTTTTGGCAGGACCCACCCCAACGGTTGCGGGGGTTGTGCTGGGTCGGCTGGTTGGCTCCTTTGTTGGGGTGGGGCTTCGCTCTCGGTGCCTCCTTGCGCTGTCGGCGGCTGGGTGGGTACTCTCAGCTGTACCCTATATTTATTGTACACCTTAGACATTCACTTATAACATTGGGGATGGGGTCCAAAGGAGGGGTGGACCGTCTGGTGGGGGCCTGGACTGCGGGTGGGCTCGGGGCTTGGGGTGCTGCCGGGGGCGGGGGCTGGCATTCCGGCTTCCCTGTGGCTGTTTGGATTCCCGGATCATGGCTCCAGGTTGCCATGGTTGGCCCGCTAGCTGGGTTTGCCGCCAGCTTGGCCGTTGGCAGTGTGTGGGGGTGATCGGGGGCGTGGCTTCGCTGCAGTGGGGGTCGCTGGCCGGTCAGCCTGGTGCAGCCCGGGCAGAGCCTTGGCTGTCTGCTCCTCTCCACCCCGGAATGAATGGGTCTACTTCCTGGGTTCAGATGTGGGCTGATCTCTGTAGGGGCGGGCGCATGTCCTGGACCTGGGGGGTATAGAGTGTGTATGGGGAGTGTGAGTGGAATATGGCGTCCATCTTGTGTGTTTTTGAAGGAGTGGGTGTGAGGATGAGGGTGGGATCATGTGATTGTGTCTGTGTATGCTTTGGTATATATCAGGCTGGGACTTAGGCTGCCCCTTCTTTAGGTTCATCTGGGGCCCACTGCTGGTGGTGGACCCCTCCCCCCTGCTGCACTGCCCTCAGGTGCGTTGTGCCTTTGCCCTGGTGACTCTCAATGTCTGGGTGCTCGGGCATAGGCCGGCTCTGCCTGGTGACTGCCTGGTGGGGCTTGGGTCCTCTGGCCCTGTCGGGCCTTGGCTAGGGGGTGGTGCGCCCTGGGGACCCGGGCCTCTGTGTCGGTGGCCGGATCTGCTTCGGTGCGGCGGATCCCAGCAGGCCTGTGAGCTCGTCGCTGCTGGCCCCGGGGGTTTACTGCGTGGGGTCGCTGGGGGTTCTCTACTCTGGTCTGCTTTGGGGGGTGGATAAGCAGTTGTTCCAGTGCTGGTGCCCCTGGGGACTCTGCGCTTGGGGTCCCTCTCGGGGTCTTTGGCTCTGGTCTTCCTCATGTCTGCCTCGGGGGTCGGGTCTGTGGACCTCCACAGTCACTATTGAATATTCCAATGAAGAAATCTTATATAGACATGCATGCTCACAACCGCACACAATCAGGTGTTCAGTTCCAGGGGTTTCTGACATACACACTATTTTTGGACTGCGTTGGTCACTAAATGGATATGTGTATATATGTATGTATACCTTTTAGTGAGGTTATAATTATTATTGTTATATGCACATATATTTGGTTATTGTGTGTTTTGTTTTGTCCCCCTTTGCAGGTGTGGAGGCTGATTGCGGATTTGTTGTCCTGTGTTTTCTCAATATATATCTCACATCTTCTTGTCT
This sequence comes from Cynodonichthys magdalenae, assembly GCA_031762555.1. NCBI lineage: Eukaryota > Metazoa > Chordata > Actinopteri > Cyprinodontiformes > Rivulidae > Cynodonichthys > Cynodonichthys magdalenae. Next base: position 10,140,563 of record JARVJO010000165.1, on the reverse strand, counting down.
CTCTTTCAATCTTTTCTTTCACTAAAGAAAAAAAGTGTTTAAAAAAAAAGATGGAATTTAAATCAACTGGAAGCCTCTTTTTGGCTAATACACACAGTAATGCTAACAAATTGATCAAATATATAGCTTTTATTAGTAATTTAGTGGAATTAGTTTTTCATAAATTGTCTAAAACGTTATAGTGTGACAGGGAATGGGATTTTTCTCAAATGTATCCCAAACATCAAACGGGTTATGCATCATAAGGTTGACTAAACCCTCCAATAAAACACAAATTAGCGTAGCATTCATTAAAGTTTCTTTTGACCCTGTCACAGTGACATGAGAGGTTGACTGTTACCGTCATACAAAAATAAGCGTGGTGTTGATTCATTTACTGCATCTGTTTGTATTTGCACACTTTCGAAAAAAGAATGCAGTTGAATGCAATAGTTGTGCACCAAATTGTCAGGGTTTCACTGATGATTTAACTCAAACACAACTGTTTTTAAAGCTACAAATTACAATAATTGAAAACTTTTTGAGCTGTTCTGTCCAGAAAGGTAGTAACAGGAAAATATCTCAAAAGGGTCATGAAGTTGATGGTAATGCTCTCAAAAAACAACCATCAACCTTCATGACAGGAGGATTTATTGTGACATTGTTGCAACTTTATCAATTTAAAAAGTGGGTTTAAAGCTAAAAAAAACACAAATTTCCCAAACTGCCAAACTCATCTCCAATTACAGCATCAAACTATGTTAGCAGGTAAACCTGCGCAGTAGTCTGAAGTAACAAATGATTCAAGTGATGGCAAGCAATAAAACTTATTACAAATAAAAAATAATAAAAATTAATAATGCTAATCACAGAAAGCACAGCTCAGCACAGAAAAAAATTCTGCTTTGTGTCATGCTTTATCAAACAAAGGTTTAAAATACACATCTTTGAGAATATTCATGCGTATCCACACATAATGTCTATGCATAGATACACACATATGCATTTATATTTTTTATCTATTTAATCAAAATCTTGTAAAAGATTGTTGGAGCATTTACAAAGAGGTGATCATAAACAGGATGCTTTCGGGTCTAGCAGCATGATGGGAGAACGGAACGCTCTGTGAAAGGAGTCCACGGAGGCATCAGCAGGACCTTCACTGATGGATGTACGGGTCTCTAGCCCACTCACCTGCCTCACCCCTCTTTTTAGGAGCCACCTCCCCCTCTCGGTCCCTTTCTCTGTCCCGTTCGTGGTGGTGGTGGTGGTGTTCCCGTGGGGGTCGGTGGTGGTGGTGGGAGCGCTGTTTGTTGCGTTCGTTGTGGTCCTGCTCGCGCTCCTTGCAGCGGTGGTGTCCCGTGCCGTGGCCGGCCTCGTCCCCGGCGCCGCCGCGGTGATGGTGGTGGTGGTGATGGTGGTTGTGGTCCCGGTGGGGCAGTGGCTCATACCGCTGTTGCTGCTGGGGGTGCCCCTCTCCTAGGTCCTCTTCTTCCTCTTCTTCTTCTTCCTCTTCTTCCTCCTCCTCCTCCTCCTCCTCCTCTTCTTCTTCTTCGTCCTGGTGACGGAGTGTGGTACGCTGCTCGTTCTGAGCTGAGTCTTTGCTTTCTCGGCTCTCGGGCGTTTCAGAGTCTAAAGTCTCTTGCCGAGAGAGGCCCCTGGCTCTGTTGCTGTGGTGGTGGTGGTGGTGGTTGTGGTGCTCAGTCCTGGTGGACGATGACCTGTGGTGTGTGTGCTGGACTCTTTTAGACGATTCTGTTCTCAGGGGCCTCTCGTCCTCATTGTCGTCCCCCTCAGCTTCTCCTGGAGACTGGTCCAGGCTCTTCTGGCGGTGGTGATGGTGATGGTGGTGGTGATGATGCTGGTTATCTTCTTTGGAGCTCTTCCTCTCGACTAATGCTTTATCTCCTTTCTGCTCTGTGCCGTTACCCTGAAAATCAGTGACACAGATAAGTCAGGAAGAGGACACAAACCGTGAAGCCATGAATCCTCACCGCAAAGCTCACACAGAAATACTCACCTGACCCTGCAGCACAGATTTACTTACATTCACACACAACTTAACAGCATGAATTCTCACACCAGAGCACACATATTTGTTTGTCAAACCCAGTCTAGGAGTGTCCACCTACATCACACAGCAGCCCCAAACCTACCACACCAGCAAATACAAGTTTAGTCCTGCTCCTCATCAATATCAGCTTTGTCCTCATTTTCAGTCTTGCGTTTCCCATTATGATGGCAGTGGATGGAGAGAGAGTACAGGTGAAGACTTTACAAACTACTCTGGTTACCACAGACTGAGCTGCTTGTTAGAAAATATCTAGACTCTAAAGTCATTCCTCATTTATTTTGCTTACAAAGTGCCATACTTGTAATTTTTTATTTATCTTGATCAGAAGTTTATCAGGCTTTCAGAAGGGTTTTCTAAAGAAATCATCGTCTACTTTTTCCTCTCATATTCAGTTCAGCACTTAACCATTTTTAATTTTTAGGTTATTTAGTAGGAAGATGTATCCTTCAAGTCCTTTTCCAGGTTTTTGTTGGATTTTACCTATTTTCTTTCACACATGACTTTCAGTTATTTTTTACCCACTGAAAATTATGTTGTTTTTTTTTTTTATCTTAGGCAATTTTCCTCTGGTCTTCCACTTGTTCATTTTTTTATATCTGAAAACACACACTGCATTTGACCATGACAACACTGCGCAATTTGATGTGACAGTCAGGTAGAAGGATTGGCCTGAAAATCAGCAGACAGAAAGACCTTCAGAAAGCTTCAGAACTTCTGATCAAGATTAGTCAGACTGTGTGAAAGTAAGCAGTAATTCAAAGCATTTGCACATATGAGAATAATATTGCTGGCTACTTAATTTTTATCAGCAAAAACTAAAAGCTACTTAATCATTAAAAAAAACAGACAAAGCAAACTTTCAGTTTTCTTTTATCCTAATTTTTCCCCCCACTAACCTCACAATTCTGCATTCTTCTCACACTGTCTCTGCTCGGTATTTGTACCTGCACACCGGAGGCTGGCGTTGGGGCAGAGGGCAGGGAGGCTGTGGTTAGATTCGTTAGCTCTGGGTCAGAGGTGCTGCAGCTTGGGGGGTGTGTGCTCCTCCAGTAGGCCTCCAGGTAATCAGCCATGTGCTCACATGCATCCTCCAGCTGGTTCTCATCTAGGATGATATCAAACATCTCCTGGGAAAAGTGAGACAGTCCCAGTTTAAGGAAATGAAGCAGACACATGACAAGGTCAAGAAAAAACTGGTGGTGGTATTAGGAAATTTCACAATATGAGAGTTTTTCTTGATCTTATTTGGGAAATCTCAAAGCATCTTTAACTGTAAAGAACTCATTCTGATCTTCATGGAGACAAAATGTCAGAACAATGTTAAACAAACATCCCACTGAATTAAATACCACAACCTTAATGATTAATTCTCAGGAAATCTGAAAACAGTAATTTCCCTGAAGATATCCACTGCTATTTGAATTAAATTAAGCCTGCACTATCACAAGCTGGGGGTGCGTGCTTCATTTTCTAAAATAATGCCTAAGCAGATTACTGAGGATTGGAAATAGAACTGGCAACAATTATGAAGCTTTCAGTGAAAGAAAAAAAAAACCAAATATGCAAACAAACAGTCAAAAAGAGCAAAACTAAAGACGATATAAAAGACAGATCCAATCAACAGTAATTTGGCTCACTGTGGACTCACAGAGGGACACTGAGCCAACTTGTCCGCAGCCACCATCTGGACGTTGAGGTGTTTGGCCTGAGATTTGCCTCTGGACTTGATGAGCCGTTGGAGCACCTAAAGGCAAATGAAGACGAAGGACAACAGGATTGTTTCTGGTTGAATTAAATCAAAAAGCAGTGTGGACAATGTCAGAGTCTGGTCATGTTAATCCAAAAACAAATATAATGATCAAATATATTTAGTCATGTATGATGCAAATACTGAGCTTTAATCATGTTAAAGCTGTCGACTATCAATGAGTGCCCCTATGTTCAGACAGATACAACATTAAAAACAAAAAGACACAAACCAAGAAGGAAATCTGCTACTTTTATTGTTTGCTGAATGATGGGAAAAATGTCAACTTATCTCGTTATAAAAATGTAAATGGTGACAGTAAAGAAAACCAATTTTAGTAAGATTAAAAGATGAATTTAGTGGCATAAAAAGAATAATTTTGATATTTCTGGTACATTTAACCAATAAAACTTTTTCACACTTTTACTTTAGAGCTCAGTTTTTTTTTCTTCCCCCACTGCTCGCACAGATTCAATAAAATCTACCAAAATACTGTGATTATCCCTTTAGGTTTATATAAAGTGGCAGCAGGGTGCAGTTGACAGGACAGATGATAAAAAGTAATTCATTAGATCCTGCTGTGACAGTAATTCACTTTGTTGCTTTTTGGATTTAAGGCCTGCATTTTATGTCTCTTTAGCGATGCTTTCTTTTATTTTGAGTGTTACTCAAACGCCTGTTTCTATTGAGCCTTTTTACACTCGCTGAAGGTCAGATTGATGAATCAGTCCTCTCTTACATTACTTACACACAAATCAGCAGTCCCGTCTTACATGCTGAATTTAAGATTATTACTGGGGAACTGCTAAATTACAGGAAAACAAGACAAGATGTGAGTTTATAAGAGTGAGACAGACGCATATAAACCACAAGTGACTCACGCTGAACAAAGCCCTCACTTTTTCACCTTGTCCTTATTTCACAGCACACACATTAGCATTGTTTGTCTCTCTTTCACATTTTCTCTCACCTTGGGAGAGGTGATCTTGACGTAGACGATGATGGGGGCGAGGGACGTCTTTCCCAGCTGAGACGGGTGGTTGATGGTGTCGGCATCCAGAACCACCAGCTGTAGCGTCCGGGCCAATTCGAAAATACGCTCAATTTCACTCTGGACCTCAGCTGAAAGAAGGCAATTTTAATTATTATTGCTTTCCAACTACGTAGCATTTGATTATAAATTGCACAAACAAATCAAGAACAACAGAGTTTATTTCAATATCGCACCAATTATTACTCTTGTGTTTAAATATTTGTATTTGCTGAACTTTGCACCACAAAAACAAATAAATAAAAAATACTGACATTGAGACTTTAGAGTCAGGACTTGCAGTGGAAACTAATAGCTCTGGGAGAAGCTGCAAGTCTAATTATATTAGCTCTAACGAATACAAACTGTTACAACACACATCCCACTCTCTGACAGAAGATGAGTTGACTGCAGAATGGCTGAAAATACCACAGAGAAGAATGACAGAAAGACTTCACGACTTCCAGTCACAACAAAGTCCGAAATCAGATAAGGGCTTGAAATCGTTCCAACCAAACAGCTTGTATCAGGTGTCATTTACGTGATAATAAAAACAAGAGAAGTTAAAAAATATCACTAGCTTTTAATAGGAAGCTTTCCTTGAATCATTACTTTTGATTTACAGCAACTGAGCTTCAAGCCAACTTCACATATTTTTAAGGACTGGACAGTTTATTTTAGACAAAACAGGAATTTTTCTGGTACAACTGAGAGAAAATGACTTGGCATATGATGGCTACTTTTGTTAGTTAAATGTGGAACTTGAACATGTTGGTTTTGCTCTAACTGTGTCTCACTCTCAATGCATAATTAAACAAGAAGAAGTAAAAATAAACACACAAAAAAGGCTAAATCTGTATAACATAAATGGTAACTTTAATGATAGGATTAGAAAAAGGTTAGCTTCCGTTCCAATTTCTGCCATAGCTGCTGACTGATGCTTTTGTTGATAAACGGCAGAGATTAGCTTCATCACCTCTGTTTGACTCAGGAATCTGTTTCCTTCTAATCACATCTAAACTCCAATCAACCTCAGTCAAATCAGAGCAGTTCTTAAACTTATCGTGTGTTTATGTTTAATCTTTCACTCTGAAGAAAAGAGACCGGAGTTATTGTTACGGTTGTCAAGGGTTTCCCAAATTGTTTCCTTCCGTTTCTGGGCAAAATGGGTCTTTAGGAAAACATTATTAATAAAAAAGAACAGATGTTTTCGGAAGGAACGTACCCAAGTTTGAGCGAGTGTTGGAGCGCTCGATGATGGCGTGCTTGCTGGGGTTGTTCAGGACCGAGCGTTTGGCGAGGGAGATGTCCGCCGTGACACGAGTGATGGATATTCTGAGAAAAGAGAAAATAGATTTGATTGATCAAATAATACCGAATTTAAAAAAAGTTTTAAAATGTAATTAAGGATGGCAATTTTTCTTGTTGCGTGAACACGTTTTTTGTAACATTGCTGCAAGTCACAATACATTAAGAGAAATTATCTGCGCTTCATTCAACCAGTACCAATCAAATCAAAGTTTAGAATAGAATTCACATCGTTTCCTTTTTCCTGTAATATTATTTAGACAGATCTAGATTGTTCTTGGTCTGGGTTGTTGATCTGTGGAGATACTAGATTGTACTTTGTAAAAAAAGGAAGTATTTCCTATTGGAAATTCCTTGATTTTCTATAACTAAGTCATGATTACTGGACAGAAATACAAGTTGTTTGTTCAAATACGCACTCATCATGACCACTCAAAGCTCTAGTGAGTCATAAACCCTGTTTATTTTGTTACAACACAATCTACTAGGAAAATGTGCATCATAATCCTGACAAACAAAATAAATAAAAAGAGCCAAAAAAAAAAAAATAGGAGAAAAAAAAAAGTATTTGATTTGATACAAGAAAAAAAATGTTTTAAATGGCTGTGCAGTAGGTTTAAATGTTGTATGCATCTTTATATACGTAGTGGAAAAAAACCCCATTGAGACCTTATAGAAAATAAAATCTGTTTTCATCTTTCTTGTCAGGACACCATTAAGGAAGTTCATTAAATTTTCACCAAGTTGGACAAGCTTCTATTGAAAGCTGTTCTATTGAAACTTTTTTTTTTTTTTGGCATAACTGTTCTTGGTTCAGTCTCTCAAAAAAACCCTGGTCAAAGCAACTCAACAGTTTTAGCCAAATCAAATTAGTCAGCTCAATGTGATGAGAACGTCTCACTACTGAGTTGAACGATTCATCTCTTTTGGAAAACATTTGCTCCAACATTTTGCTTTTTAGCACAAATTAAATGATTCTCCTGATACTAAATGAAGATTTGTTCCTATAAATATGTGGATTGTATATGAAAGCAACAAGAAACATAGTGAGAACATTTTGTTTGGCAGGTGTTTTACACATTGTGACCCTCAGGTGAAAAATTGGGGAAAAAAAATTAGATTAACTTCAAATCACAGTCAAATGACAAATAACCTTATTTTAATAGAGTCCAAAACAAATAAACAATGTTCACCGCTGACATCCTGAGTGGATCTTTGTGTTGTGTAACTTCATGTTCTCAACATTGAATAAGAAGAATCCCGCTCTGCTGCAGGACTCACTATAGCCTATTAAGGACATGTAGAGGGCCTATTTAAAGCAGCAGCACACAGCTCTAGGCCAAACAAACTTGTTGCACACTACCTCAGCTAACCTCAGGGGACAGATAAATACCAGCCTATAGATGTGAAGAGAGGAAGAATGAAGAAGGAAGTGGGATAAGAGCTTGGGTTTTAGCATCACAGGGAACTTACCTTCCCTCAAATCTGTGTTTCAAAAAGTCAAACAGCGCCTTTTGCATCATGTCTGTCACCTGTTGACATGAGATTTTAAAAAGAAGGTGATTAGGGACCAGATTTTTCTTTCAGCGAGGGAGAAAATAAAGGTTGTGTTTGAAATGTCGAAGCACCTCGTAGCCCTTCAGTGACGGTCCGACTAGAACTACAGGCCGCATAGAAGGCACAACATCGTACGGAGGAATGTGTTCTGTCTTTTAAAGGGAGAAAAAGAAGTAACTCAAGTACACATTTAAGGAGACAAAATAAAACCCAGCATAAAATACTTTAAAAGCTGTTAAAACACAGAAGTCAACTATTCAAAAAATGCTGGCAAACGTCAGAACCATGAAATAGGATGCCTCAGTGAGAATGCCAAAACACAAGCAGGTTTGTTTTACGTAAAAATAAAAGCAGTTTACTTCACTAATTTAAAAAATGCTACTATGATCAATACTGTGATGAGTATCTGATAATAACTCGTCTCATGGTCCTGATGTCACGGAGCACAGAACAACCAAATTATAAAAAATAAGAACCCAAATTACAGAAAAGGTTATTCAGAGAAGAGTAGAGGACAAAAGGTCAACAGAGACTACAACTGAAAAACTTCAGGACAGAGAAGCATGCTTGCTGCTGTCAAAGTGGGAGCTCAGTTCAAGGAGCAGCCTCAGTATTAGAGACTGAGTGATATCAGTGACTTTACTGAATATATTTTTTAAACTGTCTCAGTTCATTATTTGTTCAATGTTTGAATTCTTATTCAGCATTCATGTTATTGTTTTCCTGTGTTTTTTCCTGTTTTCTAATCTAACTACTTGTGCATCCCTTATTTTAGCTATTCATATATCAAAATATTTACCTTATTCAAGATGGCTCCTATACCTTTTAGTTTCTTTAACTTTTATACTTTTGAAAAAATTTTGACTTTATTTATAAATTATGCCATGGTATGCTTATGCTCCTTTTAGCTGCTTACCTTATTTTTGCTTTTAGTGATTCTGTACTATGGTTTTACTGCTTATAATATTTAGAGACATTTTTACTAATTTTAGCTTATCATTACTGTTCAAATAGCTTTAGCTTTGTTTTCTGACAAATTTAGCTTTAAGACAGTTCTGCTCATTTTTGCTTTTACCTACTGGTTTGTTTAATTTAAGTTTTTACTTTTACTTCTGCTAATTTTAGTTTTAAGCACAGCTTTGCTATTTTAGTTTGTCTTAGGCTTGTTTTTACTTCAGATCATGACGTAAAATCCATGTTTTGTACTGTGGTTACTGTTTTAGTTTAAAAGCATGATAAACATGTTTCCTTTCTGTTCTAAAATTACAGTAATTTATGATTCAACTTTACTTTATGCACAATTAGAAGTCAATCATTTTTTGACTTTAGGTTAATTCATACTTGCACCATGTTGGAATTTTGCAGCTTTGGTTCACTGCTGTAGGTATAAAAATAAGCTGTCTGCCACAAGACAGAAGTACAATTTCAGTAGCAGCATATTTGTACCCACTCAGGCAGTGAGCAGTTTTTGTTTAATAAGCATTTTATGCTCATGAAAATAAATAAAGCAGTAACACTGTTTATTTGAAATTATCAGGGAAATGATGTACAAAAACATCTGTATACATACAACGTTATTTGTGAATTGAGATGGAATATAATTCCTTCTAATCTTTATACTAACTATTATTTGACAGACAGTCAACTTGACGCTGCTCTGTATCTAAATGAGCTGTTTGTTGTAAAGGACAAGCAGATATGTCAGCACACACCAAAACAACCAAAAAACATTTAAGTTCTTTTCTTACGAAAGTAAAAACAATTGATGATCTAAGAAGCACTGGAGATATTTTCTCAGTCACCCTTTACTTGCTCGGTTTGTTTTGTCTTTGAGATAAGTGTTTCAGGGGGTTTATTATGACTTCTTTCTTGCAGTCCATCAGCCTGCTTTTACTCATCAACCCGCTTCTAAACATTTTCTACCATTTGTTGTCATCACTGAGCTTCCCCAGGGATGTTGTGGGAACTGATGCACGCTGCTGCAGGCTTTGAACCGAGCTATTATTGAACAATGTGATTCCGCTCAAATACTTTCAGTTGATCCAGTCCACCTTATTAACACAGTGTCATCAAGTGAAACTGTGCATGCCTGAATTTTCAACAAAAATATTTGAACATTTTCCATCTGATTGTAAAATGTATATTGATGTTGTGTACAAAAAAATCCTTTACTGTTAGCCACGAGTTGATGTATATAAACTAGAGCTTCCCCTTCTTTTCTAGTTTTTTTGCAATAACTCATATGAAATTACATATGAGATCAGTACTCCTATCAATAACCAAATCCTGGCAGTGAAATCAATAAACACAAAGATTATTGATGAATTAAAGCTCACACTGAGATCCCACTAAGTTAGCGTTCCAAGATCACAATCACAGTTACAGAGAGGTTTGCAGGCGTAGTGAGAGGGGTGAGGGGTCAGAACAGAGGGGAAGTCTCTTGTTGGGAAAATGTAGAGTTTGCACAGTTCAATCCAGACTCTGCTGTGTTGCTGCTCTGCACTCCTAAACTTACCGACTTCTGCCTCTGCTTAGCTGTGGTGGGACGGAGAAGGAAAGAGAAAGAGGTTAAGAACAGGCATGCATGCTGATAGCAGCGTGTGCTTTGCGGGACGAGGACAACGGTGTTGACAAACAGGACAAACGCCGAGTGAGGTCCAGCAGCCGCAGGCATGTAGGTGAGAGCCGTGTCAGTGGACAGGGAAGAAAAAGAGGGGGAAAGTGGTGTTGATTTTACCTTCTTAAAAAAGGGCATTCGTTTCTCTTTTGCTAGGGGTGATATAACCGTATTTGGACTGGCTTTAGGGGAGCGCATGTTGACGTAGGGCTCATTTTCCTCAGGGTCTAAACCTGTGGCGTCTATGTCAACAGCTACCCACACAGACAGACAAGACCAACATCAAAAATAAACAGGAGATCGCTGGTGATGAGAAACATTTCACACTAATTACAGCACAGAATGTAGATACAACAAAACAGTCATTAACTATGTTTACATGCACATAATTAATCTGAATAAACCGCCAATCAGGATACAAATGTGTCGTGTAAACGCACCAGTTGGAATATTCTGATCTGTCATGTCAGTACGTCTGTACTGAATAAAAGCCTGGTGCATGTAAATGCTCATCATGATCAGATTAATTAATTTTGTGCTCATATAAATGATACATTCGGATTATTTAATTTGAATCCATTTCAGTCCGATTAAAGAATTTTAATTGCATGTAAACATATGAAACACTGAAAATACATGTATGCCACAAATTAAATTAATCAAGAATTCTTTATTGATACCAAAGGGAAATTATATAACAACATAACATCTATTTAACTGATGACTGCATTTTATCTTTACATTAATTTAAGTAGTTAAAGGTTGTTTTAAAAACCAAAACATGTATTACGGACAAAATCCTTTTTTCTAACACTGCTACTCACCAGATGAAGGAGGAGTAGATTTTCTTGAGTTAGGAACCACTTCACCTAAACTAGATGATGAGTTTGCTCCCAATTTACTGAAATGGCAGATTGTTGTGACGTGAGAAAACCAAGGCTTAACAATAGAGATCTAAATTACCATCAAATGAATGGAAAATCAAAGAAAATATCTTAATTAGGGATGCACCGAGTGATTGGCCTGAAACCGGTTTTCAACTTGATCAGCTAAAACCAGTGACCAGATTAAAAAAATCTTTACAAAGATTATTAAATAGTAATAGCATAAAATAAAATATTTTACTGTAATTTGTTGTAGGCTCCAAGAAGAAGTTGAGCATAAAAAAGAAACAAAAACGGCTGCTTGAGTGTCTCTGAACACAGACAGTTCCAATTTTAGATAAAGGACGGTTTAATGTAGAGCATTTTCACCTCACGTAACAGTCGTTTGTTTGCTTGTTGGTCTGTCTGTCTGTCTGTCTGTCTGTCTGTCTGTCTGTCTGTCTGTCTGTCTGTCTGTCTGTCTGTCTGTCTGTCTG
>JARVJO010000165.1:10092619-10116454 GCA_031762555.1 Cynodonichthys magdalenae | reverse complement strand
ATTGGAAACTCAAGACAGCCATGACATTATGTTTTTTACAAGTGTATGTAAACTTTTGACCACAACTGTATCTACAAGTCCACTATAAAAGTGAAGAACTGCAGTCATGCAGAAAATAAAACTTGTTTGTGTGTTTCTCTACAAAACTCAAGTCTCAGAGTCTTCTCTCTCTCCCTGTTTGAACCTTATTTCATGTTTTTATTTTAAATTTCTGTCTCTTTCATCCTCTTTCCTCCACTCTGATCCTGCACTCATCTCCTCTTCCAGTATTCCCAGTAGCTTTGGCTTTCTTGACACAGTGGTTTTGCGCAAGCTGAGGAAGAGGGTTACACATTTAGCCAATGACGTAGTTTCTCAAGTCCCACTTGATCCTCTCTGTCCTGCCACTTGTTTGGTTTTATTTACTTCAGCAACAAGATTTATCAAACTGCTGACGTTCATGCTTACAAGACAAACACCAACTGCTAGTGCTGACTTTTTAAGGCACAGATACAAAACTTTACACCAATATAAGAGAAAATCCTGGCCCTCCAGAGGCCCACAGTTGGTGGAATGTTTTAGATTTATGTTTTGAAGCACTAACTGTCAATAATGTGTCAGAAAGCACTGAAGTAGAAGATTTAAAGGGTTGGTCAAAGGTTCTGTTAACTGCACCTAAAGCAATTTTAACTAAGAGAACATTCATTTTAAAATAAGAACAGTTCATCATACAACTCTCAACCTGCATCATGACTAGAGAAGCTTTATGCTCATCTTCAGCTCTGGCTGATAGACGGTAGCGAACTGAGGCAAGCTGACAATAGGCTGAGCGAGTGTGCAAGCAGTTTCAGACTTGGAGTGACTCATTCCTGGCTAGAACTAAAGTGATCCCCCCCACCTCCAGCCATCTGTCCATCACTGCCACTTCAGTTGATAGAACACAAAGTCAATTAAATCACAAAAACAGCGTCTCCTTTGTCAAAAAGGAGACAATGGCAGCAGACACAGCAACTAAGTGTGAGAGACGTGTGAGTGCTACAAAAACTGGTTACTAAAAATTGAACAAAAAACAGAGGAATAAAGACCAAGTCAGCAAGAAAGCAAAGGGTTGTCAGTGCATCTGTGAAAGAAAAAGTAACTGATAAAAAACAAGGGGGATCTAAAAAGGAGGAGTAATGGTCCCTCTGCCACATGACAAAAGAGAAACCCCCTTATGAATGTCAAGGTGACGGGCATTTTACGGGTGTTTACTCAGCATTCAATAAACTGAGGAAATAAATAAAAGAAACATCCTTTAGAGGCTGTCAATCAACATACTACTAACTGCCTAGTTATATACGAACTTTAAAATGTATCATGGAGATTAAAAACTGGAACCCAGACAACAAAATTACGATGTAAAAAATTATACAAAATTAATTAAATGTCGTGTAATGACAATGTGAAATGAGAAAAAGAATTAAAAAACATGATGCAATGTAAGGATTATATGATGGGAACGGTTCCCTGGAATTCAAACAGTAGAGGTAAAAATACAATTTTATTCCTGTCAGACTCTGTCGACATAATGCAACTGCAACAAAATGTGTGTTTCATCCAATAACAAAATGCCAAAATTAAATCCCAAATTCAGGGTCTTGACATACTACCAATTATTGAGCTCTTTTTATAGTTACGTACAGTTTTTATGCACCAGATATTTTATTTTCCTTTGAATAAAAAGTTAGTTGCAATGAGTTTGGCCCTTGAATGCAACATAGTGAATAGTCTTCATCTGTACATCCACGTTAGTTTGTGATCATCCTCATAGAAATACGAGACAAATAAAAAAATAAAAGGCTACTGTATGTACAACTCTTAACATTACCACCTGTTTCTCCCCAAACACCACATGCTGTTGCTCTAATTAGTAAAAAAAAATCCAATTCCAGAGACATCTAGTTTAACTTTTCCTCTTCTCAAAGGTTCCTCTGTGGAATGAGAGAGCCCCATAATATGATAAGCAGTGATTAAGATGATACATTAAAAAAAAAGACCAGAGGCGACTCTTTGCAGCTACATTTTGTGCTTGTGTCATCAATATTCAGACAGTTTCCTGTATGAAGCAGGCAGTAAGATGATTGATGGGAATTGGCTCAGAGAGCAGAATGAGCTTCTTACCATCCTCAGAGGAATAAAACAAACCTTTTGAGTATAAAAGCATTTCAGCCTCATTGATTTCTTTTTTCTTTTCTTTTTTTGTACATTGATAAATACAACTGTGAAACAATTTCAAACCAAACCAGTGGTTGTATGAAAAACTGAGCTTGCTGGGAAAAATAATAAATAAAAAACATGGAAATACAGAGCATTTCTTCTCCACTTAATCTGGCAAGTTACAAGGGACACAGAGATCTTAACGTTTACTCTGTTCCAAGTAAGGCTGGGTAATGTGTTTTCTTCATTCAGTTATTAATTTAACAAGTTTATCATATCAATTTAGATTTGTTTTCAAGGTGTTTTTAGGTTTCAGATAATTTTTATGATTTGGAAAGTATTTCATCTAGTTCTAGTTAAACTGTTTTAACAAGCATGCCTTGTTTTTCTGCTCTTTATGTTCTTGTAAACAATTAATGCAAGAAGGGGATCAAAGTGACAAGAAGTTGACAGTTGTTGTAGTTTGTTTTGTTCTCAAATCACATGTCTGAACAGTATGTTATCTCTCTAGCACCACTTCACAGTGAGCTATGCTAACTCACCTTTCCACAGCTGTCAGTGACACAGCGATATACAAACACAGGAGACGACTCGCTGACATTTTGAAAAGCAATCCACAAACACACTCTAAATAGTAGAACTTCTGGGTGTTTGAATATTTGATACCTGAGAACACAATGAAGGCAACCAGTTACAGATTAAGTGGTTTTCTCATACGATCACTGCAGAGAAAAATGTATAAGTAGATCACACGTGTACACACCGCGGCACAAATATATCTCACAGATACAAGTCATGTTTGCCTCGTAGTGCAACATTTGTGAATTTTACAAAAGATATATTCTGTTTAGTCTTGATCCAACTTTTTAGAATTAAAATATGCAAAGTGCTGAAACTATCACAAACTGAGGAAATACGCATTATTTTATGCATTATTAAATGACTATGTTTAATTTCTCTTATGAAATGTTCTTTTAATGGCTAAATAAGTGTAAGGATTGTTGAGGAATATTTAGACAAACGTCTGTCTACATTGTAATAATGTCATAAACAGAACAGGAAGTTACTTAAATATGAACTTTCTGTGGACATCACGTCCACTCATTTATATTTAAAAGTGAAGACAAAATCCTTTTATATGTCAAAACTATACCTGAACCAGGCTTTGTCTTTGAACATAAATAAACTAAGAAAAACAATTATTTGTTGTTTTCTTTGCTTTTTTTGTTTGGTAACAAGCATTTCAGCTCCTAACTAGAGCTCTTTGTACATCTCTTGTCTGAGGACAAAGAGTATTTTGAGAAAGACTCACTATTTGTCCAGAAAGATGACTAAAAAAAAAACAGAATTTGTAGGATTTGCCCCTTTAAATCCTGCATTAATACTCCCCACTTCCCTACAGTTCAAGCCCTTCCTCTTTGTTCAGACGAAAGAGGAGAGAAGCGTTGCTCAGAAAGGTTTAGCACATGTTTATACAAACTCACCAGATCTGACTCCTCACTCGTAGAGTAAAACATTTCTGTGCTCTTCAGCCAGACGGACAAATCTCCTCAGCTGCTGCTCATCTTCCTTCGGAACACAAGCTCTCCTACCAGCCAAGCTGCTTCGCACCTACGAATCCCCCCCCTCCTCCCGGCTCACTTTCAGAGGTTAAACAACTCTGTCTGTGCAAAGAAAGTTTTAGCCAGAGAGGAAAGTTTCAGTCCCTCTTTGGCCTACTTTAGTCCCTGAGAGGCAGAGGCAAGTCAAACGTCTTTCCCACGCTGGAGGAGCACTCCTTCAGAGCACTGCGACCGTCCTCCAGTCCCAAAAAACAAGCCCCACTGCCCCTTTTTCTCCTCCCACATACCCACACACTCTGCGTCTCACACACACACGCACAGCTAGTTAGGAAGTAAGATCTCCAGCCAACGGGGCCATTCTGAAAATTCCAGAAAACACCAAAAGCAGCTGCAGAAGCTTTTTATGTCTGAGTGCGAGCGTGTGATCTGCAGAGTTTACATGTGTTCTACTTTGCTTTCAAGAGGTTACACTTGGCAGAGAGGAAGGCTGAAGGATCTGAACTCACTGAGTCGACACAACACATGCCGGGGAGACCAAAATCTCAGGAAGTAATTATCTTCACTGCATCGAAAAAATGCCATATTTGCTTTCATCACCGGCGGGATGAAAAGCAGTTAAACTTTCTGTTTGCTCACATGAACACACAATTACTTGTGTTTGACTTTACACCCAAAAGTAAGTTTCTTTGAATTTTATTTTTACATGTATTTAAATCACAGACATATAAAAGATGGCAAAGTAAGCAAGAGACAGAGAACAGCTGGCCCACATCTAAAAACTGTAGTGGTTAGTTTAAAGAAACTTGCAGCAGATTTATCTTTATGATCCGAGACACTGCTTGGTTCTTTGTCATCAAAGCTGCTCAGAGATTGCATCCAGAATCACATATTAGATCTTCTAATTGCAGTAAAACATGAGTTAAAAGCTTAGCCCTGAACTCATAACTAATCCTAATGTTCCAGCTGTAAAACAGAAGCAACGACTGAAGAACAGAGCTAAGTCACTAAAAACAAACAAAAAAAAAAAAACTCAAACTGACTGGAACAGATGAGAACGGTGGCATTTTATCTCCAACCTGTACATTTAAAGCTTTATCCAACATTCTGTTCAAATCAGATTTGTATTTTTTTCTTTCTAGTTGGGAAAAATGTTTTCTGGGCAGTCGAACCTAAATCCGAGATTATATTGTGTTTGATCAGGGTTAACCCCATTCTGAGGATTAGTATCAGGTTATGTGCTCGGCACGTGACAGTCTGTAGGACTGTTATTTTCATGCAGGACAAATGTTTCAAGTACCCAGTGTGTTTGTCTTTAGCAAATATACATGTCTAAAATAAAAAATTACGTTTAAAATGTCTTTGTACGTTTTGTGTTGTGTCATTTTCGGTTTTAAATTGGCTGAATAATGTTGGTTTTACTGTCAATGTGAGTGAATGACAGTAAGAAATACAATATCCAGAGTGCTTCCAGTTTGTGACTTAGATTTGAATAACGACAAGGTTATTTTAGAAGCACGACCTCCTCTGAGGCTGTGTCCTGCTTGCAGTTTAAAGACAATAAGTTGAATCCCGGCATAAGCTCTTTGGTTCTTTTGCTAATACATGATCTCTCCAAGAAGGTTCATAAAGTTTAATCTAGTAGTTTTAATTTTTTGACAAAAACAAATAAAAAATGCACTGAAAACTGTTCCGTGGGGTGGGCAATTTTATGGTAATAATTTGCTATGCTATTAATACCATAAAATTGAGTTTTTCCACTGCAAACAATATTTATCAGCTCTGAATCAGTGAACTCTCTAAATGGGCTTTGACTGAACAATGTTCAGTTCTTTTACAGCTTGGAACAGAATCCTGGACCTGCCTTTAGCTTATCGATCAGTGTACGCTCACTGTGACGTCAGGAGCCATTCACACTGACAGGCTCACAAAGACCAACATGGACAGTTTACCAAACCAGCATTCAGTAATTGATTCCACAAGGAGGGATCAATCCCACATAAAACTAAACTGCCAGGAGGAGTTTCCCTTTAGTACAAAAATCACCTTTCAGTGTATGAAGTGACTAACACTGCCTCAGAAAAACCACCTGCTTTAACATTTTACATTGCTCACATTAGTTGGAAAATCTTCAAGGATTTATTAGGTAACTTGTTGATTTAATCTACAGTACATTGATCTGAATAATCAGTTTTATTTAAGGTCATGCCACTTGCAGTGAATGTAACAACTCATGGTACCATGAACATAATGCATCCAATTTGAATTTCTTTACCCTAAAACATGAAATGTTGAGTTCATAACCTGGCCCAACACACTCAAAATGATTATAAATTATTTTATAATAAAGTAATTATGTCATTTATTAGAAAGGATAAAATAACTAAAAACAGGCAATAACACTTATATTTTACAAGGCAATGACAGAGTTAATATATTACACTATCAACAGTGTTTTATTTCCTGTCAGAAGAGTTATCTAAACAGGCTACAGAAGCAATGTTTAGTATACTTAAATAGACCACTAAAAAGGCTAAAGCACACTAGAATTAGATAACTGAGAAAATGTCAGAAAGGCCTCTCTGAAACGGGTTTGCCTTGCCAAGAATGCTATTATATAAATGAAACTCTCCAAGAAGCCGTCAAGTGCTGCTGAATAAATCTTTCACTTTGCCTTAAAATATTACTTCACAAATGACCATCATTAAACAAAATCTTTCTTCCTTGGTCTACTTTTATTCAGCAAACAGTGCTGTATTCAGATAACTTACCTTTTTAAAAAGGACTTTTTTTCACTCTTAGATCTGTGTTTGTTTAAACATAAATTTCAAATCTCTGAAAGACATGTCTTTAGATCATTAATACACATTTGCTTTCTTTGGGTTTTGAATACTTTCATTCAATTACATATTTTGTACAGTCACTTATTTAGACTTTATTAGGTTCAAACATAAAAGGACAAGTTTGTATTTTCTTTTTATTTAAGTCGTAAAGCTAAAAAATGAGTAGAGTTGAAGCGAAATGAAATGAAGAGGGTTTTGTGACCCACTACTTGATTACCTAGTTTCACAGTCAAAATAAAAACTATTTATGATGCAGGCAAGGAAGTTAGAATGCCCTTATTTGCAGGTTTTCATTTTGCATCCACAAACATTTAATATTATTTTACATCTAGTCATAACATAATATAATGTGCATCAACAGCAGCCTGTCACAGACATGAGCTGTTCCAATTTTGTACAGCTAAATTTCTCACAAAATCTAAAAATAACAAATTATGACAAATAAAATAGCAATAAAGCTATTAGGGGAAATCTTGAGACACAGTTAATAAATATGCTCTTTGAAGGCATGAAAATCAATTAACATAATTTCCAGATTATTTTTTTCTAAACTTAAGAAATGTTTATGACTTTAAACCTAATACAGTACCATCACTAGGTATAATAAACATCTACAGACATTTGAACCAGTAAAAACATTGATAAAAAGATAAATCTCTACACAATAATATACAAGGGTATTGTACTGATCTTTTTTCAAACAGTCATGACCAGGCTGGAGAATCCATGCTGAGTGTGATCTGACTATGATTCATGACTAATGAACGCCCCAGGGTCTGCAGCCAGCATCAGACTGAGGTTACCTAGCTACAACACACGCCAGGCTGTTGAGCCTTGGGACCATCTCTAATTACAGATGAGAGGAAGACGTAAAAGGAGGAAGAGAGATCAGGTGAAAAAAAACAGAATAATAGAAGGAGAGAATGAGACACAGAGGTAGTAGATGTAGTTTTGTTTTCTGTTGCCTCCTGGAGAAAACAGAGTTCAACTGATGTTTCTTTCTTTTGACCAAAGGCCATCCCATCAGCATTTGTATCAAAGCTGAAAACAACAATAAACCTGGATAATCGCCACAGAGACTAACTTCTCTTCTTGAAAACAAGAACCTTTTTATTTTAACCATCACCTATTCCATCACCAAAGAAGAGAGTCCCAAACTGTTGCGAAACAATGCCAAACACTAAACTAAAAAGTGGCCCTCAACTCACCCTTAAGATGTGTCTAGTCCGAGGAGACAAAGGAAGCCAGTCAAGCATGTCAGAGGGAATGAAGATCATGACCTCAGAGGAAGCAAACACTTGATGACTTCTGAAGTGCTGAATTGTACACAGTGTGCAATGTCTAGTAGCTGCAGTGCTTCGTATGGTGCTAACCGAGTCACTTCTGGCTCGCTGAACACATCAACACATCGGCTGTTCCACATGGAGTCAGAGGAAAAACTTTTCAACTGACAAACAAGGACTGCTGTGACCAATACTGTCATGCAGGGGTCAGGAAAGCAGAGGGTGACGTGAGATGTGACTGAAGCAAAATGTTAACAAGAGCACAATACAGAAACTGTCTTTTGAAAACAATGTTGAACCAGATGGTGAGACAATATGATGAACAAAGAGACAAACAAAGATTTTGGCACAATACCTGCTCATTTCAAAATGTAGGTTACAGAAGAAAAGCTGACTCCTTTTTAAATTTATTTTTGGTCACAGAAGAAGATGCTATAATGAGGTATTTTCCTGACTTTAACAACCTGCCCTGCATTTGTCTGTCCAGGAGAGTTAGGGGCGAAATCAGCTGACATCACTGTTTCAGCAAGTGCTGGGCAATTGTATTGTGTGCAAATAATCATTAAAATAGTAAAGGATTAATATTTGTCAATTTTTAATTACTGCAATTAGTGACTTATTTAAGTCATTATGGCACGGAGCTAATGCTAACACAAAGCTAATGCTAATTTAATACTATTTATTCAGGTACCAGCTAGGTTTGGGCAAAATTGTTTTGTGTGTAATAAATCATCAGAAAAACTGTCCGTAATTAATATCTGGCACTTAGTCATGACTGCAATTACCAACTTGTGCCACAGAACTAACGCTAATGCTAATGTTAACACTGAGCTAACCCTAATGCTAAGCTAATGCTAACCCACCCTACAGTCAAAAACATGCAAGTGCAATTGTCATCTAATAATCGTCATATTATTTGTTATGGTCACAGTCAGAAGGACATGTTACAAACTGCACATCAAAACACTCATAAATGTAATATGTTGTTGCTCCTCGGACTCTCTTTGTAAAAATTGCTTCTCAGAGTAAGAAGATTGAAACCTGCTTCAGCCTTTCAACCTATTAAGGATTTATTGTAGAAGAAATGCCTGACATAAAAAAGAAACTGAGGAAAGCATTTTTTTTTAAATACTAGTTGCCTTAATTAGGACATGTTTAAAACATATCTCCAACAAAACTAAAAATGATTAATTAAATTAATATTGTCCGTATTATGTTGGAATTAGGAAAACAATTTTCATTAGGTTAATAGAAAAGATTCTGTAAATTCCTGCATGACAGGCAAAGATGTTTAGAGATTTAGAACAATGGTTTTGTGGAGCAAATCCCATTTATCTCATGCACACAGGACACCACAAGAACATGCTGACATTTATTCCCATGGGCTTTGTTATGCAATAGCTTACACTAACCTTTAAAAATGAATGATTAGAAAAGTTATGTTTGGTAAAACTTGAGTGAACTGTACCAAAAATCAGAAGCAAAGATATTGTATTTTGGTAGATAAATTTGAAATAGTCTTTGAAATGCCTCAGAATATGTTTATAAATTACAATACCGTTAAAGATAAAATGCAGAAAAAGTAATGGAAGGAAAGTGCGACAAAAACCTGTTTTAAAAATACTCATACCTCTGTAGTTTTTATAAGGAAACAGAGGTGTATAGTAACTGAGAACATTTACTTTGCTACAGTACTTAAGTAATTTTTTTTGAGGATTTGTAATTTTACCAAGTATTTTGTTTAATCATAACTTTTACTTTTATTTCATTACATTCAAAACATGAAAATGATACTTTTACTTTTTTCCTTTAAAATGGAACACCTCATTACACATTATAAATTTTAATAAGACCAGAACTCATCATGAAAAGAGTTGTTTATGCACTCTAGTTAACCAAGTTATGATAACTAGTTCCACTAAACCGAGTTGAGTAAATGTAAAGCAATTTACTTGGTTTAGTTGAACCAGTTTGGTTAAGTTAATTCAGCACATCATTTCTTAAAGTGTGTGTAAAAGTACTTTTACTTTCCTGATTATTGCAAACAGTTTTATGAATTTCATACTTTTCTTATCAGTGAAATAAATTTTTACCAAAGTAATTTTCTCTTCAGGTATTTTAACTTTTATTTAGGTATTATTTGTAATTTATATATGTCTATTTGTAAACATGAGTACCATGAAAGATT
Organism: Cynodonichthys magdalenae; assembly: GCA_031762555.1. Classification (NCBI taxonomy): domain Eukaryota; kingdom Metazoa; phylum Chordata; class Actinopteri; order Cyprinodontiformes; family Rivulidae; genus Cynodonichthys; species Cynodonichthys magdalenae. The sequence goes on along the minus strand of JARVJO010000165.1, from coordinate 10,106,406 downwards.
TAGGAGTGAGTCTTGTGTGTGAAAACTGACAAATTAAATTATTCTACGCAACAATATTTAGGTCATTGTCCAAACAAAAGATTCAGCTAGACCTGTGTGAGTTGTCGGTACACGGAAAAGAAAGATGATCCTGCAGATTGTTTTTCTAGAGAAAAGCCTGGTGAGCATGCAGTGCCAGTTTACTCAGCAACAATCCATAAAAAACTAAGCTCTTCTTAAGGTAAGCTAAGTGTAATTCCTACAGAAAAGCTTCCGGCTGTCACACACGGGCAAACACACACATACCTCACACTGCACTAACAAAGATTTTCTTAAAAGTAATAAATTCTAAGTGTGAGGCAAAATTTTGCAAAAGCAAACATTAACTAGTGCAAAATCTGGATTGAAAAGTAAGTTGAAGAGTTACAAAAGAAAGGACAAGCCATCTTTTTTTTTTGTTACCTTTTTTTTCTTAGACATTCTTCTTCCTCTGCCGGTACACCTGTGTCGCCCGTCTACTCCACAGTGAATGTTATGAATTATGCAAATCCTGTGTGGGTTTTTTTTTTCCAGAGTACCATGACAGGGATGCAAGCAGCCTGGCGTAAAAAAAAGCCAACCTCTGCCTCAGTCAAAATGGATAATAATGAGTGTTGTGGTTTCTGCCAAGTAGCTCTTAAATACAACTGGAGTTACTGTTGAGGTGAAATCTACAGAAAAGGTGAAACATGGTCATAGTAAAGTACTCGTCTAGTAATAAGTGTCAAGCTCCAGTGAAGCTGACTCAAGAGTCTCTTTGAGGCAGAACAAATGTAGACGTGGGCACAAGTTGACTGATAAACACACATTCTGACACACAGACACAGACAAATGTCTAAGCTCTGTGGTGTGGTTAGCCCTGAAGTGTTTCTCTTTAGCTAGCGTGGCATTTAGCTTTAATTTGATACTATGACATCTGTTGCACTGGCCACTCAACTATCTGAAGTAATACAAGTCAGCTTGAACTACATGATCCACAGAGACGAACAACAACACTCAGCAGTGACATTCAGCCTTAGTGACAATGTGATATTGAATGGCTTCAGAGGCAGAAAAGACCAGTGTGATAAAACATGTGACCTCCTGCAGCTGCACAGCTGTTTTCAGACACACAGTCAGATAGTAATAGCACCATCTGGAGTTTTAATCTACCCACCCCTGTGATTACATGAATGTGGTCCTCAAAGTCATTAAGCTTATTTGACAGACAAGTGGATACCTAGGATCAGTGCATAACTGATTAAAAGTAAAACAAAAATGTGAAAACAAACAAAAGATTGAGACAAAGTTAATTACATTTTTATGTTGGTTTGTGTCTCACTAACTCTGACCTACTTCTTTTTTTTTACATCGTGTCCTGTCTGGCAATGTGAAACTCAGAATTGATGTCTGAGTGTCCAAATGCAGCCCAGCAGTTTTACTTTCACAAGTGCAGCATAATGGCATTTTACCATGATGCTCCACTTGATAAATATTTAAACCTTTATTATAATCAATTTCTAAAGTCTACATAAACCAGGGCTATTCAACTTATGGCCCACGGCCCGGTGACTTCTGTCTGGCCTGCAATGAGCCTCGCACTGCCAAAAATAAAAAATTAATATTAATTTAATACAAAAATAGATTTCAAATGATTTGTAAATGTAAAATTTATATTTTATAATTTATAATTCAATGCAACAAAATAAACAATATTAAAACGGTAAAAAAAATTATACTTGTTCTGTACTGCAGTGTTTCACCTATGGGCAACCCAACCCCCAGGATGTCTGGCCCCCAAGCTGTTGGCTTTGAGTAACCGTGGCCCCTGGAGTGATTTAGTTGAATAGCCCTGACATAAACTAAGCAAATATAGCAAAAGGAAGCTAACGTGAGTCTTAGTGTGAGCTAGTTTCTTTTGTTCTATTTTCATTAATAAATATCTAAGCTTTATGTTCTGGGAAAAACATCCTGAGAGTTTCATGAAAATCCATCCAGTGCGTCATGAGATATAACAGTCACACATTCACTCACTAAGACATTAGTATTTGCCTTTCAGAGAGAGTTAAAATAAGCAACTAATGGCAAATTTGGGATATTCTCTTCTGATTGTAATGACAAACAAAGCATTTCATTATTTCAGTAGGTTAGCGTGTTTTTAATATTTCAGCTCTTTGCATGCAGGAACATTCAGGTTCAGTGTGAGGACAATGAACCTGAAAGCAGCAGCATGACATATGTGCCATATGGTTGTGTTGATGGAAAGTGGAGCAATGTTTCCCTCCGGAGGAAAACACATAAGTACATCTCCTATGCACATGTGCACAAGTACACTATACTGGACAAAACAAGTGTTTCAACTATTCAACATAGACACTTATGTATATGGTACATCAATGTGACCATCATACAAATATAATGTTGCTTTTTTAATTTAGTTTTACCTTCATGTCTGCTTTGCTTTGTTAAGCATTTTGATTTACATTTACAATAAGTGCTGAGTTAAACCTGACAGCACATAATCAAATGTATAATCAGATACAGAAAATGTCCAAAGACAGACAAAGAAAGTGCATTCAGTAGTAAACAGCAACTACATAAAGCTTTATTCCCTGCCCCCAAGTCTCTTTTCTGAAGTAGCTGATTTCATCCATGGCAAAGCCACTCTCACCATAATCTGCCCTGATCCGGCTGCACTGGCAAAGACTCGGATATCAGATGCACAAAAATTAAAAAGCCTGTGTCATCATGACAGGGAATGCTGATGTATCAGCTCAAATTTTCTTACTCTTTTAAACACAAGTTATTGTTGTTATTTTCCCTAAAAGTTCATGTTGGACTCTTGTTGTATTTCTTGTAACACAGCAGTTTTAGCAGACCGGTGAGCAGATTTCAGAAAGTGGGCATGAATAGCTTGTAGTTACATAATATCTAAATCTCTATCCATCCTCTGGAATAGCCGGTGGATTCAGAAACATAAAAAATAAAATAAAACCAATGATAATGCACTGTCTCAACATAATCTGTTGAACCAGAAAATCTTATCAATCATGATGCAACATGCCGTGTAGATTTAGCTGCTCAGATCAAACACAAAGAGTCAAACCTGATCCCATCCACACACACACACCTCACTTACCCATGAGACATTTTTATTCTTGTTTTGTTTGATCATGGCAGCAAGTGCAGGTCAGTAACGTGGTGAGAGGAGCCCCCTCCTCAGCAGATTTCAGCCCCACAGCCTGTTTCATGAGCAGGTCTGAGTGGGGTCAGGGGTGAAGGCTGAGGGCACGTCAAGCTCATCCATAGGTCATCATGTGTCCTGCAAACAAGCAAGCCCGCCAATTTTCTTCTGTCTGGATCCAGCATGAGTGAAGTATCCCATCACACTACATGCTGACGAGGAATGAGAAAGTTTGCAGGGTTTTTTCTTCACGAAGCAAAAAAAATAAATTAATAAAATCTCGTCCAGCCAACTGTAAGACTTTTCCTGCTGAAGGTACTGAGTAAACTGATGGACTGATTATGAATTCAAGCTTAGTATGAATATGAAACATTTGTGCAGCTTTAACCCCGCCCTGATGAGCCATGGCGTGTGCCCAATCAGGGAGCAGATCATCGTGGCCAGCTCCTGAGGGTGAGCTTATAGAAGTATTAGGACGAACATACGGAGTCTCCAAAGGACCGAACACAACTCACTGCTGACAAATACAGATAAATAAACAGAGAGTAGTGGTGCATCTTTTAACCTTTTATCTGCAGTAAGTTCCTTGTCCACTCATTACGCTCCATGTTTATCTTCACTATCTTCCTAACGTCACTCCTCATTTTTCCCCTCCTCTTTCCACCGTCCTTCTCTCAAGGGTGAATCTTCTTGTCTAGGTGGTATCTGTTGTCATGGCACGTCTTTGTTAAGAGACAAATACTATGGCAGATAGTAAGAAAATGCTCAGCAGCTCTCTTGCTTTATTTTCTTTGGTTTCTTTTCTCTCAGAAGTTTAGTTTAGTTTTTTTCATTTTTTCATTGAATTTTTCATTTAAAAAATAAAAATATCAAAACAACAACAAAAAAAACCCAATACATTCAAATAAAATGAAAGGCAGCAGAAAGAAGAAAAAAATCTTATTAATATCTGCCCCTTTTTTCCTTTAAAAATAAATATTAATAATAATAATAATAATAATACATGTATATTTACACATGTACACATACATATATAAAAATAATCATCTTAGACAATAATAATCTTCAAATAACAAAACGTAACAAAAGAAACTTCAGCTCCTTCCCAAACAATAGCTTTTATGAACACACATTACACAAATTTATACTTTTTTAACAACCTAACTTTTAACATTCTCTTAAACAAATTTATTGAGCAAACATTTTTATAATCACTTTCCAGATTATTCCACAATCTTATTCCTTGTACTGAAGTACATCGGTCCTGCAAATTTGTTCGTATTTTTGGTTTTATGAACATCTCTAGCCCCTTAAGATTATAATTACTTACTCTCTTAACAAAATTTAATTGAATATTTAAAGGTAATACATTTTTATGAGCCTTATACATGACCTGCAAAATATTATAATCAACCAACTCATTAAAATTTCAATAATTTTAATTGACAAAATAATATATTAGATGGGTGACTGTAACGGTTTTTGGTAATAATTCTTACGGCTCTTTTCTGTAAAATACAGATGGGATTTGTAATTGTCCTGCATGCTTTCCCCCAGACTTCAATACAATAAATCAAGTGTGGAACAATGATTACATTATATAACATAAACAAAGCTTAGTCCCTTACTTTGTACAATACTGCAATAGATTTGGCTATCTTTGTTCTCAAGAAGTTGCTTTGCTCTCTGTCCCAGTATGAACTTTTTTTGGTTTTAAATTAAAGCTTGTATTTTTTCTTTTTAACTGATCAGCTAATTAAAAAAATAAACCAAAGTAGGGCTACACAATGTATAAAAAAATTATTGTCATCGCGATAACAGCCTGTATAATTGATGGGTTGCGGATGACGTAGTATTGACATCTTGAAATGCAGATGGGGGGCAGGAAGTAAATGCAGCCCCATTTCTTTCTGTTGATTCAGCGTCAAATGGCCTAAATTCTGTGCCATGTACGGTTGTTGTAGCCATTCTAATCGGGAGAAATATAAATGTTTTTTTCGTTTCCCAAACGTAGTGTGTCACAAGGGAGTTCATTTTCAAAAAACTTACAGAAAAAAGATGACAACAGTGGATCAACAATCTACGGCTAAAAATAGGAGGCGTGGAAACGAACAATGCAAGAGTTTCCAACGACCAATTTCTAACAGGTAAGGATCGTATCGTTTAAAACACATTTTCAGATATTTTCTTGGACAGTTACTTGAATTTGGGTTTACAGAAGCTAAATACACTATTTACAAGTAAATCCAAGTACAAAGAAATAACAGGGGTTAACTTGTTGTTGCCATTAGCGATGTTATCATAGGCTAATTACTTAAAATAGCACAAGTCACTACTCATCCGGGCGGAAACAAGCTGACAGCCATTTAAAGCCTCTTTGGATCCTAAACATTTGAACCAACCTGAAACTAAATAATTGTAGCTTCAAGGCTTTTGAAAGCTTTCATCTGGCTCGTCATATAATACGAGGTCTGCAGCACCAGATAGTTTATGTCAATCGCCTCTACGCCATGTAAATCCTCCAGATTATATGAAAAGTATTTTTTTTATTAAGACAATATGGATCATATCTGCATATTTTTTGTGATATCTCGTCTGCGCCAGCCCATTTAGGGCATTAGCGAACTTGCTGTGATCCATTTCGCTGGGTTTTGGACCAGAGCAATTCATTTCCTGCCCCCCATCTAAAATTTGCGAGTCATCCGGGTCACGTGACTGCAACCCAGCAATATGCATATCCAAAAAACTGCATAAACTGCAATAAATGGTTGGCTTAAAAGTTTGCATATATTTGTTTTGTCACTAAGACGGAAGCTTGAATTATTTCACCAATCAAATGGAGCCCTTCATGTATTTAGCCAATTAGATAGATCTCTTTATATCAGAAAAAAATAATGCTGGAATGAAAATGAAACACTACTTACAGTATGTATTTGTTCATTTATCACAAGTCATATCGTCATCGCAATATTAAGCACTGTTATCTCACAACTCAGGTTTTCCTAATATTTTACAGCCCTAAACCAAAGATCAGACCACAATAAATACCAATAACCCATTTAAAACTTAAACTAAAATAATACACAGCTCCTGATCTATGCCTGTCAACCCAACTCATTTTTAGGCGTGCATATAGACCATCAGCCCTCCTCGGGTGAACAATTGTCTCCCTCTTTCTGTTTTTAATTGGCCCAAAATAACATCTGCTCCTGTTTTCAGCAAAGCTCTGTTTGGCCTGAGTGTCCTGCCCGAGGTACGAGCCTTAAACTACTGTAAGCAAAGGTGTCCGCTTTAACACAAACTTCATATTGTCTGTCAATGATTACAAGGAACAATTAAGAATGCAGTCAGCACAATGTTTTTAGAAATATGGTGAAAATTAGATATGAGTAAAAATGTGAAAGACCAGTATGTTAGCCTAAACAGTTTAAACCTAGAGAATAACTAGACTTAAACTGAAGAAAAATTTCCAAATTATGCTATCCCTCAAAAAAACTAAGTAAAGTTATTGACAGTTACTACATTACATATGTTTTGAACTATGCTATTCAAATGGTAAGGATTTAAATATGGATATTTTCCTTTATTTAGATTTAGTTTATTCTGAGTAGGATCACTAGGTGATGAAATTACCAACAACGTTAATAACAGTATTTTATGATCCAACCCTCATCAGTGACTTTCACATAAACACCCATGATTTCACTGTTTCCAAACTGGTGAGGTAGTATGAAACTCAGACAGCCGTAAATGATTTGAGATCAATGACAAGATCTCTATGACATCAGTGTTTCCAGCCTGGAGTTGAGCTATGGTCTACAAAATACCTCCACATATATATATCACACTTTCCATTCCAGTGATATGTCAGTTAATGTAAAAGCAGTAAAAAAATAAAAAAATAAAATAAAATACACTTAAATCTGAGACATTCCTGAGGGCCTTTGTGACCAATTACCTGCTCAGTTTCCGGAAATTTCTACATACTCTGGAAAAGTGAAGAAATGCGCAATTGCGGCCAAGGAGAAACCCTGCTCCAGTCTACTCTGTGCTGGCTGGACACTCCTCTCTGGGCATTCCTCCCAGTGTCTGGAAAACTGGGAATTCCAGCTCACACTTCTGCCATGAGAGCTTAACTCACCACTTGCTCACAGAAAATCTATAGTGTTCTGGGAAACTGACACCAGTGTGTGTAATTCCTCATTCTTCTTATGCACTAAACAAGGAAGAAAAACTTTACAGCTCAAGCAGGGAAGGTGTTACTCTATCCAATTATTTTCTATATCTAATGAAAAAACAAGAACAAACTGCTGAATATGACATCATTGTCTAGTCAGTTTTCTCTGAGTACATCCATTTGGTTTGAATTTCAGGTTTTAGTCAAATCTGGAAAGTTTTGTAAGGAAATGTATGTCATTTTGGGGAGAGATTTCATAAATTTTTAAACCCTCCAAGACATTAAAATTTTGTTTTAGAGTTTATAAATTTCTGAAAACAAATATCTTTAAAATCTTTAGAACTTCTTTCAGGTTTATACATGTTTTACATTCAAGCAAATGCCTTCCTTTCACATATGGAACACGTGGTGGTTTGCATTTTGACTTGAAGGAAGTGTGTTCATGTATGTTTTTCTGTCTCTGTGTTGCCCCTGTATGTTTAAGGCGAACCACGACTTTTGCCTGATGACAGTTGGGATAGTTTCGAGCCCCCTGTGACCCTGAACAGAACAAAATAGCTACAAAATTATGACTTCATTATGTAAAAAGAGAAGGAGAGGCTTAAAGGGCTATTGCACATGTCAAACTAAAGGGCTGTGGGCCAAGCATGGCCTGCCACAGCATTTTATGTGGCCCACAATAGCTTCAAAGATATGTTAATGTCTTAAATCTGTCAGTGTTGCCAATGTGCTGCTCAGGACCACCCGCACCACGGTGCTGCCCTTTGGGAACAAGCAATACATTTTTTTGCTATGTTTTTGATCAAAAATATATAAAACTTTCATATTATTTTCAGTTTTATTAATGCGTTCTGTCCTGCTGTAAGTAAATCTTAAATGGCAGCTGATTTACTACTATATTAAATCGTGATAAGGGTTTGCCTGTGTGTTTGTGTGTATTTAATTATATGTAGCATTAGCAAAATATTTCATGACTCACTGGACTGATTTTAATGAAACACAGAATGTAATCATCCATCCATCCATTATCTATACCCGCTTCTTCCTTTCAGGGTCACGGGGGTCACTGGTGCCCATATCCAGCAGTCACAATGCGAGGGGCGGGGTACGCCCTGGACAGGTTGCAAGGCCATCACAGGGCCACATATGCACGCGGCCAAGGCCGAGCCGACCCAAACTGGGTACAAGCGTGTCCGTGGAGATGGGGCTATAGAGACAAACAAGACAGACAAACATTCACTCTCTCACACAGATAGGACAATTTAGAGTTAACAATTAACCTAACAGTCTTGTTTTTGGTCTGTGGGAGGAAGTTGGATAAACGTAATCAGCAGATGTATATTTACAACTTATTAACTTTTAGAATCAACCTATTTAAGATGACTGTCACAGCTAATTGACTTTAGTTAAAACAAAACTGGCTACAATTTAGACAGTTTTACAGATACTGAACTAGTAATATTGTAAAGTAGTAGTATTCGTTTTAGTAGTTGTTGTTGAGCGTTACCCTCAACAAGTTTTCTTAGTAATGACAGATTTTGGGAAATTCTTTAATCTTTAAAAGTTGTTGACATAAACAATATCTTTATAAAGTTATGTTTATAGCCCATACAGCACTATTCTACAATGAAATAACTCTGATGTTGTCCAGCTGACTCAGATTCTGGTTTCTGTCGCTGCATCACAGTAGGCAGGAAAGCCTAAAATACAAATTGGGGAATAAAGTTGGCCTGCTGTCTTCAATTAGCTGACTTTCTGTGGGGAGAGCCTTGGATTGGATACTCGGTCTGTCAGACGGAGTCCCATCCGGCTTGGTTTCCATGCTTCACATTCCATCCAGAGCAAAATTGTGTTCTGCCCCATTTCAGATGCAAATCGGCGGTTTGGTGCTCCATATTGGAAACATGTGAGAAGAGTGTCATAGAAAGCGCGCCGTGTCACGGCAGCTGGGGTCCTCGCAAGTTCAGCCCCGCACTTCCCTCTGCCAAAAAAGCTCCAACTTTAACTGTAGTGGTTATATTAAATTCAGCATGCTTCCTTTTCACATAGTCATTAAACAAACACACGCTTGCCAGAGATACTCTGCTAGGGCGAACATTTGTTTTCATGCACTCACCTCACTCATGGACCTTAAAAGCTCCTGTGTGGTGTTTCAACATCTGGTCCTGGACTAATCCACTCATCAGTTACATTAAAACTTACTCAGCTGGACAGTAAATATTGTGTCACACAAACCAAAATGTGTAACCAAACACAGGAGTCTGCACAACATTTTCCATTCTATAAAATATCTGGAATTAAGACTTTCTTCCAATCGAGACTGGACCATTTAAAATCCACAATTCTTGACAGAATAGGTTTTAATGAGCCAGTCCTGTTATTTATTATGTAAATTAATTGGTTCGTTTTGTTTGTTTTCTCAGCAACATGACTATTTTCTTAGCAGCTTGTTTTAAATTGAAAGGTGAACATTTATTTTGCTCACAGTAACTGCACACTAATTACATTTATGCAATTGCAATTATGCATCTGTAAACTATGTTTTTGACAATTTTGATTTCTTACAACAAAAAATGAAATATATCCAAATATATAGTCTGTCTAACATGCTCACACCAAAACAAATTTTCACATAATTATGAAAATAATCAAAAAATACCACAACAAAATAGATATATATATTTTTTTTTTTTTTTTTTTGTTTTTCTTTCTTTTGTTAGTAAACTGAATAAGCAACAAATTTAAGATGAAACAACTGCATTACTGATGCTGAAAGCCTTATTTTGTGATGTGTTAACACATTTTAAACAGTCTAAGACTGTTTTTGTATTCCGAACATAATGTACTCATAATCAGTGACCTTCTGTCTCATCAATAAAGAAGGCAGCACAACTCCTTCTAAGCAATGAAAGAAGAAATTTTCCAAAAAAACCCCACTTTCCTCACATTTTTAGTATCTTGATGATGAAGCATTTTCTTTGTGTCTGTGACTGGATTTTTAATGCATTTATTGTGTATGTGGCCTTGCATGTGTGTGAAAGTAAAAGTGTAACATGGCCACCTAGTGGTAAACTCAAAATTAACCCAAAATGTCGCCATCCGCAGTACTGAAAAATTGCAAGAAAAGGGAAAACACCCTCATTCCCAGAACTACAGTCTAACAAACCACATTAAGCAGGAAATATCCCTGTCTATTTTAATTATACATAAAATGTGTTGCAGAAACATCTGAAAACTAAGAACAAAGAACTGTACAAAAAATGCTCATATTTAACAAATTCAATAATAAAATACGCTGGTTTAATTTAATAATGTATTCTATTCAGTAGAAAAGCCCCATTGGACTTGTAATTCCAGATAGCAAAACACAAAAGACAAGTGAAATAAAACAGCAAATCCTATAAAGTCAAACTGTCAAATGAGCTTGTGCCTGCAATAACACACAAACCTACTGTACTTCAAGACATAAACACCACAGCTCTTTGTGCAAAGGCTGGAATCAATTTTTTAAAATAACGAAACATTTATTATGACCAGCTAAAATTGTCAGGGAAAACATCACTGCAGAAAACTTTCAGCAATACACACATTTCAGGTAGATTTTTTTGACAGTAGACCATAAAACAGTGATCCTCAGACGTACTGAACGAAGCAGCTCTGATGTTCTAGGGAACATATTCAATTATTCATGCAGTAAAGCTCATAAAATAAATATTTTTTAAAAGTACATTCTGTCTGCACCTAATGAATGAAACCTTTAGGGTTTATCAGCTCTTGATCTCTCACACACAGACACACAATTTGTTTTCAAACTCCTGTGAGAGGACAGCATCACAGCTAAACTCACATATGGAAGCTCTGCTCTCCGGCGACGGCCCAGCCCACAGCACGGCATGAAGGGGACCAGGGAGGGGAGAAGTGGGCGGCCGTCTCACAGACTCCCTGTCAGGCAGCGACATTGACAAATTCAGCCTTGATCCATGCCTGCAGACTTGGCCCACGGTGATGCAGACATGACAAGGGGGGGGGCGAAAAAAAAAACCTTGAAAGGAGTACAGAATCCAGGCAGTGAAGAACTGTTGTATCCAGGAGCCTCCTACTTCTGCGGAATCAGGAAGTCAGATTCTGCTTCTCCCATGTACAACTCATCTGTCAGACTGTCACAGCAAGGTGCCCGCCGGCTGACAGTGAGGTGCACATCTAAACTGTTTACTCCGCTCCAAAATCTGTACACTCTCCAGCACATCTTCTGTGCTGCCAAATCCTATGCGGCGCTGCTGTGCTGTGGCAGTCGCAGGCTGGCTCTCTCGTTTCACTGAGAGTAGATTTAGACACACTCATCATCACACACAAGTTCTTTCTCGGCACGGGGAGGGGGTGGAGTTATAGGTGTCCTCTACTGACTGCTTTCCCCTGCATTCTGATAGAGAACAACTCTATGTTCACCAATTTTGCTTTTTTTGTTTTATTTGATGATCAGTTTAAAAGCTTCACACAGACACTGACTTTCTGTCTTTACTCTTGTCCTCTTAGCTTTATTACTGTACTCCCTTTTCTGTCTCCTTTTTATCTCATCACTTAGTCCTGATTTATATTGCATCACCATTCTTACTCTAAGTGAATAATTAGGGCAGACTGGTTGCTACAAAGACTGTGCTGTATTGACAAAACACGCTGCATGTTTCTCATGAAAAAGGCAAAATCCAAGCTCAGCTAGGCTGCTACTGCAGAGAGACATTGTGCATGTGCAACACACACCTTCTCTTCATTCATATCTTCCCACACCACATTGAATGATTAGGTTCAGTCTGTCAGGAGGACGTCATTAAAACTCTTCATGTTTTAGCGTTCAATGACGCACTGTTCATGCGGTGAGAATGCAGATGTAGTAATGGTTTTCCCAGCGTTACAAAACCTTTTGACAGTTAAGAAAAACGGTACAAGATGAATACAAAAAAGTGAATGAATTTGACAAGTTTAACAAGGTCATTTTTGATCAGGTCATCGATGTTATGTATTCTGTAAGTGATGGAGCAACATTATAGGACTTCCCCCACCCCCATACTGCTGTGTTCTGAGCAGAAGGGATTTATAAAGTAAGTGATTAAAGCTAATTAGCAATAAGCTCAAAATGGCTTTCAGACAACCTAACTTCATAGTCTTTATAAATCCAAATCAGAACAATTTGCATGGCTTTAATAATTAGGATATAATTTGATATGTCGTGTTCCAAATGCCTAAATGGAAGTGATTTTAATTCAATTTGAACAGTGTAATATTCAGGGATAAAACAATGTCTTTAAAAAGTTGACATGATAAAGATAACTGATCACCTTAGACATTGTTTTATTGGCAAATTAAATATGAACAGAGGTTGTTCGTAATGACAAATTCAAAGTAATTCCACTGCCTTCAGCCTGAGTTTATAGAACTCTCAAATAGAACACCTATCATTTATTCATCCATCAGTCTATCAATCCATTACACTTACCTGGTTCTTCCTTTCAGAGTCACTTGTTCTCTCGTTTATAAGAAGATAATTTAGAAACATATCAGTGTTTGAAACTGTCAAATCAAAAATTGAAAATGACAAAAATAGCAGGTCTGTAACAAAAATGATGTACAAAACAACAAAAGGAGGTAATTAAAAGTATTTCAAGTCTATCAGTAAAGCAAAGAGAGTATCAAAACTGTTTCATGCAGCTGTTTTAAGTCAATGAAAACTATTCTGAAAATTATTTAGATTAAATCACTATATTTTCAATGATTTGCTATTACTGAATTTATTTAAATTTTAACAAATCTTGACCACAGAAGGGTGTATCAAGAGGGTAACCTGTTAATTGCAAATAAAGTCCATTTAAGATGTTCTACACCTTCATTTTGACTGAAGTACATTTCACACAGTGGAGCTTTAATATGAGGAACATTGCTGTAACAAATCAACAGAATGTCTGCTGTCTCTGTGAAGTTATGTGGCTATCAATTGAAGTATCTCTATTTCACTTCAGGCCTACAGTCTCATGTCATCTTTCAGCAGCTTTAAAGTTTTTTGCAGCCAATATTTCACAGGCTGACATGTGTCACCTGTAATGGAAAGACAACATAATCAACTGAATTGATGGTGTTTCAGTGAGAAATGAGTCCTGTATCAGTTAACTTGTCAAAGAGAGTGCCCTTCTAGAATCAGTCATCACTCAACCTACTGATTTACAAAAACACTGCAGGAAACATTAAATGTGATGGATAGGTTTGTGTTTAAAATAGCTGTGGATATTATTGTTAGTGTCACAAAGCCTATCATGAGTGAAAATGTGCTGTATTTTATTGTTTCATATTCTAAAGTGTCATATTTTCAGACAACTTACATTAATCAATAATCATTGTCAGATCACAAGATTAAAAGTCGACAAGTTTAGTTTTTGGATA
>JARVJO010000165.1:10053122-10074990 GCA_031762555.1 Cynodonichthys magdalenae | reverse complement strand
AGGGAAGTCTGGGTCTCTCTGCTTAGGCTGCTGCCCCCGCGACCCGACCCCGGATAAGCGGAAGAAAACGGATGGACGGACAAGAATTCAACTTTTAAACTCTACTTTTTCATAGAGGAACAATTCAATGTCTTACTCTCTATAGCAGTTGGTGAAGGCCCTCCTGTTTTTTGTTCTGCTGATCCACAGGCATTGCATAGCAACTGTTGAATAATGGCAGGGCAAATTTGTCTGAAGTGCTTCTTGGAAATGGGCAAATGAGAGTCCAGAGCAAAAATATCCACCAGCTGATTGGCTGAAAAACATACCTGATTGGGTTCAAAGGGGAAATTGTAACCACATGAGCAGTACGTCAATAAGGTTCAAATTACCTGCATGCAGTTTGAAACATGTACAGTAAATGTGCATCTCAGTCTCACCTGTTCCCATCCTTTCTCAGTTTTATGGTTGCAGTTTTCCAGTGACTTCACAGACTGTGTGCTTCCTCTAATGCTCCTCCTCTTCCCGTTCTGCATTTCTCCTTCATGTCCTACTCCTAACTGATGAAGCAGCTTCTCCAAGTCTCAGCAGATAAAGCAGTCAAAAGTAGTATCAGTTTTGACTTGAGTTTGACATCAAGACTTCCTCATTCACCACGTGACACAGTTAGTGTGATGAGTATATATGGCTTTGTGATTCAAATTGTTAATACAGCTTTAAGGGAAAAAAACAAGTACAGAAGTTTTTTTTTCTTTTTTTAAATTTCTTTTTTTTTTTTTTACTTACCAATAATTTGAAGGTTGTTCGTACAATTTAGAGACTGAAAAATATATTCTGTAAAAAAGGCAGGAGATGGGAGGTTCCTCTGTGAAAAACAGTATCCCCGCAGGATATAGTTGATTATGGCTGCTGCCAGTCTGGGCACCGTAGTTATCCCAGCACCTGGGTTTCCCTCTACACCAACCTCTTCTAAAAGGTGAGCTGAGTCAATACACTGTGGAAGCAAAGATGAAATGTTCATTTATGCATCTGCTCCTGTTTGGATAGGATGCATCTGTCTGAAAACACTTCCTTACTGGCAAATCAAAAGTGGCCTGGTTTGAGGGGCGGTAGTGTTGGTTAATGAGTCGCAGAATAGTTTGTGTCTCGCTGTATGAGAGGAAGCGATTGTCCTCAGCTGGATGCAGATTGGTTAGACCCAAAAGGTAGAACTTGAAGTTTTCAGATGGGGAGGAAAGGGGTAAAAGGGAGGTGATGTTTGCAACACACAGATCTTCCAAGTTAATTATGTAGTACAACAGAACAGTTGAGATTTGCTGATAGTCTTGCTCGTTGAGAAAAATCAGATTGTCATCCTCAAGCACAGAGAGGACGATGTCTTGTGTCAGGCACTGTAAACAGAAGAAAACAGGAATTATAATATGCAGATTTTATTAAAAGAAAGCTCTAAAAATAACTTTAATCAGGATGTACTGAAAATAGGTCACTTTGACAAAAAACAGCTTATTTTGAGTCAATGGAATGTGCTGCTTGGGGTTGAGGGGAAAAAGGCTTCTATTATGTTGTGAGTTTAATAACCAAGCCCAGTTAGACCTACTAACATTTTAAAAGCTTAGAGGGTAGGGAAAAATATGTAAGAAGTTGCTCTAATAATTTATCAATCTTAATTTCAAGGCGTGACACACACAATCCTATTTACAGCCCAGCTAATCAAGCAGGCAGTGCCGATAAATCCAGTCTATGGAGTTTAGTTTGCCAAACCAAGTCATATCTAATACCAGTCAGCATGAATAGAGATCAAGTGCTTAAGTCTGCACATTCAGTAAGTAAGTTTACCAGAATATGAGATCAAAACCGTTGTTTCTGCAAATTTTTGTTTTCACTGGTTGATCCATGATTAGATTATAAATAGTATAGGCCTTACTTTCTCACACATGCTCTTGGTCACACCAGTCCTCTCTCCACAACGCACATCCCGAAGCAGTTTGGCAATTAGGTCACTGGTTCGGTTCTTCTGGAGCCGAGGCTTGTCATCACTCCCTAAAGGTAGATCCAATGTTCCGAGAGCTTCCTGGAGGTAGTCCTGGTCCTGCGCTTTGCTTTCTAGCACTTTCCCCAGCACAAAAAGATGCAGCAGCACCAAACATGGAGCAGTGCTCCTAAAGTGCATGTTCTTATCAGCGCTGTCGGACTCTCTCAATCTCCCAGGACTGGCTAGGGGACTGAAACACAGAAGTGACGGTCAGAAAACATCAACAAACAAAATCAAAAAGGAGATCTATAGGAAAGTTAGCAAGCATAAGATAAAGAACGTTTCCAAAAAAGAAGGGCAGGTATTTGTTATTGCTGAGGCAGGCAGTGATATTAGTATGCCAGATCTGGTGGAGAACAAGAAGACTCCGCAGGCAACCCTCCACAGGACCAGAGCTTACAGTGCCTAATAGTCAGTCGAAGCCTGGGCCCCTCAGTGCACAACAAAAGGATTAGTGCAGGCAAGTGAGAGAGTACAGAGCAAAAATTTGGGGGCATGAAGGTGGGTGGGGGACTGCAGAGACAATAATTAGTATTGAAAGAAACAGGATAGGGAGATGCTCTTATTTATGTACAGTATTGTGTTAGAACACTGCTCTTCTGAATTTATAGGCAAACTTTTTATAGAAGTGCTTGCATTCTCTTTCGTTGACAAATGTGTTTTTTTTTAATTGCTGTAGTCTGTAGGTTTGGTCCTGTGATTAGACTTGTGACATGTTTAGGTTGCAACCTTCCTCACAAACAGTGACTGCTGGAGATGGGCACCAGCTCCCTGCGACGCAGAAAGGAGAAGCGGATAAAGAAATTGGATGAGTAGATGTAGGTTTGGTTTTGCATCCTTTCTTTGGCCTGTTGTAATTTTTAGTAAATTTGTACATCTGTTCAACCCTGTGCTTCTTGCCCATTGTGTCCTGGACCCTCTCACATTGCTAGTCTCTTGTTTTGAGATTTATTTTAAATATTTTAGTTATATTTTGATTTCTGTATCTATTGTTTTACTGTACTTTGTGCTCAGTAAGTTTATTGAATATTTTTTTTGCTCCATCCAACCTCTTACCGTTATTTTGTGTATATATGACAATATGTTTTGTTTTTCAAACCATTAGCAGTAATAAAATGAGCTAAATTTGTATCCATCAGCTTCAAATAAGATAAGAGCTTGTTTGAGGAAAATAAATGTGACATGGCTCCATTCTCAAAGCCTTTTGTTTTTCACATCCTCTGACTCATCAAGGACCAAACAGACTGAGCTTACCTCATGGGATACCCCGCAGGTTGAATCAGCCCAGCAGCAACAAAAGGAAATTATTAAAATATTATTCTGAAGTATCACCAGGTTTAAAATAGCTGAGAAAGCTTACCAGACCTCTCAGGCATACCTTCAGTATCTCCCTTCTGCCTTTTTAGATGTTGGAACTTCCTCCGTAGCTGAAGGTTCACTTGATAGGAGGAACTGAACTTTCATCGCTTGTTTGACAAGAATTCCAGGACATTGGTGCTGGTAATGAAACCCCTCTTATGAGGAAAACAAAGAGTTGTGTAAGCTGATTAGCTGCAACAGCCGTGAAGCACCGTGATTACTATACCTCATAGCAGTGATTGGCATAGCAACCTTTTGTTAAAATGCAGAAGTTTAGCAAGAGTCTTGAATTTGTTTACAGTTTGTGTAGAGGCTGATAAGGGCAAACAAAATATTTATTGTGTATAAGGAATGGACAAGCAGTTTTTTATTTTCCTATATTTTATTATTTTGGCTTGGAAGTAAAAAAAAAAGGGGGGCTTTGAGGAAACTAGGTTAGGAACCACTAGACTAGACAAAGTTTTCATAGAACATAAACATGGTAAATAATCCTTAAAATGATAAACAAGCAAAAGAGTTTAATTTATTTGTATTTATTTAGTATCTATATACAATATAAGAGGCTCATAAACAGTTCATTGAAAAGGTAGATCCGTCAGCTTGCATTGAAAAACATATTCACATTTCTTTATCTTGAATATGCAAATATTTTTGGTCACTGATTAGCAAAAAAAAAAAAGATTTGTACATATTTCACAAATCAAATTGTGTTTTTTTTTTTTTTTTGTGCATATTTTACTAAGTGCAATGTCAGTGCTTGCATCATAACTTGTATGTTTTTTTTATATCAACACTTTCTGAAAAATGATGAAACTACCAGAGAATTTCTCTGAGATCAGTTTCTTTTAGTGTTGATTACCTCACATCACACATCTTTCTATGCTTGCTCATTCTGCTCTATATTTTCCACCAGGCCTGTAGTGTCTACAGGTGCTCGGGTGGGATTGTTGAAGTATAATTTATTGTCAAAGGTGCAGTCTCCAAGAATAGTAGTGGGTATTTGTATTCGCTTGCGGAAAAGCAGAAAGGCACCAAGTCCAGCAATGGCAATTATAATCAGCACCACAGAAACAGTGATGCCAGCAGATCCATGTGAAGCTTCTTGAATAACAGGAGCTAAAAGGAGAAACATAGCGAAGTTTAAACCATTAAGGATCTCTAGCATAAAATGTAATGCACTTAATTTATAAATCACTTTTATTGATTACCTGCAGATGGAATCTTTTCTGTGGGTTTTATAACTTAAAAAAAGCAAACACTCAGTGTTAGTACATGACTACTGAAATGGAAAAAAAAATTAAAAATTAAAAATTTCACTTACTTTTAGGTGTTTTGCAAATGTAGGACCGATATCTGCTGCAGCTATTTGTACTCCATTCCCCGCTGTCAGAATGGATGTTCACACATGAGTCTGACTTTGGCATTCCTGTTTTCCAGTTGATATAATCCACGACACTGTTATCAATCCACATCCACTCATCTGCAAAATGAGACGCATTACTTACTTGAGTGAACCTGCTATAAGATAGCTTTAAACCTTTGCTCATAAAATGTACTTAAAGTAAATGTTTTAAGAAAATATTTATTCTTCAATAGATATAATGAATTTAATTAAAGAAAATATGTCAACTGGTTTCACTCAATTAAATAAAGGTAACTGTAAAGTAAATGTGTTTTTTAATTAAATCCACTACATCTGTTTTTTTGAGTGTACAATGACAGAGATGCACAGGGTTTTATTTAGATTGTCAGACTGATGTTTCTGCTTTACTATTTACAGGAATGTTTGGTAATTTCTGGAATATCTGTTGCATAGTAATAAAAACATAACAGAAGTATAATGAAACTTGTGTATAGTATCACTTCCTTCTAATTTTTTGGCCTTCTTAAATGGAAAGTTTTAAATGCCTGATTCAGACTTCCTCACTAAGATAGATTTAAAAGTAATTTACATTCTTTGCAGGATCATTGTGTTAAAAATGTATTTGTGTATGTTTGTGATGTTGTCTTTTGGATTAATACCTTTAAACTTTTTAGTATATTGTTTTTAAAAATAAATTTGACAAAATGCTTATTTCAGAATGATGATAAATGACCAGCAAGCTGTTCTCACCTCTGTCATTATTTCAGATTGTTGTATGTAGTTTGACTTGTAATCTGAATTAAACGTTATTGTTCCTACCGTCATGAGACTTGTAAAGACCAATCCAGAAAGTTTTTGCACCATCCTGCAGAAGTTCAATATTCTGTTGTATAAATCTCTCTTCAGCAGGGTCTTGGATGCTCACTAAAGATGCACCTGACAATCCCAGTGACATAAAGTTTTAGTTTGTGCATAAAGACATGAAAGTGTATCAAAAATTAGAACAATTCTTCAATCACTCACCCATTTTCAGACACTCAACTGAGGCATGGGCCCAGTTGTCTGCCATTGAGCTTAAGAAAGAATAACAATGACCTCTAAAAGGTGTCCACGGTCGTTTCTTTGACTCTGGGCAGTTGCCAGGTAGCTGGGGTGGCTCAGTAGGCGCTACCTCTGGGATGAAAGAAAAAGTAACACATTCCACTTTAGTGTTAAAAAACTGGTAGTCAACTGTGAGTGATTCTTCAAAACAAAAAATGCAAGAAACCGAACCTAACCATGAGCTTTTTTGCAAATAGAATAGAAGGTATTGGTGCATGGTGCTGTCTTCCATGTGTTGTCCACATCTATATACACACAGCCATAGCTGCTTTTAGGCTCATTGTTGCCCCATTTGGTGTAGGAAAGAAACCAGTTGTCAACCCACTTGTAGCGACCCCCTGTCTAAAAGAAGAAAAAAATGTTTTTACTAATATAAAACAACTTCTGCACTGCTTGAAAGGGCATTTTTCAAAACAGGTGGATCATTACCACATTGCTGTTGAGGCCGATCCAAATAGGCTCTTTGTGCTTGAAAATCTGCATGGTGATGTATGCCTGGATTACAGGGTTTAGGATACTGGCCAGATCTGCATCATCTGCTTGACACTGTCTCCGAGCCTCATCCCACCTCATTTTCTGGGTCACCAATTTGTAGGAGTCATTGCCAATTTTGTAAAAGGTCTTTGGTGACACAGTAGTGGGTGAAACTACAATCTGGGGGTCTGAATAAACAAGACATAAGTTATTGCTTGACAAGGTTTAGTTGTTCCCGGCAAACAGATGCTTTTACCGATGACTCTTTGGATAGGGTGCTATTTATCCTTCCGTTGCCCTCTCAGCAGCACAGTCCACCCTCACCCAAGTGCTTATTTTTTGTTTAGATGTTACTGACAGTTTAAGTTTTTCTGTGTAAAAACTTATTTTTTCAGCTGATTTTCTTAAGGTTCAGTCACAAACATTGACATATAAAGACTGACTGTTTTTTACTTTAAAGACATTTATTTCAGTTTTATTCCCCTGATGCTTTTTTGTTTTTGTAACCTACTTTTACTGTTTTTTCTATAATATACTCTCCCTTTATACAGTTAACAGTTTCGCTAAACTCTTGACTGAAATAGTTTTGTCCCTTTTTTCATGCATAAAAAACATACCTAAAGCGTGATTGGGCATGTTTTGCCTTGACTTGCACTTGATGTTTCTTTGACCTTGATCACATTTTATGTTACTCACCAACATTCTTTTTACAGATGAAGCCACGTTTTGCACCACAGTCCTCCACCTTCCACTGTCCTTTCAGCTTTCCGGCACTGCCTACCATGATCACACAATCAAACACCTGTCAGGAAGAACAAGATATATTAGTTTTCAGTTTTATCTGGGGGTTTTAATTTAAAAGATTTTTATACATTGGAGCAGTACAATTTTGACCCTAAACCTGATTCAGCATTTACAGAAAAGTTGCTTCAGTAAGTTAGTTGTTTTAAGCTTGTTCGAGGCACAAATGTGTAAAAAGAGAGAATACAGTAAAGAGAACCTCATCGTGAAAATAACGCCCATCAGGCGTTGTTGAAGGGTGTCCTTTAGCCCAGTTGGTGTATGAAATGCCTTTGCCATCTGTCCACACAAAATGCATCTCCCAGTTGACATCATTCATTCCAATCCACAGATCATCACTGTAGTGTAACATCTGTGTTGTTAGGAAGGCTAGAAAAGAAGAAACGTGACATCTGAACTTGTGAAATTTAAACCATTTGCAGACAGAGATCCTAATATTGCACAATATTTATTATTAGTAAAATGTAGTACCATTGCTAGCATGACTGACCTTGCTCCTTCTCATTGACTATGGACACTAAATTGCCTCCCTCTTGTTGGCAGTATGTTCTGGCATCCTCCCAGTTCTTGTCGTTGCTCGTAAAAAATTTGTAGCACTGTATTAGCAAGACAAATTTCCTGTATCAGTTTCCAGTGTTTTAAAAAATGCAGTCAGAAAGTCTTAGCAACATTTGCTAAATACGTATTAGAGTTGGGACTGATCTGATACTACATCAGGCTAGTAAATGGTAAATGGCTTGAACTTATATAGTGCCTTATCAAATCCACTTGGACCCCAAGGGGCTTTACACTTCAGGCATTCACCCATTCACACACTGATAGTGGCAAGCTACAGTCACAGCTGCCCTGGGGCACTGACAGAGGTGGGTAGTCTTTTATTATAATGTCATTAGACGGTATCTGGCTGAAGTCACTGATTTAGGTTATTTGGTGTTTATGGTTATATTATGCAGATTTTATTGAAGGAGTTTACTGCCAAAGTTAGTTGTATTCGTTAAGGTCCAGTAGTGTAATACTTTTACACATATGGATGTATTTGTTTTACTTTATTTTTTTAAGTTTTGAAAAATGAGTTAATTTTGTCATTTGAACCTACTGCCAGACACAGCCTGCATGCTACTGAGTTAACAGTCTGCTAGCTCAGCATTTTCCTCCTCTGAGACCTTTTTTTGTTTTATTGACTGAAAAAATAAAAAAATCAAGACAGCAACATATTTGTGTAATGCAAACATTCAGAAGTAAATGTGTTGTAATAACAACCAGAAGAAGACAGCACTGCAGATATTTAAATGTTTGATTGAAATCCACAAATGTAAATCAGTACTTTTCCAGTAATTATACATAAGGTTTGGGAACTAAATATGCACATTAGTGTTGGTCTTTATTGTGTGCTTTAGTAATTACCTTTCCTTGGAAGGCAAGAAACTCAGGCGCACATCCTCCTTTAGGAACTGGAGTTGGTGCCATTGTTGTATTGACAAAATTGTTGTTTCTTTTGCAAATGGAGGGAAGCTCAAGACCACAATTAATGTCATTCCAATACCCTAAAATTGAAGAATTTATAGCAAGGGGAAACTTAGTTGTATACCAAACCAGCATATCATAAAATTTTTCCAAAGACTCACCCATGCTCTTGTAGATTGTCACACAGTTTTCATCATTGTTTGCAAAGTTGGGTTCGTTGTTTTCCCATGCAGTGTAAGTTACAGGTGCCCCGTCCAACCAGCTAAAAACGTGAGGTAGATATATTTAAAATGTTAGAAATCACAATGTATATAACCAGCATTAAAACTGTACATTAATTTACCTGAAAGATTTATCCAAATTTACTATCATGCCAATGTAGTACTGGGTTTCAGATTTTTTTGCAATCTGTGTGAACATGAAGAGACGAGAGGTTTTATCAAAACGTAATGTTTACTGTTTGTAGCAGCAGACTTTGGTGTTTAAAGAGATTGCAACATTGTGGTAATTTTGATCTCCCATATTTGTTTAGAAAATAAATAGATTTCTCACTAGTTTCCAGAGGAATCTCCTCTCACTCTCTCCTGTTATGACAACAAGTTCACCAAAGTTTTTCTTGCAGTAGGCTCTGGCAGCTTCCATCGCCAAGTTGTCGTTGTTGATGTAATAATGACTGTCATTGTATATGAGCCATCCATCTTCTGTCGTGTTGAACTCTGTGAAAAGAGCAAACAGATGTCAGGAGTCTGCAGCCAGCTGTCTAGTGTATGTGTGTTCATAGCAGCATTTTGAGTCAAATCAGCATGCTAACAAGTTGTTTATTTCTGTTTAACATGTTACTTTGCTCAACATTGACAAGTATTTAGGGTCTGGAGTGCAAAACACATTATGCTTAAAAAAAAAGTAGAAAAAAGGGTGACACTTTTTGTTGCACCAAGCAAGTTTGTTGCTTATTTGCTTTTTGTAGATATTTGACACTTTTTTTTAAACTGCTTTGTGAAATGTGGCCCAGAGTTGGGAACAGTGTGCTTAAGACAGTCATCTGCATAAATAAAAAAGAACATAAAAGACATGTCTACAAAAATAGCCCTTAGTGGCAGCAGGTATAAAGAAATAAAAAAAGAGATCCAAGAATGGAACCTTGTGGTACTTCCCACCGGAAAGCCACAGAGGTGGAAACTCAATTCTTGATGCTGACACAAAAATGATTATCAGAGAGGTGGACCTGAGTGCTGACTCTGATGTCCATCTCCTGCTGAAGCCCTGAAATGAGGATCTCATGATCTTTTGTCTCAGGTGTTAGGTCCAAAGCAGAAGGACATTACTGTTGAATATTGCAGTGAGTATATCAGAAATAATAAACCCACATGTTCCTAACTGTTTTTTTTGTAAAACAGGATTATTGTTTTTGACAGAATGTTTAACTAAGTAAAAAAAAAAAAAAGTCTGCAAAACATACCTTCAACAATCAAGGCAGGTTCAGGTTTGGGAGTCACACCTGTAAATATAAAAATCATCATAAAACACATTTAAGCTGAAGGTAAAAGCCTATCCTCACCTCTCGTTGTGAACTTTTACCTTTGCTGATCTGGCAGATCCAGTCGTTATAATTGTCACAATGCCGATCATTCCAATGCCGTCCATAGTAAAACTGTATTTCTGCACAGTGTTCGTTGTCATTGTAGTTGTTTGGTTCTCCAAAGCCCCAATTCTCAAAGTTAAACTACAGGTCAGAGTTTTGAAAAAGCCTATAATTAGGTCATGGTTTATAATGGCAAGAAACAAATTGTCTTGAGTGCACTGAGATGCTACATACAGGTGAGTCGTCACTCCAAACATAACCTTCGTTGGTACCTTTAAGTCTGAGACCTATCCAAGCTTCAGAGCCATAAACTCTTAAAAAGAGCAGAAACCAAAAGATTATCAATGATCACTTGAAATGTTTGGTATGAGCTCTGACATGCAGAATATTAGTATGAGTTAGCATACTGTAAATTTGCAAGGTCCTGCATACTGTGTATGCTCATCAGGTCTCCACCCATGGCCTTGCAGAAGTCCTGTGCTTCCTGCCAATTCTTTTTGTGTGCTTTCATTTTTTTGTAAATCTTTTAAGTGAAAGAAATATAAAGTTTACAGGTTTTAAAAAAAGTGATAATTTCACAAGTGACTTTACTTTGTTCTCGTACTTTGTAGCAAGTATTTCTTTTGGCAACGGGTGTCCATCCATATGCACAGCTCAGAGCTGGGGTGGTTGGTGGAACTGTGGACATTAGGGCACCCTCTGCCAGCTTCTTGCAGATATACTTCTCCTTGTTGCTGCAGCTGATCACATCCCACAGGCCAGCAAAAATCCCAGTCGTCATGGCAACACATCCCTGTTTTCTGGCTTTTATTGAACACAACAGGATAAAGAGGGGAAAAATATATAGGTTAAACATAAATAGCACATAAACTTAATATAAATTTTCATTAGTAATGATGATACATTTTATTAATAAGCACCTTTTAAGTCTCAAGGACACATTACAATCAAAAACAAACATATATTCTACGATTTACAAATCAACTTAAGAGTAAGGACATTTTCTCTACCTGGCATGCCCACATTGAAATGAGTGAAGGAGACCTTTCTTTTTGTTGTCCATTTGAAAGTATGTTTGTCTTCCATGTTGGAAAAACCTGTCCAAAAATACTTCTCTGGTCTCAGTCCCACCAAACTAACGAGAAAAGCATTCTCATATCTGAAATAAAATATGGATGTTATTTTACAATGTTTCAGATCAGGTGTGTTGTGCTTGTTTTTTAGAATTTTTAAGTAAAAATCAAGTGTTACATTTTGCAGAAATAGAAGCTATGAAACCTTTCTAAAGTTAATCACACTCAAAATCTTGAGTCATAAGATGAGATAATTACAAGATAATTATTGATCAATACCTATCAGCCACATCCAGGAGGTTAGCTCCAGCACCTGAGCAATCTTGCTTTGCTTCTTCAAAAGTTTTGGCTTCAATGCCAATGTTATAACAGTATGGGCCAAATCTGACAGAGCCCTGAAAAACAAACAGGCCAATGTAATAAAGCTGATGCTGTGTTTAATTATCCAGTGTAAACAGGAAAGCCCTAAACTTACTAGCTTGCATCCTGGGTTGACAACCTCTTGGGTACCTTCTGATGGTTTAGTAGAGCCTTTCTTCTTACAGATATACCCATACGTCCTTTCACAACTGTGGTCTGCCCACTTTCCATCCTGCAGGAGAGAGAGATGCAGAGTTTTAGTAACCAAAAATAAGTTGTACTCTTCAACTAGATTGCTAGTTACCTTTCCCCGAATGAGGACACAGTCCTCTTGGTGGTTGTTAGCATGAGAAGGCTCATCACTCTGCCACTGGGTAAAGGTGACATGAGAGTGATCGGACCATTCAAACAGCATTTGGTTTCTCTGGTCATTCAGGCCAATCCAGAGCACATCTGACTGTGCTGAGGTGTGAAATATACAGATAGAAATGAAAAAGAGTTGTGGATATTGTTAGATCATTTATTTTGTGTCATTTGGCTCCAATCATAGTCACCAAAGACAAAATCTTGCAGGTTCGGGTCAGCATTTACAAACGAGATGCTCATTCTAAATGTTTTAGGTAGAGTTTCGACTATTTCCTACAGAGCAGTGGTGTCAAATCCTGGTCTTCAAGGGCTGCTATCCTGCATGTTTTGTTTCCCCTCTACAACACATGATTCAATGGTTCAATTACTTCTTCGTGTTCTGCAGAAGCCTGTTAATCACCTGTTGATTCAAATTAGGTGTGTTGAAGCAGATAAACACCTAAAATATCTAGGATGGTGGCAATTGTGGACAAGGATCGGACAGCCCTGTTATAGAGAAACTTTCCTTGACATTACTTTGAGAAAAAAAGATTCATAAAACACATTTTGACCTGCTTAAAAGAGGTATAAAAAAGAAGATTCTCTAGAAGTAAAATAGTAGCATGCAATTTCAATATTATTTTGCTTAGCCAAGACAGACTGTCTTTTGTTGTTCAAATTTAAAATAATTATAAGAGCATTAATCAATGGGGGCATGTTTTTTGTGTAAATATGTGAACGTACTGTATCCAGACTGAGAAATGATGAAGCTTTGCTCCTCTACATTATGTATGCTGGCCAAATCTGCTCCCTCCTTGTGGCACTCAGCCAAAGCATCCTTCCACATCATTTTACTCCTCTGCAGGTAGTAACAGTTTCCTCCATAAGGAACCCAATGACTGGGACAAAAGCTGGGCCCTTTACCTGTAGATAAAAAAAGGAACTAACAAAATCTGCAGATAAAGGTTTGAATTATATAAAATAAAACTTAAAAATTAAACCATTTTTTTATTAAGTTAAATTTACTTGGTGATGGAGGCAGACTGGTTGAGTTTCCTTTACGACAAATGTAACCAAGTTTTTTGTTGCAAGTGCTGCTTTCCCATTTTGATGCTTTTGCAGAATTTAAGGCCACACAAGTGAGTCCAGGCTCTGATGACGGATGACCTGTTGGATTAATTTGTATCAAATCAGAAAACCATTACTTTCTTTTGTCCAGTTGTAATTAAATACATCGTAAAATGATTTCAACACTAACCAGGAGCCCAGTTTAAATATCTAAATGGGTTTCCATTGCTCCACTGCCATCCGCTCTCAAAATCCAAACTGTTCAGCCCAATCCACAGAGAATTTCCCAAATGACTTGTCAGCCCTATGTCAACACATTAGGTAAAGGTCAAATAGTGTTCAGAAGCACCATAAATACCATTATTTGGTGCAGGTAGGTTAGCTTTGTACCTGAAATGTAGGATTGTTCATGTAGCTCTACGATGCTGAGGAGGTCAGCTCCCTGCTGCTGGCAGCTCATCCTGGCCTGATGCCACGTCATCGCTGCCTGTGTGTTCCTTTGATACTGAACCCCTGTTACTGGGTCAGTGTCCCAACCAAATGTTGCTAAATTAAATAAAATACACAAGTGTGCAAGTTAAAAACACTGACCCTACTTAGTGGCATATAATGACATGAAGGAAGTAGATAACCTTTCTCGAAAAACAATTTTTACATCTTTATCTAGGAAAGGCCTATTCCACAGAAAATTTTGTCTAAATGAACATTCTTACTTTTTCCATTCCTACTCTGAGTATAGAACAGCATAAGAAGGATAGGTGAAAATGAGAAAAGGGGAAAAGGACAAAAAAAGAAGGGATAATAAACCAGACCTGTTAGCATCTACCTTAAAACTGAATAACCAAATTAAATAACTTGTGTGTCTGACTTGTTTAATTAATTGTTGATGAATGTTGATAGTTGTAGTTATAAACTGGCCTGCATGAGGTTGAACAAGCAGATTCCTCACACATACCTCCTGTTGGACAAAACCCAAACTTCTTGTCTTTGTCATAATCTCTTGTTGTTGCACACCACAGCTGTCCATCTGAGCGACCTTCCTTTGTGCATTCAGCAAACCATTTGTTGTGGAACTTAAATGGAAACTGACAAGGTGCTCCGAACGCATTTCCACCTAGTGTGAAAATCTCTGAGGAGACAGAGGTGATATCTTTGTAAATGGTGAAGTCAGTTTTTATTGTTCTGTTATAGATTGTCTCATAGCATTTATTCCATTTGGTCCTAATGTCATTTCTAACTGGGCAAGAAACGGTCACCAACAAACCCAGTCTGGAGAGTTTAGGTGATGTAAGATGAGGGTGTTCTGTGCTTCTATTGGGATTTTTCAGTACAAAAAGAATACACTGTGACAGAGCTGTAAGGTTTAAACCCAACAACAACAACAACTATCTGTGCCTATAAACTGTTAAAGTATCTTAAATTAAAGAGACTTAAAAGTCCAATAGTTTAGATTGGAAGTTAGTGAATCCAGTTGTACCTGACATCTGTGATAATTGAACCATTCAGGTCAGTACAATCATTTTGTGTTCTGATATAAATGACATGTTTGGATCTGTTGTCTTACTATTTAGTGGGAAATGAAGACCAAATCAATGTTTCACTTTCCTATAGTTCATGTAGAGCTTTCTTTAATTTTATATTTCACTTCCCTGTGTTCATATATAATGAACTGAGGGTGTAGAGACCACGTTTATTTTTGAAACGTTTTGATCTCTCTATTAACTTATCCATGTGCTTCTAGAAAACATGTTAAAAATACTATTATATATGCTACATCATCAGCCTCGAATCAGTTATAATTTCAGAGAACATTTTAAGAAAATGTGATATAGAGATTTATATTCATTCCACAATGTAAACACACAAAACAGAGATTGATATAAAGTCACAACATACCAATGACATTACCTCCAAAGTCCTTGTACATTTGTAAACAATTGAGCAGAATTGATGATGCACTTATCTTGTTTAGGCAGAAATACAGTGACAATAACTAAACAACAAAAACATATACGAGTTTATTTTGAGAAATTCTAGATCACCTATTGAAGGATGAAGTTGCTACTTTCTATCAAAATGTATGAACATCAGATCTCAGTTACTTAGCTGTTGACCTGAGGGCTGAATGCCTCTGAGTTTTTTTTAAATCTAACTTTTTACAGTCCTGCTATTGTCTGACAGCAAATAAAAATATTTTTGCTTGTATTCTAAGTATTGTGTAAGTTATATGGAGACTAATTTATATTAATTTATACTAAATATTCTTTATTCTAATATTCTATGTTCTAAATATATTTAATAATTATTAATGTATTACATATATCTACACAACAGTCCCTTATCTTAAAACAATGTTTAAACATTTGAACATTTCCAAGAATCCATATAAAACCAATTTTGTCACCACTGCAGATAATATTGATTTGTTAGCAGATATTAAATTCTTACCTTGATATCCCTTTGAACAAAGGTCCCCCTGAGTGCCATATATTTTCCAGCGACTCCATACACCTGAGCCTTTGTAGATCATTACATTCTTCTCCTTGAAGTTGCCCCAGTTTAGGTGCAGGTCCTGGTCTTTAAGGCCAAAAAGGGTTTCATTCTTGCATTGCCAATGCTGAAGAACGCTGCTCTCATTGCATTCGAAGAGGAGCACCTTCACCCAGTCTTTTATCTCTGTGGCACCCAGACACAACTTGAGGGACAAACTAAGGAGGCGAGATTCAGAGGCCCATCGAAACTGCTGCTCCTTGGCATGGGGATCACATTGAGCCAGGGTTATTGAAGTGGCACTTTCTACCTTTATGCACTTGCTGTGGTCCTGGTTGAAAATGAGGAAGATGCCACTGTCTAGTGAAGAGGGGAAAAAAATCAATAATAGTCCTATTAAAGCCCAACACAGAAATTTGCAATAAATCTAGAAACTTACCTATATCAGCAGAGATGCAGAGGACTTCCAGGAGACAAAGACCCACTGCAAGCTTTGACCAGGGTAACATCCTTAGGATGCTATTTGGGTTGAGTGGTGGGTACAGCTGTCACAGGTTTCTAGTCATGAGAGTAGAGATCTGGTGTGTGCAAAGGTGCTTGACAGGAAGCAACACTGACTCAGAGCCATAGTTTTTCACTCCTCTTAATCACAGTGTTGAATATCCTGTCACATGGGTAGTTAAGGTTGGTCAAATATCTGGGACTTCCAAGAACTTCCACAACTTTCATGGCAACGTAGAGGAAAAAGTAGAATTTTACTGCCATACAAGAAAATATAAGTCAGATTACAGTATTTGGTAGGAAAATGATTCCAGAGTGGAAAAGAAGCACTAGTTTATTAAAGTGATAATTTTAAGGTGAAAAATTATAGTCATTCACTCACTGGTGTGAGGTAAATCCAGGGAGCAGATGTATTTTATCAAGAAAGATTTTTATTTTAACAATTTTAGAAATAATGTGAAGGATAAAGTCAGAAGAGATTTACTAAATTTTGCTGACCTGGTTTTTGACAAGACCCACTCTCAAAAGTTGATTAGGTTACAAGCTGAGTTACAGAAAAGATTCAAGTCAGTAGACAGAGAGCAGGAGGAAATCCTGCTTCCTGCTAGAGGAAGTGAGAGAAGACCTGACCACCAAGAACTAATAACTCCAAAAATGCTGCAATGAGGATTTATTACTGAAGAAAGTTGACTATATTTCTGTAGAAAACTTGTGCCCTGCATGGACTAAATTAAAATTCCAATAAATTTCTTGCTATGTGGATTCAAAAGAAAAGTAGAAGTAATTTTATATATCTTTTGACGCATCTGTTTATTTTGTCCAGAGGAGTGCTAGGGAGATTTTGATGCC
Organism: Cynodonichthys magdalenae; assembly: GCA_031762555.1. NCBI lineage: Eukaryota > Metazoa > Chordata > Actinopteri > Cyprinodontiformes > Rivulidae > Cynodonichthys > Cynodonichthys magdalenae. The sequence continues at coordinate 10,058,149 of JARVJO010000165.1, read as the reverse complement.
CCGTCACATTATAACATTTTAGATGACTTATGCAGACGTATGAAAATTTTGTCCCACAAACTCTGAATCCATATTTTAGTCGCACAGAAAAAAAACTAAAATCTTACTTTTTGCTGTGTGTGTACTGCAACCATAAAGAACCCATCTGATATTGTAAGGAATGAAAAGGGGTGAGAAAAAGTGATTGTACAGTCTGTACAGATTAATACCAATGTATTTGGTGCATTTCCATCTCTTAGCACATAATTTTTGGCTTTTACTATCTGGTTCCTGTATTGGTTCTCCTCCATAATAGGAAGTCTGTGTTTTTCCACTGATTGTTTGAGGTTCATCTTGATTCCCAGCAACGAATTTCAGTCTAATTTTAGCATACAAAAACTTCCACAAAGACCTTGTATGTTTATTCACGGTGGGAGTGAGTGTTGTATCTTTGTGCATCGCCATATTTGAACTCCCTAAAGATCAATCTGTTAAAACGAAATGCTCAGTGTCACCATCTGCAAATAATTTTTAGTCACATATACAGACCCACAGACATATTTGATGCTTTAGATAGGTATAAAAAACTGACCTCAAAGTGTTGCTTTGAAGTAAATTTGATAGCTTCTATGAACGATATAAATATGAGCATGTATGGCATTAGTTGCCATTGGTTTTGCACATAAAGCCCAAGTAAATCATCAAGTCTTGTGAGAAGAAAAAATGATAAAGTTGTTGCAAACACACTAGTAGCATCAATCTGAAAATGAGCTTGTACTGACCAAGCAAACAAAAAAATACAGTATGTTTTTACAGACTTTGAAATTATTATTATTTATATTTCAATATTTTTTGTTTGGGTCATAATTTTACTTTCTCTATTTTTTATTATATTTAAATTAACCTGATTGTGTTAAATTGGACCATTTGGTGTTGAATGTGAGAGTGTGTGGGTGTGGGTGTGTGTGTGTGTGTGTGTGTGTGTGATGACAATATTTTGCAGAAGAATGACAGGAAACATTTTTCTCTCAGAGAGCACTTTGAGAGAACTAGAATAAATTCCAGTTTGAAAGGTTTAAGTAGAGGTCAAAAACATTTACACACCAGCGGAAATTTCTGTGCACAAAATGACAAATGGCAAGTCAAATATTTTAAAAGCTTCTTCCTTTATTACCAAAATAAACATAACATTCATACAAATTAATAGTTTTGTTCTTATGTGTCTTAACTTAGCAAAAATAAAACCTCACAAACAATAAATTTATGTTCACTGCATCTTATAAGGGTAGAAAAATATTCCATTATTTTTCAAGTAACATCACAAATACATTTACAAAGTGCCATTCTTGTTGAAGGTGAGGGGTACTAGAAGGTAAAAATAAGTTTAGACATTTAAGTAACAAAACATAATAAATAATTTAACACAAATGTTCTGTTGCCTCTAAGCTCCCATTTGGCCTGTGAGAAGTGAAATTTTTATTCTAAAATATTTTAGATCAAATAATTAAAACATGAATGACTTTCTGAATATGTTCGGATCAGTTGAAGTTTTAAATGTGCATGGCACGGACCAATTAAAAGTATAAACTAAGTAAATGGAATGTAACAACATTAGTGTCAGTAAAAAAAATTACCATTTTATCAGATTTTCTTATTTTAAAAGTAAGATTTTAGTCTGTTTTCTTATGTAAATCTATTTAACACTGGACCATGATTGAAATATAATGCAGTCTAAAGGTTAATTCAATTTAAATATTTTATGTCTGTTTTTATTAGTTTTATTGTATACCGTTCTTTTGTATGCTGTCGTAAAAGATTTTAATATCTTTATTGGAGAAAACTTTAATGGAATAGTTTAGATCTTTTGATGTAAAGTTTTGTTGAAACGTTTTGAACGATAACTATCTTACCTGTTGTGAGTTGCTTTTTAAATAGTCAGTTTGAAAAAAATGTTTAATTCTGGCAGTTATCAGGTGTAAACATTTAGTTGTAGCTCTTTCTGTAATACTAGTTTAAGTGCATTCCATTTTACTTATTTATTTTTTCTGATCTTATAATCAATACTAAGTTCAAACTCATAAAGAGCTGGTACAACCACCTGCTGAATTCCATCAAGCTGCATTTCTTGTGTCCCAGCATCTCTTTCTGTGTTGCACTACTTGTTCTTGCAGCATTGGTCTCAAAAGAACATTCTCTCTGTGTTGAAGACCCTCAGCTTGGTCATGAAGTTGAAATAGACAAAGGCCAGACAGACCAACAGGTTCTTCATCAGGAAGAGGATAGGTGTGACGAAACCAAAGAGGGCAATAAGACCAATGCGTACAAAAAAAAAGGGTAAGTCCTGTAATGCCACGCCCAGAGAGGACAGAAGGGGTGTGTTGGGCATGACCACCACACGAAGGCAGGACACATAGCTGAAGATATAGATGGGAAAAACCCAGCCTGAGTAGTAGACCAGGGGATGTCCCGCCACCCTCACCATCTCCACTGTATCCATCCAGAACATGAAGCTGTCTGCAAACACATCCGCCCGGGCATCGCTGACACACAGGAACCTCAAAGGGCCCGTGTAGGTGTACGGAGATATATGATACGCTGTAGTGCTCGCTGATTGTGCACTCAGCCCAACATCAAATGGCCTGCCAGGGGTCGCTGGTATCCCAGGGACTGTACCATTGGTTTCTGGCCGAGCTCCTGATCCATTCTGGTTCCTGTCATTGAGCAGGTTTGCTCCAGGCTGCAGGGGAGAGGGTATGCCTTGTCCAGGCACACCTTGCCCAGACACAGCTGGCCCAGACACAGTTGGATTGATGGGAGTGACTGGTGTTATCTGTTCTACATGAGTGAGGACGGTGGAAGGAATCTCTGTATCTCTTTCCATGTTATTAGCTGAAGAGAGTAATGGAAAGACAAACTGTGTTAAAAGGCATGCAAATTTGCTATTTTACAAATGACTTTATCCCAAATTTATTTTTAAAGTACCATGTTTTTTTTTTAGAAATTACAACCACATTGCTCACACCAAAGAGAAGGACTATAAGTCTTGTCTTGTCTTTTGAACTATATTGTATTCTGTTGCATTTTAAATGGTTGATAGAAATACATTTGATTTGATTTATTTATTTTTTTATGAAACCAAAAGCCCTGTGATACATGAGCTATGTTTACATGCGCAAAATACTTTGATCGGATTGAAATGTATTCAGATTAATAATCCAAATGTATCATTTATTTGGATACAAAATTAATATGATCACATATTGTATGTCAACCACTTTGGGCATTTACCTGTATCATGACCCTCAAAAATCTGTAATTTTTACAAAAAAATCCATTGTACTCATTTGCCTGGGGGGGCAGAGGGCAGAGATACCGGCGCCTGCAGTGCAGAGGACCAGGGAAAGGAGGACGGGAAGAGGTGGGGAGCTTATTTCTAATGGTAGAGCAGGTTGGGATATGGTTATTTAACTTGATTGTTTTTTTACTTTCTACAGACTCTTTGATGTTCAACAAATTTGAAGCTGGGTATTTGAAAAAAATCCATGAGATTTAACTGCACGTCCATATACAGGTAAAATGGGGGAAAATCTCTGTAATTTACAAACAATTTCTACAGTTGACATGTATGTGATCATGAGGAGCATTTACGTGCACCAGGCTTTTATTCCGAATAGAACGACTAACGTGCATATTGTACACTTTCCATGTAATACCACAGAAGTTCTATTTCCGTGATGAACATAAACAAACGTTCTGTGTCTTCTGAGCACCCAGAATGGACCTGAGCCAGGTTTTAATAACAGTGGAGACGTTACTGCACTCAGTTTTCCTACACCTTCGACCATCAAGGTGTTCGATAATTTTGAGCTCTTTTAAAGTTTTTAAAAGAAATGTTGAATCGCTAACCAACCACTTTTGCTTCTCCACATATTAGCTTCTAGTCAGTCAGAAATACGTCAGGTAGTTTATATGCACGCCATTCAGATTATCAACCAGCACCAAGCACACCTCTCATTTGGATTACAAATTCATCCCAATTGAGCTGAATCAGAACATTTCATTGGGACATTTCCGTGTCATATTTTTACTCTGATTGGCCATTTATTCCTACTACTTATGTCCATGTAAACATAGGTACTGATGCACATGTAGTAGCATCTATATCTGTAAACTATAAATGCAGCTATCGTAGCAAAATATACTGCTAAGATTGTTTTCTTTAAGGAAGATGTTGCTTATTTCTGAATGAAAATATATAGTTTGGTTCTAAATTATGGATTTTTGTCTGGTCTGCAATCAAGAAGTATCCCCAACTGAAAACGTCCAACCCAATGCAAAGAACCAAGACATTAAATGAGATCCCGACTTCATGAGACACTGTTTCATGCAATCATAAGGACATATGTCATTTTAAATCTGGAATGTTTTTTTTAAATTCCAGCTCTTTAAACCTGCACCTTTCTAACAAATACAGCCACTTTCCCAAAACAAAAGTCTTAGTGGCATTCTTCTAAGGAACACTGTGGTTGTTTTGAAATAAGTGAAAGACTTGATTTTGGAGAACTGAATTTAGCTTAAAATGTTTTAATCCTGCTGAATTTCCTTAGTTGGGATTCTATTTTTGAACTGCAAAACTAAAACCAAAACCCAAATGGGGTTTTACGATGTTCTTAATTAATCTTGTTCACTGTTCTCTCCAAACTCTTGCTGTTCTTGTAACTGTGTAGAATAGAAAAGTCCAAGATTTATAGCTGACAGTGATTAATCTGTGGAACATCTGTGCCCATGCCTGGATCTACTGGCATGGCGGGTGCCGGCGGGACCTATGTGTTCGTCGCTGCTGGCCCCTGGGGGCTACTGTGTGTGGTCGCTGGTGGGGCTCTCTGGGTTCTTTCCTGTGGTCTGCTCTGGGGGGTGGGTGGGCTGTTCTTCACGTGCGGGTGCCCTTGGGGGCTCGGCGCTCTGGGTCCCTCTCGGGGTCCTTGGCTCTGGTATCCCTTATGTCTGCCTCGGGCCTTGGGGGTCGGGTCTGTGGTACTCCACAGTCA
>JARVJO010000165.1:10020531-10040801 GCA_031762555.1 Cynodonichthys magdalenae | reverse complement strand
GGTAATTGTCTTTGTTAAATTACTTTGGACCTGGAATTGAAAGATTCTGCTGATATAAGTTTTGAACATTTCCATTTTTTTCTGAAGATATACACTCAGCTATGCAAATCATGAAGGGGTGCCAATAATGTTGAGCAGGACTGTAGGTAATGATGTATTGCCCAGCCCTAGCACTTTGTCTTAGACCTTAAAAGTGTTAAGTACCTGACAGTTTCTCTACAATTTGAGACAAATTCAATGACATTTAGGAGAAAAATCTCCTAAATGGTGAACCTCAAAAAGAGATTGAGAAAGCATCTGCCTGTTTTTTATAGTTGGGTTATGTCCACCTAATGCTTTAAATTTCTACAGATGAAGAACAAACGGTGAGTATACATTTTATAATACAGTATGTCCGTTTCATCATTTAGTTCAAAATGTGACAACAACATGTAATTGATCATGCTTTTAAAGGCTTGAAATAAAAAACAGTTTGTTTTTTCTGAGATTGAATCAACATCCATTTATAATCAGACTGTACCCCATTATCTCTCATGTCATGTTGGACAGGAAGCAAAATTATGACAAGAATTAGATTTATTTGTCCCAGATCAGAGATGGTGTATAAGCTTTTATTTGTTTAATGATTTTTAAGTGTAAAATTTGCTTCATTGCTCTGGTTGCATTTATTTGATTGGCTACAACATTTTTATTAATTAGTCAATATAATACTTTCAAATTATGTCAATATTTCTTATACTTTGATGTTCTGGAAGTTGGTTAGTCAATATAAAACAACACAACACAATTCCTACCATTCACTCCTAACAGTTGCAGAATAATCTAAAATTTTTCATTTCCTCCTTCTGAGACACATATCTAGTTTTCACTTGCATCATTTTATATTTTAAGTGTGAATACCATCAGTAATTTGCAGCCTGCTGACCCTCAGCAGCTGTATGTTATACATACATGTTTTTTGTGTTTCTGCAGGTGGCTGGTTTTAGCCATAACAATGATTCGCTTCTACATCCTGAAAGGAACACACAAGGGTCTCTACAGAAGTATAGCAAGGACACTTAAGTTTTTCCAGACCTTTGCATTAGTTGAGGTAAAACCTTTTAACATAAACCGTTTTTTTATTCTGGAAACACACAGTTACACTAATTAAATCTGCTTCTTATTGTGTATTTGTCCTCCAGGTGGGACATTGTGCTGTTGGTATGTTATGTGATGTATTTTTTTTTACACATTTTTGTACATTATCACTTGTCCAGATGTTGATCTTTTTTTTGACTGTGCTGCAGGAATTGTGAGGACTTCTGTGATTGTAACTGGAGTTCAAGTTTGTTCACGAATTTTCATGGTTTGGTTCATCACCAACAGCATCAGACAGGTGAATTTGACACCACCTCTGCACCGGATTATCACACGCAGAAGAAAAAAAAATTTCAGGATTAGTTTCTTGATTATTTTAGTAAAACAATGCACAAGAAATACATTTATAAATGTTGCATTTATTCTCATGAAGATAAATTCTCACAAGACATTTTGCTACCTCATATCTGCAAACAGGACAAAGCTAACATCTAGACCAGCTTTTATCATCCTTATAGACTTAAAAGTGTATATTTTGCTAAAGATCCAGAATGAAGAAAGCGTAATCCTGTTCCTGGTTGTGTGGACGATGACAGAGCTCACCAGATATTCCTACTACACATTCAACCTGCTCCACCACCTGCCGTTCTTCATCAAATGGGCCAGGTGGAGATACCCGTTAGCCGCGTCTGGGATAATGTTTCATTAGCGTATTGGAAGCTGTGTGTCAGCATGTTGAACTGATCTGATAATTTTGTCTCTTACAACAGGATGTGTTGTAACACGTGTGTAACAGCATGCAGACACTATTGATCAGTGAATGAACTAACTGCTCACTGTGCTTTAGCACAAGTTAGGTTGGGCAAAATTGTATTGTTTGCAGTTTATCGTCAGAAAATCTTCCACCATATATTTGCCACTTTTCAATTAGTGATGACAGATTTTTTTATGTGCGACATTACTCGCACTGTTAAATGGGCATATGAGCTCACATTGTGGAAAAGGTGGGTTTCAACTCACAGCTTACTAATTTAACCTGCTAAAATTAAGTTAGTTTGATGATTTGTAAGTATAATTTTAGAACACACAGGAACTGATTTAAGAGTCAAAAACATGCAGCACAATTGTCATCTGTTAATTGTATATAATCACAATTGGCTAAAGGCCATTTTTATCGTGCTAAAAAATTTTTTTGCCAATAATGCCCAACCTTTGTACTGTTAATACAGAAGTGCACGTTTGAGTTATGGGTTTTAAACTGATTTTGAAATAAGTTATGACATTCATCACTTCCTTAACGATCATCTTATAAAATATGAAGTTTGGGGATTTTATGGTGCATTCACACCAGCCCTGTTTGTTTTAATCGAACTCTAGTTTGTTTGCCTAGAAAGTCCGGTTTGTTTGGGGAGGTGTGAATTCGTAATCGAACTCTGATGCAGACCAAAAAAGCTAGGGTTTGGAGACCGCTCCAAAAGCAGGAAGCAAATAAACGCAGGGCATTCTGAGTAATAGTAATAAAGTTACTCATATCTTGTAAAAACCTCGCTCAATGTCAGTATAAGGTGGACATCACTGCTGTGAAGTTGGATGCGCTCCTACTCGGTGAACACTGCCTCACATGGAGCCGTCTCAATATTCTCCTCGGTTCCGCCTCATCTTCCTCTCATGTTGAGCTCATTGTTGAAGACTATTTGTTTGCACATTTGCCAAAAAACAAAATTCCTACAACCACTAAAATCTGACGTCACTCCATGTTTGTTTACATTTTGTGAAGAAGGAAGTTGCGCTCCATGTCGTCTTCTAAGGTTTTTGTGTTGATTCCTTCAGTGGGTCTTGGTGCAGCGCCACCACAGGCGAGGTGGGGAACAGGTTATTCACAGGGTTTAGATCATTTGACAAGGTGCAGTGTGAAAGCGAACCGCACCAACTGAAAATGTAAACACATCTCGCAATTTTGGTCCCCAATCGAACCAAGATTATCAGGTGTGAATACGACCTTAAAGTGAAAGTTTATCAGCTTCAGAGGGAAACCGTGTCTATCTTGTGTTGAAGGGATCTGCTCACCTGAAATGGGAGATCTTCAGAGGAACGTTTGATAGCGGTCCAACACGGTCTCAGTATCTTACAGCACAGGAAGGGTCATCAGCCTTCGTGCACAACAGTTTCACATCAACATCAACATACAGAGACATCCGTGTTTCTGTATGTAACGACAACCGCAGCCCTACCTGAAAAATACCCCTTTTTAGTTTGAATTGTGTCATTCGTCCATCTCTGCGCCAAACCTTTGTTTTCTCTTTGATTTTGATTCTTTCACACTGAGGGACACTCTCCTCCCCCCACCGTTCACATCTTTCTTTAAACATGGAAGAGACGCCATGCCCCCCAGAGAAGGGCTCATGTTCAGCTGCTCCTGTTTTTAAGACCCATCTGTTTTGGTCATGGAATGCTCACCCAACGTTTCTCCCACATCCGCCGAGACACTGCCTCGAGCCCCTTGGCTGAAGGTGGGACCCCTGCAGATCCGGGTCACAGTCTGCTGTGTTGTGCTCAAGAGCACTGTTCTCATGAAAGTCAGCACACGGTCTTACAGTTGAATATATGACAGGACAATCTTTTCTGAACTGGGATCAATATCTAAACATTCTTTGGATGTGTTCTAAATCCAGCCTGAAACAGCATGATATTAAACTTCTGATGCAAAATATTATTTTCTAAAATATCTGAAGACAGTTTGCATATGCATTCAAAGATTCGCATGTTAAATAACCACAGTGCATCCAGGGGTAGTGCCGCTATGATTGCTGACTGTTGTCTGAGGTCAAATTACAGCCTCAGTCTGATCCTGCAGCTTTAACCACTACAAACCGGTGCTAAATTGAATGTCTGGCTCACTGCTCAAAGTTTTGGTGATTTTCCATCGTTATCAGTTCCTCTTGAGCTTCTAGTTTGCTTCTGTACATGACAAATTATAGTTTATGTTGGGAAAAACTGTTTAAACTAGCCTAAAAACCTATATTTGTTTTATTGGTAAACAATAGTCTGATTTCTGTTTCAGCAATTACACACATTCTGACATGAAATAAAGTAAAACATAGAGGTCAAAGTAAATTAGGAAATATGTTAGATTTACTTTATCAGTTCTTAACATGACTTGTGCTTTATCCTATTATATTTGTGCAATACTTCTGCAAGGAAAGCTATTAACATGTAAAAATAATCTTCCCAGTAGTTGGAATACTCAATGTCCGTGCATGTGAGTGTGTTCACATCCTATGATTGTGTGCTTGCTTTTGCATCTACGAAGAAGTCTCTGCAAGTTTCTGCAAGTCAAGTTTTGAAAAGTCTTCTTTTCGTTTTTGCTGCAGATACAACTTCTTTATCATCTTGTACCCACTGGGAGTTGTTGGAGAGCTGCTTACCATTTACGCCGCTCTGCCATTTGTACGCAGATCGGGAATGTACTCCATGAGGCTCCCCAACAAATATAACGTGTCGTTTGACTACTACTACTTCCTCATCATCGTCATGCTATCCTATATTCCATGTAAGACTTAATTCCCTGTACTGTGCACCACATTTTTTATTCAATTGATTTAACAGAAAAATGACGAACAATCTGTTTGAGGCCCAGAAAAAATAATTTACAGTAATCGTATCCATCGCTTAATATGATATCAAATCCAGGCCAAGCATATCTAAGCTTGATATCTAATCCATATCAAGGTTCTTACTCTTCAATGATAAGCTCAGCTGAGAAGGGGATCTCTGTAGTCACTAATTGGGAGTTTCTTGATGTGTGGGAGGAGTTTGTGAAAGACATTGGTCTGTTTTGACTTAAGTGGGAAGATTTTGGTAAACATGATTGGTTGAAGAAGTCGGGGGCAGCTGGGGGGACATGTAGCTCAATCAAAACAGCCAGGAAGCACCTACATTTTTAAATATAAATATTAATTTTAGTCATAGCTCAAGACAGGAAGGTTCTAGTTGCACAAAATTTGAAGTCAGTGAATTATGTTTACTTGTTCACAATAACGAATATAACGTGTTGTTTGACTGTTACTACTTCCTCATCATCGTCATACTGTCCTATATTCCATGGAAGAGAGTCAGAAGGTGAAACTCTCAATATACTGGTCAATCTATGTTCCAACCCTCATCTATGGTCATAAGCTTTGGGTAGTGACCGAAAGAACAAGATTGCAAAAACAAGCAGCCGAAATTGGCTTCCTCCGTAGGGTGTCTGGGCTCTCCCTTAGAGATAAAGTGAGAAGCTCGGTCATCAGGGAGGCACTTCGAATAGAACTGCTGCTCTTCCACATCGAGAGGAGCCAGTTGAGGTGGCTCGGGGATCTGGTTAAGATACCTCCTGGATGCCTCCCTGGTGAGGTGTTCTGGCACGTCCCACTGGGAGGAGACCCAGAGGAAGACCCAGGACAGGCTGGAGGGACTGTTTCACGGCTGACCTGGGAACGCCTTGGGATTCCCACAGAGGAGCTGGCTCAAGTGGCTGGGGAGAGGGAAGTCTGGGTCTCTCTGCTTAGGCTGCTGCCCCCGCGACCCGACCCTGGATAAGGGGCGGCTGTGGAGGAGTGGTTAGGGGAGTTGCCCTGGAACCGGAAGGTCACCGGTTCGATCCCCCATTCCAGCTGTCTCAGTGCTTACCTACTGAGGTGGTCAGAGGGTCCGGTGGCGCCGGTGCATGGCAGCCCTGCCTCTGTTGTGCCCCACGGCAGCTGTGGCTGTAGCTTACAACCATCAGTGTGTGAATGGGTGAATGCCTGAAGTGTTAAGCACTTGGGGTCCAAGATGATTTGATAAGGCGCTATATAAGTTCAAGCCATTTACCATAAGCTGGAGGTGGATGGATGGACAATATTTTTTATTTGAGACATTCTTCTGTTTTAAGCTATAATTAAACAGTATATTTTACATGTTCATGGTAATTTTGTTATTACCATTACTTCATCTTTTAACTTGCCTCACAAGACAAGTTGATCCAACTAATCACGGTTTTGCCAAACTTCATCCACCCAAAAACCTCCGCTTATATTCCAAACTCTGCCAATTAGTTAGGACAAACTCCGCCCACATACCAACAAAACTCCCTCTATGTACTGTACACACCCTACTAGCGTGACAGTCTAGTTGTAAGCTGAAATGAAGGCAAATAAAAACCAACCCAACAAGAAGCCCCTATAAAGTACACACCATCAGTGATTCATGTAATTATCAGCCATTACCTGCATCACAACATCTCAGTTACAGATAGACAGCACCACCCTCAGACCAGACAGAGCAGTCACACTTAAATAAAAATTATAACTCTGAGTTAAAACAGTTTGAAGGCATCACTGAAACCTAAAATATATAAAAGCTTAAAGTGTCTCCTGATAAATCACGTATTGGAAGTATTTAATCTACTGTTCTTTGGAGTAGAAAATCTAAACTTTAAGTTTGGTTTTGTCTTTGCAGTGTTTCCTCAGCTCTACTTGCACATGCTGCGGCAGAGGAGGAGGGTGCTCCACGGGGAAGTCATAGTGGAGAAGGACGACTAGACGAGCACAACCTCATGCTTTTGTATTAGACAGCCTGCCTCCACATCACCCTCACCTCCGCTCCACCCCCCACCCACGTTTCAACTTTCTGGCCGGTAACATTCTTAAATACACGGGACCTGAAGAGCAGCTGACAACCTGTCTGATGAGAACCACCACAACCATCCATGATCAGAAACGACAACGACGAGCAATTATCAGCACTGAATGCTAATGATGGATTAGGAAAGTGGGATTCCCTTAACCCTTGTCTGAATAAGTATTTGGCAACATGTTTACAGTCCTTAAAAAAAAAAAAAAGTGCTGGAGCTTGAGACAGAAGCCTGGCGTCTCATCTCAGCACGGAGAGATCCGTGTATTCTCCCACCAACTTTGCAGCGTCTGGTCATATGGAATGAGAAAGAAACTGAGCCAAACCACTGCACCACGATGGAGAAACATAGAAGAAAGAATCGTACGTTGTGTGCTCTGATTTGCCGCCCTCGCCAACCCACCAAATTGCCATATTTTTCCACGAGAGATTTCACACATTGATCGTAGTGGCTGCACAAACAAGGTTCAAAAACAAACAAAAATAAATCCGTTTTATCATACTTCAACAATAAATTTATAATTAGACAACGTGCTGCTGCTTTTGTGTATATTTGTTTTACCTTTTGTGTAAATGATACAATGTGAAATGAGCGGTTAATAGGAAGTGTATCTCTTAATCACATACTGTCTCACTTGGAGCAAGCACAGCTCAAACTTAAGTCTTTGTCTGCTTGGCTCAGCTCCTGCATACTGTCATGTTTTATTTACTGTGTCCAGTTCATTCATGAGTCTTGACAGAAGTCAAAGCCTCCTTTTAGACGCAGAAAGGCTACATTTGAAATTTCTGACAGCTCTCGCAGTCATCGGTGTGTGTCTTGTTTGTTTTTTAGAATTTGGTGTCCATACTCTTAGAAAAGTAGTTAGACTCCCTCCAACCAAAGGTGCTATTGTAAGATCTTTTCAATCTTCTGTGCAGCTGAAGGAATGACTGATCGGAGTTGACCTGAAGCAGGAAAGAAAGATGTGAAATGACTGAGAGCGTTGCCAGTCAATGAAATGCATAGAGCATGATTATCAGAGAGAATCAACAGTTCTGCTTAAGATCTGGGAGGAAACAAATAAACAAAAACAAATATAATAAACAAAGTTATTTTTCATTAAGAAAAAAAGAAAAAATGTGAAAATACCTTTTTGTGCAACATGAATAAACTCAGTTCAACAGTGAAGAGCGTTTTTTTTTTGTGGTAAACCTCACTCTGGATTTGTTTTTTGTGCAAATCAAACAGCAAATACAGTCATGATTTTTTACGAATTTATTTGCATTTTTCCGTCATTTGTTTTATTTAAACCTGAGTGCAGTAACTGGCACATTTTATGTTTGATTCATCAGATTTGTTTTTCAGACATTTTCATGTCATAAATGTTGGATGTTAAAATATAAACACGTTGACCAAAAATTCAAGCTGATTGTGACCTTTTTCTAAGACCGTGTCGATTATTCAGACATACGTAAATGAAATTAGTTTGTAGATATCCGTGAGATTAGAGAAAAGGATTCTTTAAGTTTGCATATCAGCGAAATGTTGCACATCATTTTGCACCTTTTATTCTCTGTTTAGGACAGGAACATACAAATTACAGTTCATTTGGTTTCATATTATTTATACTTCCCTACAAAACTTGCTTAGTAAAATAGACAGATATTGTACAGAGTACAGTTTTTAAAAAGTATTGTTTTTGTTTAACCATAAAATATATATATAAAAATCCATTGGTGATTTGGTAATAAAAAAAAAAAGTTTTCCTCCTGTGGATGCCCTGTTGTATTGCACTTGTTGGTAATGATGAACTGGTTTCACCACATTGGAGGATTCAGCATCAAAAATGTTTGCTGCTGCAGCCCAAGGCTCATCTCAATACTCTCCCTTTGTGCTCTGTTTGGACCATCCACGTGCTGCATCAGTCAACAAGTGCCACACAGACGGAGTATAGCTGCTCACTGTCCACTTCCATTCATCACACTGCTATGTTTTTGCTATAAGAAATAAGGGGAAAATAACATATTAGTGCTGAGCGGTAAAAGCTGGCAGAAATTTTCAGAAGCAGAAACAGACGTACAGGTCTCAATTTCCTTCTCACAGATGTAGCTAATGTGATCTTCACAGAAGAAATCATTCCATAATCCTTGATGGATAAGACCAGCGCAGTCTTCTCCAGCTTCATGGAAGTGGCCCCAGTTATCTGGTTGTCCAGGCTTCCACTTTCTGCAGGCGGACAACAGGGGGCAATCACACATTATGTAGTCTCATTTGCAGTAAAATGCAGGTGAAAAATACAAAACACTTTTTAAAAAAATCCTCAATGATCATGTAATTGCAGTTTTATGAGCTTAGATGTTTTACATTTGTAGAAAACATCCAACTTTGGGACAGAAAATATTCTCACTAATGATTTAACACTGACGTGAAAGCAGGCTCAGTCCCATCCACCCAACGCCACACGTTCTCCTCCTCTTTGTCCGTCAAACCCATCCAAAAGAAGCCTTTTCCAACCATTTGCTTCTCCAGCCATGCCTGAGTGAGTACAAACGCGCACTTGGTCACATTTCAGACACATGGCACAACACTAATCGACTTCACATGAGCAGATTTACACCTCACCTCTTCCTCCATATCTGTGATGATCAGTAATGTCGCAGATTTTGATTCACATGCTGCCTTTGCATCATCAAAACTGAGCAGGTCTTTGGAGAAAAAGTAGCATCTGTTTCTATAGTTTACCCACCCAACATGGCACCCTGCAACACAAACAATAATATTAATAATACATTTATAGGGCACTTTAAATTCAAGAATCTCAAAGTGTTAAAAAAAATTAAACATGGCCATAGAAACTATAAAACAGGTAGGTTTTTAAATTATTTTTTGAAGGATTCTGCCGTCTGTGGTTCCCTTAAATGATCAAACAAACAAATAATGAATAGCAGCTAATGGTGCAAGACAGTGTAGCAATCTTTACAATTACTTAATGCTTTATTTATTAACCAGGCAAATCGCTGAAAGCAACCTATTGTACATGTTTTTTTTTGTTTTGTTAGTGGGGGAAACCAGAGTACCTGGAGAAAACCCATGCAAGCATGGGGAGAACCTGCAAACTCCATACAGAAAGACCCCAGGTCTGAACTGGGGATCAAACCCACGACCTTCTTGCTGTGAAGCATCAGTGCTAACCACTGAGCTGTCAATGCTTAAAGAAATAATGGAAATAACAAAAAGTACTTAACTACTTAGTTCTGTCAAACCATTTGAAACTCAGGATGAACAATCTTTTAAAAACTGATAAATTCGTACCTGGGTCCCACAGCGCAAGAGAAACTGTCTCATCCTGCAGTGACTCTGGTCCAAAAGGCACTACTGGACTATGTACTGAGATCCCTGGTAGCCCTGGTGGTCCCACGGGCCCTGGGGGCCCCACTGGTCCTGGCAGTCCTCTTGGTCCCTGTTCTCCAGCTGGTCCAATTGGTCCACGGATGCCTGGTGGGCCTTGTAGCCCTTGTGGACCAGGCTGTCCATCTCTTCCAGGTAGACCAGCAGACCCTGGTTCTCCTTTACCTCCTGGAGGTCCAGCTCTGCCACCTGACCCCCTGGAGCCTTTGGATCCAGGGCTGCCAGGCACACCAGGGAGGCCCTTTAACCCTGGAAGACCTGGTGGTCCTGGACTACCTAGCTCTCCTCTGGGTCCTCCTATCCCTGGAGCTCCCTTTTCTCCTTTTCCTCCCTTTTGGCCTATCTGACCAGGTGGTCCTTGAAGTCCTCTGTCCCCTCGTGGCCCTCTGGGACCAGGTGGACCTTGAAAATAAAAGTTTATTTTTAACTTGTGGAGAGAATTTAAAAGTATTTCTAAAGAAGGACCACAACAAAAATGTATTTGTCTTTATGGCACTATTGTGCTGAATTTCCAGGAAATATAAGGGATGCAGTCCAAAAATCTGACTGCTGGATTGAGTTTCATGTACAGCAAACAACTGAGTTGTAGTCAAGGTTTCACACAAAAACCCATATTAATTTATATGAATCATGGCAGCCACACATCACTCACCTTGCAAAATGGTAAAATTGGTTATTAGTTGTGAATGCTTGGTGTCCACCAGCTTCATCTCCTCCATAACAATCGAGAGGCTGGTGACCTCCTTGTCCACTCGTGCTGCCAGTTCTTCCTGCTGTGACCTCAGACTGGCTGCATCTGTCCTTACGTCCGTCACGCTGCTGTTGAGGTTCAGCAGGAAGTCTGAGTGATGACCGACAGTCTCGGAACAAGTGCGTAAATCATTCAGGTTAAGGTTTATGGCACCCAGAAGCTGTGTTGTGAAGCTCATATTGCCAGTCACACGGTCCATACTTTGCTCCAACTCATCCAGACGCACCTCCAGACGATCAAACTTTATGGACGTGAGGTTATTGAAGTCCCTCTGCTGGTCCATGTTCTCCCTCAGTGTCTGGTCATGAGCCTCAGCCAGGCTGCTAGTGTTCTGGAGCTGGCTGGTCATGAAAGTGAGCTGTGCCCCCACATCCTCCAGGCTGTCGTTGTTGGCTTTAGCTAGAGTTGAGGCAATGTTGGCCATGACCTGCAGGTTTTCCATTTTACTGCGAAGCCACTCAGTATCAGAGCGTGTCTGTCTAGCAGTCTGCTCCAAGCTATGATAATCACTACGCATTTTCTCAATTGCCTGGCTTTTTTCATCAACTGAGCGCTGCAAGGCTATAGTAAGGCCACTCTGCTGGGCCTGAGTGAGGTTGAGGTTGCTGATGCTGAGCAGTGCCTGGTTTTGCACTTTGACTTGCTGCTGGAGCTCTCTCTGAAGCCTGTCTTTGTCCTCCTGTAAACTTTCTAGAAAGCTGTTATAAGACTGCAGGGTGCTATTTACAAAGCGCAAGGCAGCTGTGTTGCTGTTGAGCAGTCCTTGAACTGAGCTCTGGCTGCTCTGGATGTCAGAGCCAATCTTCTGCAGCTGACTCAGCTTTACTTGATCACGCTGGATGTGTTCCTCCACCGCAGACAGCCGCCTCTGAAGAGCCCAAATGTAGTTCTTAAAAGCCTGGATCTCCGTAGTGGTATTCTCTGATTTCTCCCCAGTTTGATCATCTGAAAATGAACATTTGAACAATGAGCTGCATAAATGTTTCAATGTTTAGCTTTTACCTTTGTATTAACTCAAGCAAATACATACCAAGCTTTTTTAAATCAGTCTCAACAGCAATTATCTTTCCTCCATAGTTTTCAATACCTTCAGATACACTGTCGACTTTTTGCACCACTGCAAAAAACAAAAAAAAAAACAAAAGGTACCAAAAATGCTAGTGTTATAAGGTCATTACATGTCTTAAATAAGAGAACAAAATGGAATAGCAAAAGTGCCTGCAACCACAGACATTGTCTGGTGAGGAAAGTCCCTATAAGATATGCTCACATATCTTGTAGGCATGTAATAAAGGTAGACTCTTAATGTGATTTGTTGGATTAGACCAGATTTGTTTGGTGACATACATCAAGACTCACAGAAAATGAAATTGGAGATGCACCAATACATTTAGGAAAATGTCATTTAAAAGATACAAAGGGGAGAAACAGATGCAGAAAAGATGGATCAGATTATCAGCAACATAAGACTGTGACTGCAAAGGAGGACATTGGCCAATGCCCTGAGGGACAGGAAGTGACTTGATGGGGCTTTTCAGTAATCAGATGGATCAAAGACAACCCACTGGAGACAGACACAGTTGCAGGGCAGCTCTTCGCGCCTCCACATGCAAGACCAGCATTCATTTCCTCTGGAATGCGTCTGGGATTCCAGGGAAGCGGCCCACTTCTACAACCAGCCTCGCCACGGGGACACTTCCTCTAACTGGGGGGCAGCACGGGCTCCTCTGCTGGAAGACTGTTTACCCCAGCAGCTAAGACAACAATGAGACACAAAGGCTTTCCCTTTTCAGCAGAAAGAAAAAGTCAACTCTAACAAATCTATCCATCCACTTGTCCAAATTTTATTTGTTGTCCCACTATGCCCCAAAGTTCATGTGTTTAGTGTTTCTTAAATGAAGAAGTTCCTACTGATGGTTCACAAATTTTTGCAAACAAAGCTTCAACTAACAGGTACTTAGCTTAACATAAACCTATATACAATGAAAATTCTAGACATGGTTAAATTACCCAAATTACCAGTTAACCTAATATGCATTGTTTGGGTTGGTTTCTGTGAGAAGAAATGAGACTATGTGGACAAAAACCAACACACACAAAGGAAGAACCTGCAAACTCCACATAGAAAGGACCCCAGGTGTGTTAAGACCCTGCAACTTGCTTGTTATGAGGCAACAGAACCAACCATGGCTCTGTTGTACTACTTAAAATAAGCTAATCTATGGATAATATCTATACTATCTGTATATATAGTGTCTGTTGATATATATGTATGTATATATACACAATATGTGTATCTGTAGTGGTGTGAAAAAGTGTTTGCCCCCTTCCTGATTTCTTGCATGTTTGTCACACTAAAATGTTTCGGAACATCAAACCAATTTAATTAGTCAAAGTCAACACAGGTAAACGCAAAATGCTATTTTTGAATGAAGGTGTTTATTATTAAGGGAGGAAAAAAATCCAAAACATACAAGGCCCTGTGTGGAAAAGTGATTGCCCCCTAAACCTAATAGCTGGTCAGGCCACCCTTAGCAGCAACAACTGCAACGAAGTGTTTGCAATAACTTACAATGAGTCTTTTACAGTGTGGTGGAGGAATTTTGGCCCACTCATCTTTGCAGAATTGTTGTAATTCAGCCACATTGGAGGGTTTTCGAGCATGAACGGCCTTTTTAAGGTCATGCCACAGCATCTCAATGCAATTCAGGTCAGAACTTTGACTAGGCTGCTCCAAAGTCTTCATTTTGTTTTTCTTCGGACATTCAGAGGTGGACTTGCTGCTGTGTTTTAAAACATTGACCTGCTGCAGAACCCAAGCTTGTTTCAGCTTGAGGTCACGAACAGATGGTCGGACATTGTCCTTCAGGATCTTTTGGTAAACAGCAGAATTCATAGTTCCATTTATCACAGCAAGTCTTCCAGGTCCTGATGCAGCAAAACAGCCCCAGACCATCACACTACCACCACCATATTTAGCTAACTTTAGTGTTTTTTGTGCTATTTTAGCTATCATTCAGACCTTTTCTGCTATTCTTCTGCTAATTTAAACTCTTATGCTTCTTTCAGCTGCTTTCTGTTTCTAGGTACTTTACTGCTTCAGCAGGTTCAGCAAAAATCTTTCAGCATTCAGTATTCACGCTGCATTTACTCAGAAAATGCAAATTCTCTAATTAGATCATCTGGTATCCAGACCATTTATTAGTTCTTTGAAGAAAAAAAAAAGTTTTGTTTGTCCCATTTGAGCTTTTGTTGAAAATTATAAGTGCAGAGACTGTTTTTGCATTTAAATAAATTATAATGAATGTCTTACACTCATTCTGTAAGTTAAAATATATATTTGTTATTTTTGTAATTTTGCCATTATAAGTTTTGCATTTATCTAAGCAGCTCTCTAAGCTCTCTGTAAGAGTCCCATTGACATGTTGGTTCAGATGGTGGAGCACTTTCTTGGTTTCTTTCTGCATATTGATGCTTATTTCTGCAACAGTTGCAGTTCTTTCTAAGATCCAGCAGAGAGAGCTGCTTTCTTCTGCACCACAGCAGAGTGATGAAGAGGAGGAGATTTACCTCATCAAACTGTAATGCAAATATAATTCAGGTTTCTAGACATCCACATTGCGTGCGGTGATGTCAGAGGCAGAGTTGAATGAAGAGCAAAGGATTGATCCCATCTATTGATTATTGATTAGAGCTGCAGGCCAGAGGCTCTGCAGATGTTACATAAGCAGCTGTTGATTTGTGTTTTGGAGGGAAACAGCTGCAGGAGAGCAGCGCTGGAGACGAGCAGGTAGGATCTCAGTTTGGACTGCAGCTGTTGCTGCTATCTAAAGAGAAATATTTGCTTTTTTAACTTAGACTTCAAATAAATAAAACAAACACTGCAGAGTTTATAAAGCTTTTATACCGTGGCTCAACAAAAGTTTTACTGACGGAAAGTTAAAAAAAATATCTCTTTTTCTGCTCTTACTTACTGTAAGTAATATCAAATGTATATTTAACTTAAATCATTAAACATCCATGTCTGAAGGGTTTTTATATAAGATATTTTAATGTTATGTTGAGTTTTACAGTGTATTTTAAACTATCAGCATGTTTTATTGGGATGATGGTTTAGTCTTGGAAAAAAAATGAAGAGCAAATAATTTTTTCCATTTTTTATACAGTACAGTGTAAAAATAATGAAAAATATTTTTTTTAATTTGCAACAGCTAATATAATGTGGCATGAAATTATCTTTATATAGATGTAGATTTAATCTTTGTACCTTAAAGTAGGGGGTAAAGCGATTTAAATGCAGTTTAAAGATTTTCACATTTTTGTGTTAAAATGCAGTTCTGGCTTTGACCCAGGAAACAAGCAAAACTGAAAGATCAAAATAAAGATTTATTTTTCAAACAAAAACAGCTGACAGGGCAGCAGACAAAACTTACTCAGGAAAACAGACACAGAGCATGAAGGACAAACCAAACATGTCACAGAACAGGGGAAGAACACAGAGGCAGACATACGCTGAGGAGAAAACAAAGAGAACGCTAAAAGTAAACAAAATATCAAGGGGAGACAAGCAGATCCTCACTGTCAAAGTAACATTTATGAATTTGTGTTTTCCAACTTTTTTTTTACTATTTGACAAAACACTGCAATAAACAGTTAAAATGCACAATAAGAGTTTTGACTTTTTTTAACCATTCAAGCAACTTTGATTAATTGAATAATACTGAAAAGTTTAAGCTGCTTTAAATAAATTTTACCGACACCTTTGGAGGTGTTGGTTGGGACTGCAGGAGTTAATGTTCAGAAGAATGTGGAGAACCAGGAGGTTTTAACTTAAATCCCTCTTTTCCATTTCACACTTCACTTCCTTTCTTCTCCACCTGCTCTCAGCACCACTCAGAGTCGAAGATGCCGGGAACTCTATCCAGCTTTCCCAGCATGCCGCGGGGAGTGACCATGCCGACCTTGTTCAGCTCCCTGCCTCGAGGCATCAACCCTCCAAGTCTGCCCAGAGGCATCACCATGCCCAGCCTGCCCACTCTTCCAAGGTTTCCCAGCATCCCCCGAGGCGTCACTTTACCCAACCTGCCCAGGGGGGTAACGCTGCCGAGGGTCGTCGCTATGCCAACTGTACCTGAGGCTCCTCGAAGGCTGCTGCAGGACTGCTGCTCTGTGTTTGACCACCAAACATCTGGAGGTAAAAAAAAACAGCCAGTATTTTTTCTGTTTGAGGAGTCCTCTCTGTTCAATTTAGGTAGAAGTTAACAATAAGTAAGGAAAAGTAAAACTATTTGAATAAAACTTGGCCAGGTCTAGGAAAAGCAATACAGTAATAACATTTTTACATCATTTCTGCTAACAGAAATGTTGCACACAGAAACAAAATCAGTAAAACAAAAAAAATTCAATTCTGTTTTTCTTGATTTTGTAAGTGTTTGGTTTATACTGTTTCTTGAAGTATAATCACTATAATTGTACCAGCTCCCATTTCTGCAGATTTCTGATATGTTTTCTGTGTTTCTGTTGGAAGGATGACTAAATCCAGGGCAGATTATTGAGCTGAGCTGCTGCACATGGCCCAGTTCTCAAACAGGAAATATTTTTTAGCATTAAGACCCAGTGAGAACCACATTCTGCTGTAACAAACTCAGTAACAAGCAGGACTAAAAACCCACAGATTGATTTACACTTCGATTGAAACACAGACTGGTTTGAATCTTCAGCTGCAGCAGCTGGATATTGAAGGATTTTATCCGGTAGGATAATGGAGAGTGAAAATGGGTAGTGCTTGACTGTGTGTTTGTGTGTGTGTGTGAGATTTTGTATGCAAAGATTAAATATGGATGTGTGTATGATAGATGTGACAGTGCGAATGTGAGCCAAAAGAGTCATCTCCATGTACGGTAAGAAAATGGTTATTTATCCTCTTATCTTTTGCATTTATCAGTGTTTCATTTGATTTTGGAAAAAATCTGTAAAATTAAAATTATGTGAGTTCAGTCATTTTTGTGTGAATCTGCAGTGAGAAAAAAAACTAACTAACTGTTTGTGTAAATTAATTGCATGTGTGGGGGGACTGCTATTCCCTACATTTTAGGACAGTTTTCTTGGCGTACACACCTACTTGTGGGGACCTGAGTCTAGTCCCCAATAAGTGGAAACACTGTTGGTGGGTGGGGGGTTAAGTTTAGGACCAAGGTGTGAATTGAGTTTAGGTTAGTTTTAGAGTCAGGTGAGCCTAACCTGTGAGGTTAGCTTTAGAGTTGGTGGTCAGGGTTTGGCTGTAGAAAATGATGGAAGTCAATGCCAGGTCCCTATAAAGATAGCTGTACCAGATTGTGTGTGTGTGTGTGGCTGTGGGTGAGCAGAAATGTTTGAGATCATCCTAGTATGTACATGTCTGCTGTGCTCTGCAAAGCTCCACTTCTTTCCTGTAAAATCGTGCTCATACATTCAGATGTCACACACATAAATATCTCTGTTTCATGTTTTAAACCACAGCTCTGTCTAATTACAGCACAGGTTTGTAAATGACTTAAAAAAAACAAATAAAGTGTGTGGATGTCAGCAGGTCTTCAGCTGCTGCTGCAGGGATGTTGTTGTTTGTGATGGTTCTCTCTGACCAGTTAATCCATAATCTGCTGATTCTTTATATTGGATGTGTGGATATTCATCACTTAATTCTGACAAACAGCTGCTGTCGCTGCAGCTCTGATGTGGAACAGAATTTGTTGAAACTCTTACTGTGGTGACTCAAAGTTACTTTGGGAAATATATGATTTTTAAAACATGAGTGCAACTAACCATTTTTAGTCAGAATGATTCATCCTATTTCAGCAACCCTGGATGGTCCTTTCTCAGGTAGAATCCTAAATAATAAACATTATTTGGTTCATACATCTAGTCATAATGCTCAGCTTTCTTGGAAGCTTGGCTGTGTTAATCCTAAAAGCATCATCATGTTGCTGTGTCTGTCTGACATGAACATGATTATACAGTTTTTTTGTCCACTGTGAGATTCACACTCAACTCTAACAGAGGACAATTATTTTCTGATTTGTCTCTACAAAATTAAAGAGGTTCAAACGATTTCTAAAAAGGAATTTAATGCAGTTTTGTGTCCTTGCTTGTCTCTGTTGTATTTTTGTCAGGAAACCTTTCAAAGAGTTAAAACATTGCACCTGCTTTTCCTGCATAATCTACAAAATCCCAATCTGCACATGGCTGACTGCCATAGATTCCCTCATATTCTCCTCACTGACTCCAGTTTTTGTTTTTGTGTGTGTGTGGGGTGGTGGTGGGGGGGTTGTTTGACAAATCCTGTACAGAGTTTTAATTTTTATCATTATAGTTTGTGGCTGTTGAAGAGGCTGGGATGAGAGTCAGTTCCTCTAAATCTGAGGTCTTGGTTCTCTATTGGAAAAATGTGGAATGCCCCCCTGGATCGGGGGAGAGTTTCTGCCTCAAGTGGAGGAGTTTTAATATCTGGGTGTCTTGTTCATGAGTGATGGTAGGACGGAGCAGGAGATGGATCAACAGATTGGGGTCTCATCCTCAGTAATGAGGGGCGTTGCTTTAGTTGGTCATAGTGAAGAAAACTGAGTCGAAAGGCTCTTGATTTACTGCTCTGTCTTCGTTCCAACCCTCCCTTACGGTCATGAGGCGTGGATCATGATAAAAAGAATGATATCCTAGATACAAGCGGCCAAAATGAGCTTCCTTTCGTAGGGTGGTCGAGCTCCGTCATCAGGGGGGAGCTTTAAGAGCTGCTGCTCCTCTGCATCAAAAGGAGTTGAGGTGGTTCGGACGTGTGATTAGGATGCCTCCTGGACGCCTCCCTTTAAAGGACGTCCCACTGGTAGGAGACCCAGAACTCGCTGGAAGGATTATGTATCCTCTCTGGCCTGGGAACACCTCGGGGTCCCCCAAGACAAGCTGGAAAGTATATCTGGGGAGAGAGATGTCTGGGTTTCTCTCCGGGACTTGTTGCCTCCTCGACCCGACTATGGATAAGCAGCAGAAGATGAAGATGGAGTTTGTAGCTTTAATTTTAGTCTTCCCTTGTTTTTGTGTATGTTTCATTACTTTCATTACTGCCTTTTTGGTTTAAATTTGATTTAATCTTGTCTAATCCTGTGATAAAGCATCTACTTTATGTTTAGATATTTTTTCGTTTTACTTTTGCAAAACCATTTTTTGCCTCCTTTTCTTCAATCATTAGAATAATTTGTGTCTTGTTTCACCTTATTTCTTTATGCCTGTTTTATTTTTTCTTTTCTTTTTGAGTTTAACTTTCTTCTGCAGTTTTTGTTATTTTTATCCTCATTCGTTTTCCATTGTGGTAGTCCTTTTAATTCCTTTGACAATAACAGACATCTTGGAAAAGGCTGCTTTAACAATATGACTTTTTTACCAATAAAGACAATGCTCAAAAATTATATCAAATTAAAAGAACGTTTGTATTCTTCTTTTGAGGAATTAAAACTGGCTCAAAAATCTCAGATCCCAAAAAATTATAAGAAAAAATATAAAAATCCTTACATGTGACATCAACCTGAAACTAGAACTGAAGTTTACCAAAAGGCTTTCAGAAAAGAGCTTTAAGGTTTTAAGTTGATTATAAACGGTTGGCTGCTTCTGCAGGCTCAGATCCGAAGTCAGCCAGGTCCAAATGGGTCACGTGTTGAGCAGCAGCAGAGTGGACTCTTTAAGCTCTTCCAATTGAACCCCCCCCCCCCAAAAAAAAAAAATATATATAAACACATTACACAACAAGTTGCTGCAGGATTAGTTCGTAAGATTTAGCTTTACTGCAGCTGGATTGTTGTGTCCATCTGTGGCTGTAAGGACGGCTTTAGAAAGTCCAAACATTCTGAAATGTGCCTTACTTTTGGGGCTAAAGTGGTTTAAAAATGAAGACCGAAGCATTTAACGTGTTGGCTACAGACCAGTGGTTCATCTTATGTGGCCTTTAATCCCCAAAATCTAACAACACCCAACATGAATAGATGAAAGATGAATGGTCCACAGAAGCTCTGTTTCCCCCTTCAGGCCATAAAAGTTATTCAGTGTTATTAGATATTTATTTAATTTATTGGAAAACTAATGATTTTACTCATTTTACCAAGAAATATTCAAACTTGCAGCTTAGTTTTAAGGCACAATATGTAACTAATTATCTAATAGCTTCATCCTAACCATCAACATGTTTGCTAGATCCCATCCCAACCAGACTGTTCATACTTTAGATCTGCTTAATTTGTCTCTAAAGAATAGTCATGTGCCACAAAGCTTTAAGGTTGCTGTAATTAAACCTGTACTTGAGTTCGGGTTCAGAGCTCATCATAGCACAGAAACAGCACTGGTGAAAGTTACTAATGATATTCTCATGGCCTCAGACAGTGG
>JARVJO010000165.1:10009762-10020431 GCA_031762555.1 Cynodonichthys magdalenae | reverse complement strand
TACTATAACTGCCTTAACTGTACTATAACTGCAGTGACTGTACTATAACTGCATTAACTGTACTATAACTGCAGTGACTGTACTATAACTGCATTAACTGTACTATAACTGCAGTGACTGTCCTACAACTGCAGTGACTGTCCTACAACTGCAGTGACTGTACTATAACTGCATTAATTGTACTGACTGCCTTAATTGTACTATAACAGCATTAACTGTACTATAACTGCAGTGACTGTGCTATACCTGCATTAAATGTACTATAACTGCAGTGACTGTCCTATAACTGCAGTGACTGTACTATAACAGCATTAATTGTACTATAACTGCCTTAACTGTACTATAACTGCCTTAACTGTACTATAACTGCATTAACTGTACTATAACAGCAGTGACTGTACTATAACTGCATTAACTGTACTATAACTGCTTTAGCTTTACTATAACTGCATTAACTGTACTATAACTGCAGTGACTGTCCTACAACTGCATTAATTGTACTATACCTGCATTAACTGTACTATAACTGCAGTGACTGTACTATACCTGCAGTGACTGTCCTATAACTGCCTTAACTGTACTATAACTGCAGTGACTGTACTATAATTGCAATAATTGTACTATAACTGCATTAACTGTACTATAACAGCAGTGACTGTACTATAACTGCATTAACTGTACTAATATTGCATTAACTGTACTGTGCCTACAATAAGTGGAACTGTGACTCCATCGGCTGGGCTTTTGTTCTAAAGGTGTGTTTATATTCAGAAATGTGTCTAAATGTTTCTGTTAGTTTATCATCTTCCTGAAAGTGAGTGTTTGTCCTTAGTTTCAAGGACTGGATTTGACTGGTTCTACTGGGAGTGTAACCAGTGTTACATAACAGGCTGAAATGACAGCATGCAGGTTTCTCTTTTCTTCTAAGTTTTCCCTCCCAACAGAAACATTTCCCTGCTTGCCATGGCGACAGTGCATACAGCATATCTGTGGTTTCTGATCTGGAAAATGATGTAATCTGTCACTACACCGGAGCCGGTGTTTCTGACACCAGAGTGAGCAGGGTTTAATATGTTGTGCTGAGTCACCTTAATGATTGCAGATGGACTCTCCAGTCCCAATATTACCAGTCTGAAGATCTTCTCTGGTTTTGGGAGATGAGCAGAGATGACTCATGGCCTGCCCTCAGGCTTTTCCTGACCCTAAAATCTGACTACAAATCTTCATTAGATAATTCACAGATAGCAGGATGAGAAGTACCTCACTCTCCTGAGCTAGTAAAAGACTTTTAACAGGTCAATCAGGAAACTGTTTACTCATGTTACAGTGCCTAATGAAATGGTCCATTGATGGAGAGTGGTTGTGTTTGAAAGGTTAGAACATGAAATTTTTGTTTAATGAAACATAATGTAACTGCTTGTGTTGAAAGGTCACATGAACTATAACTGTTTTCTGTTATCCACCACCTACCACAAATTATTCCATTCACTCCCCAAAGATCCAAATTTCTCCAACAAGCTAGAAAATGTGGACCACTCTGTGTACCTTGCCAGCCACCTAACATCTAAATATAGCATTAATAATAAAATATATTAGCACCTTACCTGTGCCAGTGGGGCCCTAACAAGACTAGAAAAGAGGTCTTTGAGAACCACAACCTACAAAAAGGACTAAGATTTTAGTCCTAAAAGCTGCCTACCATTTTGTATCAGAAAACTGTACTACATTTGGTAGGTAAAAGCTATAGAATAAGCTGGGAGAAAAGGTGCATAAACACCAGTGTCATGGAGGAGGCTGACACCCCCTGCATCACTGGCACCATCACCCAATGACAGTTTAGATGGACTGTACATTCTGGACTTCTGCCTCCTAAAACAAGTACTGTACTTACAGCTTCTACTAAGAAACTGTCCCTGGAGGTCAGGAGAATGTTATGAGGGTAATCAAAAAGAAAAAAATAAGTAGGTCCTCTGGAAGGGCTCTTCTTTAATGAAATGTTTTGTCTTTCCTCCCAGAGACTTCTTCAGTCTGAGTAGTTTCAGGTGAACTCAGCTTTTAGTGCTTATAAAGCTGAGTTCCACGATGGCTCAGTTGGTAGAGCTGATGCCTTTCAGCAAGAAGGTTGCCGGATCAAATCCCGGTCCGGGGACCTTTCTGGGTAGAGTTTGCATGTTCTCTCCATGCATGCGTGGGTTCTCTCCAGGTACTCTGGCTTCCACAGTCCAAAAACCTGACTGTTAGGTTAATTGTAACTCTAAATTGTCTGTCTTGTTTGTCTCTATGTGTCCTTGTGATGGACTTGTGACCTGTCCAGGGTGTACCCTGCCCCTTGCACTGTGATGGCTGGATATGGGCACCAGTGACCCCCGTGACCCTGAAAGGAAGAAGCGGGTATAGATAATGGATGGATCGAATGGATGGATGACATAACTATTGACCCTGAGCAGTTGGACACAGACCTGGGATCTGATAGATTGGTCTGCATTGATATTTGAGCTGATCCAAAAAGATTGGAGAAGCTGACTGACCATGGGAGGACCTTTGTATGATGTAGTCTATAGTCCAATGTGTCATGGGTGGACAAGTGTTGTCTTTTTGAAAGACAGGACCAGGGTTCTGTTTTAGGTCTCAGGAAGAGTAAGACAAGCAGATGCAGGATGTCTCAGATGTAGCACTGTGCAATCAGAGTGCTTGAATCCATATCCTGAAATTAGACCTTAAGGCTTCACCCACCATAATGCCAGGAGGAAAACTAATATGTGTCTCCACACAATTTGTAAACTGGTCCTCTCCTCCCTACGTCCACTGAGAGGGCCAGTCCTGCATTTTTAGGAATGGTGCAGAAGCACGCCCAACTCCACTGAAGGCTGAGCAGAAAAGGAGCAGCAACAACTGCAACCAAGCGTTTGCGATAACTTCCAATTAATCTTTTGTGGAGGAATGTTGGCCCTTTGCAGGAATCTTTGCAGAATTGTTGTAATTCAGCCACATTGGAGGGTTTTCGAGCATGAAGGGTCTTTTTAAGGTCATGCCACAGCATCTCAATAGGATTCAGGTCAGAACTTTGACTAGGCTGCTCCAAAGTCTTCATTTTGTTTTTCTTCAGACATTCAGAGGTGGACTTGCTGCTGTGTTTTGGATCATTGTCCTGCTGCAGAACCCAAGTTTGTTTCAGCTTGAGGTCACAAACAGATGGTCGGACATTGTCCTTCAGGATCTTTTGGTAGACAGCAGAATTCATAGTTCCATTTATCACAGCAAGTCTTCCAGGTCCTGATGCAGCAAAACAGCCCCAGACCATCACACTACCACCACCATATTTTACTGTTGGTATAATGTTCTTTTTCTGGAATGCAGCATTTCTTTCTTTAAGTCAGATGTACTGGGACACACACCTTCCAAAGTATTCAACTTTTATCTCATCGGTCCACATAGTGTTTTCCCAAAAGTCTTGGTGATCATCGAGAGGTGTCAAGACAAAATTGAGATGAGCTTTAATGTTCTTTTTGCTCAGCAGTGGTTTTTGTCTAGGAACTCTGCCATGCAGGCCATTTTTGCCTAGTCTCCTTCTGATGGTAGAGGCATGAACACTGACCTTAAGTGAGGCAAGTGTGGCCTGCAGTTCTTTGGATGTTGTTCTGGGGTCTTTTGTGACCTCTTGGATGAGTTGTCGCTGAGCTCTTGCAGTAATTCTGGGCAGCCGGCCACTCCTGGTGGATAATGGCTCTCACTGTGGTTTGCTGGATTCCCAAAGCTTTGGAAATGGCTTTATAACCCTTTCCAGAGTGATAGATCTCAATTACCTTCTTTCTCATTTGTTCCTGAATTTGTTTAGATTTCGGCAAGATGTGTAGCTTTTAAGAATCTTTTGGTGGACTTCACTTCTTCTTCTTCTTCTTTTGGTTTTATTGGCGGTTGGCAAACTTATTTTAGTGCATTACCGCCACTACTAGACTGGAGGGTGGAACTGGAGAAAAAAAAAAGGAAAAAAAAACAAAACTATATTCGACTAAATAAACCTGTCAACTTCAAGAATAAAATAACCTTACCGTATATGCTAGCAGATTTATCCTCCAAAAGCACAGATAATGTAGATTTATGATGATTGTGGACTTCACTTTGTCAGGCAGGTCCTATTTAAGTGATGTCTTGATTGAGAACAGGTGTGGCAATAATCAGGCCTGGGTGGGGCTAGAGACCGTGTACTCAGGTGTGAGAAACCACAGACAATCACTTTTTCACACAGGGCCATGCAGGTTTGGATTCTTTTTCCTCCCTTAATAATAAACACCTTCATTTAAAAATAGCCTTTTGTGTTTACCTGTGTTGTCTTTGACTAATATTTAAATTGGTTTGATGTTCCGAAACATTTAAGTGTGACAAACATGCAAGAAATCAGGAAGGGGCAAACACTTTTTCACTCCACTGTATATGTGTATATGTGCATTGTTATATATTATATGTGTATAGTGGTATATATTTTTTTCTCTTTCCTTTGATTTGTCTTCTTTATTTTATCTCACCCTCTCCTGTATTGAGCTGCAGTAATGTGCAAATTTCCCCATATTGGGATCAATAAAGCTTTATCTTATCTTATCTTATCAAGTGCCTGTTGAGTAACAAATACTGATACATTAGGGGATTTTGAGAACCTTTATCAATGTGGTCGGCTTACATATAAACAGATTTAAAACCACATTGTTTGGATAGGAATTATTCACATAGAAATCCAAACATCACATTTCCTGGCAAAGCATCCAGCATTTATTGTACTTATTATACTTATTTACTACTTTAAAATCCTTTCCCATATGTTCTGTATCTGTACGGGCCACCAGGGACGATCATTGCGTCACACTGCAGTAAAATCAACCAATAAACAGACATTTAAAGAGTATGAATAACTGCAAAGAGAGGCATTACTTGGCCTATAGGTTCAAATGTTGTAGAACTACGTGTCCTAACTGACTTATTAAATCAAACATAATGGTTCTGTATTTTTATGAAGCAAGTAAATTCAGTTGGAGTATGGCAATAATCCCAAGTATAAAGTGTTTTTTATTCCAGTGGAATACAGTCTTATTTACTGATTGCTAAATTTGTTGTCACTTTTGTCCATCACAAAGCCGGCTGAGCTGTATTGTCTCTCTTCAATGTGGACTCGATATCTTGGGTTGAGTTGGTGTAGCAAGGAAATAAGAGCTCTGGTTTCCCAAATTCTTGTTAATGAAGCTAGAAAATATTCTGCTTACAACTCTTACAAAGGTCTCTAAATTCCAGCAACACTTGAGGTTAAACTGCAACAAAACAAAGCAGCCCCACCACTGTGGTTTGTGTAGGTCAGCAATAGAGAACAGAGACACACACATGTTAAGTGCATAGAGGGGTCCTGGTCTCACTGCTTCACCATCTGGAGCTGGGAGTGTTTGAACTGTGGTTCCCCTGTCAGAGCAGAGCTTCAGTGCAAGTAAAGACCCAATTTCAGTGGGTTCTGCTGGACTTGCACCAAGTTCACTCGCTGCTCATCTGGGATCAATTAGGCCTGCATGAAAACATGCAGAGCAGTCCAAGAACTGACTGTGCTCAAAAAATTCAAGGGACCATCATTGTACAGGCGCTCAAAAGACAACAATAACCCCTAAAACATGTTAACTTCATGCCTTTTTCACCAATTGAAATAATGAGGGGACATAACACAGACACATATGGGAATGTTTAACGTGACAAAAGCGAGGATGTTAAGAGTTCAACCCTACAAAAGATGGCGGGAATGGTTTCTGAAATGGAAAAAAAATGAGGAAGTTCGGATCCACATAGAGGTTCTCCAGAGGTGTGAGCTTTGGGGGTGATGGAAAAGTACTGAGAGGAGGTTGTGGGGTGGAGACAAAGGAGCTGAAGAAAGAGGAGACAGACTGAAACTTAAAGGGTCTGTTCACCCAAATTACAAAAATTCAATTACTTCTTGTGGTTTCTTGCAATGGAGACAGGTTTGACTGATGTGTTGAGGCTTGGGATTTTTTCTTTTGTCCCCACTTCAAAACAACAGAAGTGAATAAAATTTAATTTGTGGAGAGTAGATGCTAACTCAACTATTTGTACTGAAAGTATAGTCTGTTGACAGGAAGTCTGGAAAGCAAGATCACACAATGTGTTTCAAATAATATTATTTACTGCAAACATCTATTGTGATGTAAATGATGTCATACAGTAGATATATTAAAATAACTGATTTTTAAAACCTACTGTAATTCATTGCACAGACATATAGGAAGGCTGTATCACTCAGTCAGTGAATAAACATTATAGCCAGAAGCTGAATATTTTAACACTAAAACTGGACATAGAGAAAATCTTGTTATTTAAAGGGGCAATATCATGTAAAATCAACTTTTTTTTAGTTTTATATCATGTTATAATGTTATCCTCTCATCAAAAACATGTCCAGAGTTTTGCTTTGACTCATTCATGCATGTTTAAGAAATCCTGGGCTGTCCTGAGGCAGCCAGGCAGGACAGCAAAAACGACCGGTTGGGTCTAGAACCGCTTTTTGATAATATCTCCTCCCCTGGGCTGGGTCTCTGAACCGAGCTTCCTATCACAGAGCACACCTCCTCACCCCTGCGACTCAGTCAGTCTATCGGCAGCAATTATAGAAGTAAACAATCACTGTTTTACTCTGCAGTTAACCTGAAAAACCACTCACATTGTTTTGTTCACATACTTGTTTGGTCTATGTGTTCAGATTTGTAATTTATATTACGATCAGTACGTGTGTCTGTGAGGATAACTGAAATAATCTTACCAGCTGAAACGTCTTCTCTGTAATTGCTCAGGTTCTTTAGAAATCATGCTTTCTGGTCCGATGGTAAGGTTCATATGTATCCTGAGATGCAATTTTCCAAAACAGATATTGTATAATGTTGCTTCTTTTTTAATTATTATTACAACAAAGTCTGCTCCAGGCTGTAAACAGCAGAGCCCTGAGAGAACCGGCTGTGATGACGCTGAAATGGGCGGGACAGAAGCAGAAGGAGATTCTTAAAGAGACAGAGGCCAATTTCAAGGTGTTTAGAAACAGATTTGATGAGAAGTCATGTTTGTTTTCTATATAAACAGCATTTTAATAACAACTGTGCAAAAATTGGCATCAAAGTCAATTGGAAATATTCATGTTCACAAGCAAATTTTATTATAGTTTTAAATCAGACTTTTCTTTTTGTAAAAGAATTCTGCCTTAAAAAGTCAAATTTGCTACATATCTTCAGCATGCATGAAAGATTTGTACAAAAAAGGATAATTTCACATACAGTGCAAAAACTGGAGTTTTGTTAGCAGTTTCAAACAGGAAAATTATAAGATTTCCATCTCTATCAAATTTCCCACAGTGTACCATCCTAATTGCTTATATACAAAAATAGAATGAAACAAATCAAACTATTAGTCAAATTTTAAAAACAGAGTCCAGATATTTTGGTTAAATTTAGTTCTTTGCTTCAGGAGGACTTTGGAGACTAGTTTAGAAACAGTATTTACAAGAAAGTCTTTAAAATGTCTCAAAATGTTTGAGGGGGTTATAAATTTTGTCACACATTTAAAGAATTTGTGCTACAAATATCCTCTAAAACAGGGATGGGCAACATCCGGCCTACAGGTGACATCGGTCCGGCCTGCCAATGAGGATTTTAACATAAGTCGCCACTACAACACGTTGCACAGAGAAGTTTACTGAGGTCACAAGTACATAAAACAACAGTGTCATTTAACCAGAACCACGCAGGAATCTGCGCTCAAGACGTCTTATGCCGTTGCACTTCAACTCGCTAAAGTAAGTGTTTATTTTTTGTTTGCTTCAAATGTTTTGTATTCATATTTATTAAACAAGAGTACAACTGTGACACATGCATTTGAGCATGAAATAAATTAAGTTACTGAACTGCATACATTTTTAAAATGACAGTTTTATTACGTTTGGGTAAGTGTGCAGCGCTATGTGGCTCTCTGGTAGTGTTGACAAAAAATTGCGTCCTCGTCCATCAATTAAGTTGAAAGTAGTCTCAGAATTGTTGCATGTTGCGTACAGTATGTACTGTCCATTTCTGAGGGCAGAAACAAACAGCATACACTTGCACCAACATAGGTTTCTAATGCAAATTCATCTTACAGGGTTACAAGTTTAGATCTGCAATCAAGTTATTTATCATGGTGAGACATGACAGTCGTGTAATCCTTACTGATCCTCTGCAACAAGACAAACACAGAAATGTTCAAAATGTTAGCACTTTAATGTTTTTTGGGGGGTTTTTTGAGGTCTGAAATAGTCATATTTTCCATTCCTGGTCTGATGTGTATAAAAACGTATTGCAACAGAACATTCATGTCATGCTTGGCCACAATGAAGGACTCTTGAGAGACAAAGAGCTGCACGTCTCTCACACAAACACACGTACGCTCACTGTGAACAGCTAGGCTCTTGGCAGCATGAAGGGAAACCTAATGTTATGTTTGGATGTCCCTCATTCAACACAAGAAAAGTAAATCATTACAACATTTTAGGGAACACTGAGCGTTCATTACACTGAGCATGGATTAACCCAATCAGGTTCGAATGAGAGTACATTACCTTTATATCCAAGTACAGCAACAGCGATGGTGAGGAGAGTACACAGCACATAGAGCAGAGCTATGGAGGTCTTCAGTGCCCATTCATTCTTACACTTGGTGCATTGGGTGCCCTCCTGAATCCCTGTTTGATAAAAAAAAGAAAACAACTTAATGCCATTTGTATTTTTGTATATACCTGAGCAAAAATATTTAATGTGGATATATTGTTGGAGTTAAAGGCAACTGAGACATTTAGACAAACAGCCTCGGAGTCTACATTAAAGAGAGCAGCAGTTCCTTCAGGGCCTGGGTGGTGAAGCGGTAGGAAACACCCCCCACTCCCCCCCGACTCATTTACACCCAGCAACACTTGTTTTCCTGAACTCGCGTCTCACTCTGCACGCTCACTTTCTGAATGATCAATTCTTCACTTTAGTGTATATCTGTGCAGCATAAACTCTTGCATCCTCTCTCCTGCAGCGTCAGAGTCAAATTAAGTACCTCAGCTTGGAGGGCAGTAGTATTATCACTAGTACTATTCCTGTCTGAAGATTTTTTTTTCCTACAACAGATGAGTGGCAGAATCCACAGTGCTGACGGGAACACAGCTGTATTTCATTTTCAATCCAGGAAGTGTGTGTCTATGTGAGTGGGAGTGTTTTGTGTGTTGAGACAGGCAGGAGGCTGTCTGTTTTTTTATGCTCCTGAAAGGAGATTTCCTCATATACATATATAATAAAGATATCATTGTCACCCAACAATGTAACACAATCCAAACAGAATCAGGTTAGCAGGAGACAGTTTATCACATCATACAAAAGCACACAAACCATAGTATCTGTTCATGTGTTTTATATGTTGAGGTCATGCCTAAACAGATCAAACTTGCAGTGCTGATTGGCTCTGGAAAGCCCCACTGGGAGTTTCAATGCCAAAGGCAATAACATGACTTGTTCTTATAGGTGTAAAGGGACTGTTAATGGTTGCTGAGAGTTAAGCCTCAGTTTAACACCAAGTCCAGCTGGAAGGGAAGTGAAACGGGAGACTTATGAGGATAAAACGTGTGGCTTAGACCTGCAAGATGAAGAAACTTGTTTAAACTGTGATCTTGTGCAAGTGTCTTAGGGATCAACTTTGCAGCCTTTCACTTCCTCTGGATGGCATTAATCTGGCCTCCAGCTCTAATGTAAAAAACATTGGTGTTATTTTTGATCAGGATATGTCTTTTAACCCCCACATTAAAAAAATTACCAGGACCGCCTTCTTCCACCTGTGTAAAATCACTAAAATTAGAAACTCACTCTGCTGCTGTCTTTAGTCTCTCGCCTCTACATGTTTGCTGTAATCACTTCTATCAATAACGTGTTTTCTTGTCTCTCTTCGAGAGGAAAATACACCTGGACCAGTCCTGTGTTTGTCTGTGTCTCTTTTCTGTCCCCCAAACCCAGCCGATCAAGGCAGATGGCCGCCTGTCCTGAGCCTGCTTCTGCTGGAGGTTTCTTCCTGTTAAAGGGGAGTTTTTCCTCTCCACTGTCGCCACTGTGTTGCTCAGGTTGGGAGACTGTGACGAAGCAAAGATTCAGCTCAGTCTGCTGGCTTCTTCTTTAGCTTTTATTGTTATTTGTGTACAGAGCCCTGAGACAACAATTGTGACTTGGTGCTATATAAATAAACTGAATTGAATTGTGCAAATGATGACACCAGCATCTAATAGGCTAAAAATATTTTTATATTATAAAACAAGTTTAAAAATAGGGGATTCTAGGTTCTGATTCTAAGGTTGATAAAGAATAAATAAAAAAGAAATGATCACCTAAAATGTCACGTCACCTGATTAACAACAAAAACTTAATAGATAGTGAATTTGTTATCTAACCTATTTGGCTTTTCACTATAATTAATGTCACCTTCCACATTTTTTTATTAATACTTTTATATGCTACTTCTCTATACTTTAAATGACAGCTTTTCCTCCTTGTCATTGCATATTTTAATGAATGAATGAATGAATGAATGAATGAATGAATGAATGAATGAATTAAATTTATTTCAGACAATTAACAATTTT
>JARVJO010000165.1:9941130-9983079 GCA_031762555.1 Cynodonichthys magdalenae | reverse complement strand
CTTCCGCTGCTCAAAACGCGTCCGGTGTGAACCCAGCTTTAGTGGGAAAAAGAATACATCTCTAAAGGAACAACTGAAACTATTTAAAGGCTGCACTTTTAAAGCTAATTACACAGGAACACACACAGGGAGAACACTGTCATTTATTGTGTTGAAGGCTGCAGTCAGATCTACAGTACCAGGACAGCAGAATCACTGGAGTCCACAGTTAATGCAAGTCATTTTACACATTTCAGCAGCTGTTTTATTTCTGATGAAACCACATTATAGCAATTAATTTGCAGGATCAATCATCTACAAAAATATCTTCACTACAAACAAGCAAACCTACTAAGAAAACCCAGAGAAGGCTGGAGAGGGCACAATGAACCAGAGAACAAACATGTTTCAACTTTATGCTTTTGTTCCACTAAAACAAACCCAGAACTATTTCAGATTGAGTAACCACATTTTTTTAGTTCCTAGACATGTTTGCGTGACACACTGGGTTTAACGAACTCAGTTTGAGTGGATGAAGGACTCTGTGAAGAGTTTTGAAACTTCTTGATCTGTTGAGCTCAGTCAGGGTGCCTGCGGTGAACCGGACCCCACAGACCGGCAACCGCATTCATGTTCAACTCAAATGTCAGTAGAGATGAGGCTCAAACATCCAGGCTGCTCTAATATCAACAATAGGCTCAATTATAGCAGCATGCCAGCTAACATTAAGGTAAAAGAAAGCGAGTTAAGCCCACACACTTAGTACCTTTTACTGATGGCAATTTATTCAAAAGACTATAAAAGTTTATTAGTCAGAGCTCCAGCAGAGCCGGTTTCTCTCTGCTCCAGCTTTAGGAAAAACTTCTCATGAACTCACCAAACCTCTTGTATCCAAAAGATTGTACTTCCTCCTCGTCTCCAAAGTCGTCTGTGGGACAAAACCAGAAACATAAATGGTTAAAAAACACACACTAGTTTCATCTCCTGTCTTTGTGTTTGTATTTGTGGAGATCAGTGGTCCCAGGAATGCAACGAGCTGCGGTTTCTCTGGTTTGTTTACAGTAAACCTTAATTACACACAATGAAAAGTGGAGCAAAAAAAAACAAAAAAAAAACATGGAGCAACATCACTGGTAATGGTAGACAGATGGAGCTGAGGGGAGGAAGACATGGGAGATGGAAAGGGATGAGTGTGTGTTTATTGTTGGGAGGTCAGAGGAGGTTAGATCAGAAGAAGAGACATGAATGCAGAGAGGATCCCACATTCCTGAGCGTTACTTAAAATCAAGCATTCTTCTGAACACAACCGGAGAATGTTATCTTAAAAGGGGCTGCTTCCAGTTAAAGCACTAATAGAGCAAACCTTTGCTTGTATCTTTTCTCAGACTTTTATAAATTTATAATATGATCATATTCAGTTTAGATTTCTTAAAATGTTTATTATTTTATGTTGCATCTAAATCGAACACTTTTAATGACTTTCCACACAATTTAGTTATTTTTTGATTTATGTTATTGTGTCACTCTATTAGTGCGATATTACCTTGACATTTTTACAAATGTTGGTTTTCAACACGCTTAGAACAGTTTAACTCTGATCAGATAAAAAAGGTATTTCAAAGAGCTATCTAAAACAGGTAAGATATTAAATGTTCACAAATTTCCACAGAACCCCACTTTGAGAGGTCTGAAATATTTCTTTGAGAAACATCCTTCGCCAAAAAAGTTACTTTGCAAACACATTAAAAATGAATCATACTAAACTGTAACAATAATAAACAAATAGTTGAACCAGTCCTAAAATATCATTTTGACCAAACATGTGACCAAACATTATAAATTACAACATAGTAACTGATAATACATTTGTGTATTTTTTTTCTCTCATAGTTTTTATACCATGTGGGTTTGTTTTGTTTTTGTTTTTTTTAGTCTACATGATTTGGTTTTTAACTGGGGTGCAGCTGATGGGTAACAAAGCCCTCACTCATTCTGCAGAACTGAACTGTCATCCAAACCAGACTCAGCACAAAAGAATGAATCCCAGTCTGAGCAAAGTTCATTGTATACATAAAAACATGACTTTAAAGCACAAATCCACCTGTAGTCTAACTGAAAGCAGTCCACAGTTCTTACCTTTCATGGCGTTTTATAACTTGTTGACTGAAGAAGCGATGAGGATCCCGGTCACTTTCTGCGCATCTCCGCAGCATCCAGAGCAAAGTTATTCCCTGTTCCCTCTGATTCAAGTCCTTTTTTTAGTTTCAGTTCCTGTAACTCATGCGTCTGTGTTCATGTCTCTACACTCATGGTCTCTGTTCTTCTGCAGGTCTGAGGACGGGTTCCGTTCTGTGGTGGTCCTGGGGTTTCGCCTCGCAGCTGAGCCTGAGTGTTGCCACCACAATAAAGTTACATCAAACCAGATCTTACACTTCCGGTGGGAGTTTTCAAAATAAAACCGTGTGTTTTATTATGGAAAGATATGTTTTGTTAATTGGTTTTGGCCCGTCCGGTGAGGATTAAAAGAAATATCTTGTGGCCACGAGATAAATAATGCATGGCCACAAGATAATTATGCTGTGGCCATGACATAATTTTTACAGTTGTTTCCACACAGAAACTGTCAGTGTTAACTTGGACAAGTTTGAAATAATATTTTCTTATAGGAATGAATGACAAAAGCTACTTTAGTCACTTGCAGTCAGGCATGAAGTAAATCTTAGCATTTTATGTTGCAGCTACAGATGTAACAATTCACTTATGTCCCAATTCGATTATTAATTTTTAAATTCACAATTACAATTTTTTATTTAATTTTGTAATTCAACAAAATGAATTGTAACAATGCTTGAAAAGTTGAACGCCAGGTGCAGAACTGAATGACTAATGGTCTAGAGATGTTGCCAAAAAAGTATTTAACAAAAACAAAACACTGGCATAGCAGTAAAAAAACAGAAACAGGCTTTGGTACGCCATCCATCCATCCATCCATCCATCCATCCATCCATCCATCCATCCATCCATCCATCCATAGCACTGACAACAGACAGAAGACAGAAAAGAGTATAAAGGGGAACTAATGAGCTACAACAAGAAACACCTGGGAGAGAACCATGAGAGGCGGGTGAGAGTGGGAGGGGCTGTTGGAGGGGCTGCTGGAGCAGAGACAGGCAGGTGAACTAAAAGAGTAACCAAAAAACACTCATATACCAGATCTGCAGTCTGTGGCAATTGTAGTCATTTCAAACCAAATATGTTTGTTTTCGTTCTGCTTCAGTTTTTTGTCCTTGTATCAAACTGTAACTTGTCTTAGTAGTAGAACATAACTTCAAAATAAATAAAAATGTCATCACAAATCCTTTTGTGACCAAAAGTTAATCATGCTCACATTCCTATGATCATGATGATGGTCACCAGATACAGAGGATGCCTCAGATACAATAAACAACATAACAACAGCCAATGGAGTCTGACGGGTGCTGGATTGTGAAGGTTTCAGTTGTCCAATTCAACATTCCTGCCAAAATCAGAAAGTTCTTTGAAATTCAAACAGCTTTTATTTATTTCGGTTTCTTCCTGGTTTTCTGTAAAACTTGATACTGTAACTAAATGTGTCTGTATCCTTTGAAGTCAGCTGCCCCATCTCCTCCTGTTGGCAAAGAGGAGGTGTGGGTAGCTTTCAGCACCACAGAACCCAGGACGACCCGCAGCGTTGAGGAATAATCTAGCCGGAGATGAGATTAAGTTACTGGGGATTGATAGCCATCGGTTGAAAATCTGGTTCTCATTATGAAAAACTTCAAGATTTTTGGGAGAAAAAAATCACCAAAATTCTGACATTTTATATTTCTTGTTTTGACATAAATATGGCGTTGTTGGGCTATTAGAAATACAAAAGGAAAATACAAAGAAAAGGAAAAAAAAATCACTCACACCCCATTTGACCCTGTGACTCATTGTGTTTAATGTTTTGGGTTGTTTTTATCTAAACCAGCAATAAATCAGAATACAATTACTTTAATGAAAACAGACACAAAACAACACACAATAAAATAAATATTAATGTCAAGACACACTGCTGTCAGGTTGATGTCATGTTTTTAAGAAAATAAACGTCTACATTACATTAAAAATTACAAAGTTTTGCTGCGACATCCGATGATCTTTACAGCCTCAGATTATTCTTCAACCACAGCTCATTTTGGTGTTTAAAGTTCGCCAGCATCCATTTTGTTCCCTCTAACTCATCCAGGAGCTGGGATAACTGCAACACTTCCTGTCTCTCCTGCCTGCAGATGCAGATCAATTATAGACTGAAAAACCAGCTGCATCCTCTCAAAAAGAACAACTTTGACAGGACTGTGTTTTCAGTTCAGCTGGTTACGTCATGTTGTTTTTGCAGTCAAAAACTACAATCTGAATTACTCTGAACTTGAAGAAAAAGCCACACAAACATCCAACTCTGTTCTGTTTCCTCCTTGCTATTTGGATAACACAACCTTCAAACCCATGCAGGCTCAGAGCTAACTCATAAATTAATATTCCAGATCGGCCTGCGATGATAAAGATACTTTTTACTTGTTTTCTTATGGGTTCATATTTGTTATTTTACTGCAGGATATAATTTGAGCAACAGGTTTATGTTAGGACTCCATAGACTGAAGGGAGCTGATAAAAAGCAGCTGCAGGTCCTGTGTCCTACAGCCAGGCTCTTCAGGGCTCTCGTTCTGGGTTTGGGATCTCAAGGCTTTCAGCAGTAGATTCTAAAAAGTTTTGGAAAACATAAAAGTTCAACATTTACCATGCTGCTTTTTGTTCTCCATGTTTTATAATGTTTTGACTTCCATATCTCAAGAATCTGTCCTTCAATGGTTCAGATGATTTTTTTGTTTTGTTTTTCCTCATTTGACCAATAGTTTTAATGTTGTGGTTGTAAAACATTGCTTAGACTAGAACAATTTCAAGCTTGTTCCCTTTAGTGGATTGCACAATCCTCTCTGTAACCAAACTTTAGTTGTATATAAAAATAAATTAAAACCAGGGGATGACTGCAGTCGTTTAAAAAGAAAAGTAAATTCAAAAACAAAAACAATCAAAATGACAATCAGGGCTGTGCACAAATTGTATGTTTTGTAGTAAAAGACATCTAAACAACTATCATTATGCTGATTCTGCTCCTTTAATGTCCTCCAAATCAGAATTTGTCTGCTGTCTGAGACAAAGGAAGGAGGTGCTGCTGGGTCCCTGCAGGAGGCCGAGGCTTAGTTAGCGTCAGTCTGTGGAAATTAGAGCAGAAAAGTTTTACCTCTGTTGTGTGTGTGAGAGACAGACCTGTAAACAGCCAACTGTGGTATCTGTGCAATAATGTTGGCTTTAAGCTGACCTGTAGTTATGCTGCAGGCAGAAGTGCTGAAGAACAAATAATGCAAATACACTAACAGGATTTGTGCTGAGTAGAGCCATAAAAGCAGAAAATCCTTCAAGTTTTACTCCTCCAACCTGCAGCTTTCACTCTGGAATCTGATATTTTCAGAGACAAATGCCCGTTTTACCTTAATATGGTTTTTGTTTTGCAATCAGTCATTTTTGTAAACATTCCAAAGGGATCCTGTTGCTCTGATGTGGTTTTTCTCCGGAACATAATAAAATGATAAAAAAATTTGTGTATGAAAGTTTGATCTCAGTAAATTAAGAAAACAAACCTTATTTTTTTAAGACAATGAGATGATTATGGTGTAAAAATGAATGTTTCTTGTTTTAAACTCAGCTTTATTATTACTGCTGTCATGATACCTGGAGATTATTTATAACAGTGATGTGTTGATTTTTGATGAATGTTCTTCAAAACAAGTTTTAGACAACATGCTTACAGAACGCCAACTGTTTAACTTGTTGCATCAGCCTATATCTTATTGTAGTAATTCAATAATTATCATTACTTTTCATATAATATTATTTAATTGTATGTAGTGAAATTATCTTAAAGCTTTCAGTTGAGGTTTGAGATATTACGCCACCTTGTGGCAACTAAGTTGCAGAGGCAACTCAGCATACTGCGCTTGTCATTAGAGAAAGACCCGGATGTTATTCTTCATCAGGTAGATTTATCTGCATTAAGGTTTGTGTGGACTGTGTCTAACTCTCTACTAAAAAATAAGGTCTCTACTGACCACAAATAAACCATCGTTCTTTTTCTGGATTTGCAGAAAAATATAAAATAAAATGAAATAAAAAAAATAAAATAATGGTATCTGTAGATAGTTACATGAAGAAATATGGATAGCAATGTGTGGCTCTTTGGGCCTCATTCTCTTTCTGGATTTGACTAACAAATTTATTAATTTATTTATAATTATACAACACAGGACTCATATGAGCTTGCATAGTTCAATATTAAAACTAGCTGATTGAATTTACCATATTTTATCTTAATGTAAAACTACCCATGAGTGTCAACAATTTATTGCAAATGTTTTATTTTACAATCTAATAACAAATACTTTTATATGTAGTACTTTTAAAATATCTAGTGAGTGTTTTTGTTTAGACTTCAAGAATGTTTAGCGACTCTTTAGGGCGCGCTTTTTGGAAAACCTCGCGAGAATTATGTGCTCTCGGTCTCCTATTGGCTGTCGACCTGGTTACGTCACGCGCAAAACAAAAATCACCCGGGAAAGAATAGTGACATTTTTGCTGTGACATTCTGCCGAAGCTGTTACCTTCAGAAGCTTTTGTTTCTCCAAGATGCCCGCCACTTCAGAAATCCACGCCGGAGAAGTGCAGCAGGAAGCCGCCTGTCTGACGCAGGACAGACCGGCGGAGAGGAAGAGGACCTCCGGCTTTCTGTGCGATGAACGCGGATACCTGGACCTGGTCGAGCACATCTTGGAGAACGGCCGCAGGAAGGGAGACCGAACCGGGACAGGAGTCGTTTCTGTGTTCGGTGCTCAAGTCAGATACAGCCTGCGAGGTATTATTTACTTATTTATTGTTTACTTTTTTAGAAACTATAGTAAGCACATACATTCATGTTTTGTTTCCTTAAAGCTACATCTATCACCCTAATGAGATACTTTTAGTGCTGACCTATTAAAAAAAAGTTGCTTTATTTAAAAAAAAAAAATCTAAACTCTTGTATTCTGACTCTGAGACGCTTTTGCAAAAACAGCTGCTTTGTATAATTTCATCTGCATCAATGTCACACAATCTGTTTTTATTTTTATTTACAGACCAATTTCCCCTGCTGACCACCAAGAGAGTTTTCTGGAAAGGGATCCTTGAAGAACTGCTGTGGTTCATCAAGGTGAAGCTGATGGGAGGGGTGGGACTGGACAGGTTCAGACACATTAACGAGTCTCTAATCTAATGTTTGCTTGCTGTGTGTCGCAGGGATCAACAAACGCCAAGGAGCTGTCAGAGAAAGGTGTGAAGATCTGGGATGCCAACGGGTCCCGGGCCTTCCTGGACAACCTGGGCTTTACAGACCGAGAGGAGGGGGACCTCGGTCCTGTTTATGGGTTTCAGTGGAGACACTTTGGTGCAGAATACAAAGACATGCATACAGGTGCTGTGAACTGTGTTGATCTCTGTAGGGAAATAACTCAGCTTTATGTTTATTTGACAAATAAATGTGTTGCCTTTTGTTTGTAAACAATTCTAAAACACACCATTAATTATAGAGGTTGGTGTAGGACTACTTCCTGGATTTATAATGTGAATTAGTTTAGTTGACATAATTATGAATGACAAAAAAATTCAAAATTGAATGAATTCATTGTTTATTTGTCGCTTGTCAATAGAAACGACAGCTCCTTTCAGAACATTGTGGCTATGACTTCAGCAATTTATACTTTTTCAGATAGCTTTGTCTGCCTTTTCTTTTCTTTGTTTCTCATTGAAAATGAATAGAGCTGTCTTTAACATCCCTAAAGTGTTCATAATATTTTACCTTTTATCTTTTGTTCTGGTTCTGCATTTTTTAAACTTTTGTGCTGATTTCAGCTTCCTTTCTATTTTGCTGACTTTAGCTTTTTTTCTGCATTTTTAGCTTTCATTTTGACAGTTTCTATTTTGCTAATTTCAACTTTTTTGTGCTTTTAGCTAATTTATTCATTTTGTTTTTTTCAGCTGTTTTATGTGTTTAGCTACCTTTTAAGCTAATTTAAA
The DNA here is from genome assembly GCA_031762555.1 of Cynodonichthys magdalenae. Classification (NCBI taxonomy): domain Eukaryota; kingdom Metazoa; phylum Chordata; class Actinopteri; order Cyprinodontiformes; family Rivulidae; genus Cynodonichthys; species Cynodonichthys magdalenae. The sequence goes on along the minus strand of JARVJO010000165.1, from coordinate 9,974,934 downwards.
GTTAATTTTTTAGCTGAATTCCTTTTTTTATCATTAAGCATTCTCTGCATTTTTGCAAAAGATGTGAATTCTCTAGTTAAGTTGCTATCATTTTTCTTGTAGAAACTTTCTTGTAGAAAAATCTTGATCGTTCATCTGCCAGTAAAGCATTATGGTGCGTTCACACCAAACGCGTTTGGTGTGAACGCACCACAATGTTCTTGTTGGTGTAAGCTGCAGATACTAATTTATGCCTGAAGGGGGCAGAGTTGTGCCATTTAGTGGGATTTTTATCTGAAGTTTAACAATGAGACACAGGATAAATGTTGCTATAAGCCTTTTATTCTTCTATCAGATTACACAGGACAGGGTGTGGACCAGCTGCAGAACATTATCGACACCATCAAGAAAAACCCAGAGGACCGGAGGATCATCATGTGCGCTTGGAACCCTAAAGGTGAGTCTCATTGGTCTTTCCTTCCAACAACCTGTTTTGTTTTTAACATTATTGTGTACGGTTTCAGACCTCCCCCTCATGGCTCTGCCCCCCTGCCACGCTCTGTGTCAGTTCTACGTCTGTGACGGCGAGTTGTCGTGTCAGCTGTACCAGCGCTCGGCCGACATGGGTCTGGGGGTGCCTTTCAACATCGCCAGCTACGCTCTTCTCACCTACATGATCGCACACATCACAGGACTCAAGGTAGTGGTCGAGTCTCTTTCAAGTCTGTATCGTCCCGTTGATGCTTCAACCATCGCCTCACGCTTTTTGCCTTTTCTTTATCTTCTTATCCTTCAGCCTGGAGACTTTGTTCACACTTTGGGAGACGCACATGTCTACATCAACCATATTGAACCTCTTAAAGTGCAGGTGGGCTATTTAAAAAAAAAAAAAAAAAGGTAAAATTCTTGCTTGATTTAATCTCACACAAGCCCGTGTGTAAATGTGCAGCTTCAGAGGGAGATTCGGAGTTTCCCCACTCTGAAAATCAGGAGAAAAGTGGAAACCATCGACGACTTCCAGGCCGAGGACTTTGAGATCTGTGACTACAACCCACACCCCTCCATCAAGATGCAGATGGCAGTGTGAAAGTCCAAATCATATGATTGTTGTACTGTATGTAGATTTAAATATCAGTTTGCCTCAGTTACAGAAAGGGACCTAATAGAGATTTTGCTGTGTTCAATGGGTAAAAATGTAGCTGAAAATATTGTGTATTTTTTATGTTATGAGAGTGTCCTTGTTTTACTGGCATTTAAATGTGCTTTATGTTGTTTTATATTTTAATTAATAAAGTATCTAAATCTGTAAGTAAAAAAGTGATCATTGTAATCAAACACTGAATATTAAAGAGAAATTATTACTGATTTCATGTAGAAATGTTTCTGACTAATAAAAGGGTTTGATATCACAGTGTTGCTAAATAGAGTCAAACGTTTTCACTGAAATGGTTCAAATAAATTTCTTATTTCTTCATTTGCTGTTTCCAAACGTCTCCTTCAGGGTACTGATGGTTCTTCACTGATGACTCGAACATCTCACAAGAATAACCTGGATCCTAAAAATCAGGAACCATCACGCACAAACAGAATTATTTAAAACTTGTTAGCAATGTAGATTTGTTTACTTTAGATTTACCTTCGGGGGCATGTAGCAGGCGTTCTGTATCGCCACAGGACTGACAAAGTGCTCATGGAGGTGGTCCACATACTCACACATTCTGTAAAACATCAAAGGTTGTATTAGGTAAATAAATGTGAATAAAATAAATAAAAGAACCCTTGCTTTTACCGGTTGTTGAGGTCTGCCGACACACAGATGTAGTCGAACAGAATGAGGTGCTGGACGAGCTCACACAGACCGACTCCTCCGGCATGAGGACAAACAGGAACTGAAGAAAACCAAAGAGTTTTAAATATCGTCACCTTCCTAAAATAATGGCTTAATGCACTTATTTTAATCATTTATTTTCAGGAAACAAATGTGCCATATGACATGTTTTGAGATTTCTGACAAACTTGGGGAAAAAAAATGCCTCGGGTCGACATGCATCTGGAAAGCATTAAAACAGAACAGTAATAGACTATTTTGTGGTTAAAAATTGTTACAAAAGCAAATAAATGCAGAAGTTGCTATGGAAACGGCAATGCAATTGAACAAATTAACTCAACCTGTAAATTTAGTTATACAGACCTGATGTATTTGCTCTAAACTGATTTGTGTTAAACTTTTATTTAGGATCATAGATGAGATTTATTAAATATAAATCTGCATTCTGAGCTTGTTGAATTTTCACATTTCCAATGGTGTTTTTATAGAAACCTCAGCGTTTTCTCAGTTGACCTGTGACTTGGATAAGTTAGGCTCCACTCGTACTCGTAACTACAAAATGATCTATTAGTAGCACTTTTTATCATACAGGGTAAATTCAGACACAGGGACTACTTTATGTGCACTGTTTTTTCCAACACTAGATTAAATTGATGTTTTGTATTCAACACTTTTTTCAGTTTATAAAGATTATCGCAATTTCCTTTTGTGTTCTTTCCTTTTGTTTCATCAAGCAAGTTGATAATATGTGTGTAGTTACATGTCAAAGAAAACAAAATACCTTTGAACTTGTGGGCCATGAGCAGCACGGCCAGGTTCTCGTTGACGCTGCCCAGCCTGCAGCTGTCTATCTGAACAAACTGAAGCGCTGAAGCCTGGAGGAGCTGCTTGAACATCACCCTGTTGTGGCACTACAGAAGAACATGGTGTGACTAAAACCAACCGATAATATCAGCTGACCAAATCCAGTCTGCCTGTGGCACTTGGTAGAACAAGCTTGAGGTCCAACCTGCTCCCCTGTAGCCACTCCGATCCCGAGTGGAGCCAAAGCCTGCAAAACAACAAACAAACAGAGGTCAGATTCTTTAACCATAACAGCATTATTTATTGTTAGTAGAAAAAAAAATAAAGCAGATTTAAAGGATAGTAACATTGCTAATTTCTTATTTGGTAAGATTTTCCAGCTAATTCTGACCAATAAACATCAAGTAGAAGGAAACTAAGAGATTTTTTCTTACTTTCTTTAGTCTACAAGCTTGGATCATCATTTCTCATTCTGATTTTATCTACAGGACTTTGCTAATGCTAGTAGTTATTTTTAAGCACATAATATACCAAAAAATTTATAGTCCTTATTCGAAAAGCCTGAAAAGATACAAATAATTACAAAGACACAAATAATGATTTTTAGAGAAGGAAAACATTGAAAAAAAAATCAAAAACACACATTTTAAAAGATGTCTTTAAAAAAACACAAATCTAAACACTTAAAATTACATATTTGAGACAACCACAAGAAGGTACAAAATAATACAAAGAATAATGCAAACCTTACCAGAACGAAAGACACAAGTAAAAAATAAAAATACTTCAGACACAATAGAAGTTTATAAAAAAACATCCACAAAGAGAGACGTAAACTACTAAAAAATGTTTTAAAAAATCACTACGCAGAAGACATGAAGAGTTTACAACAAAATGCTAAATAACTGGTAATTAAAGAGATTAAAGAAATACACATGTAGAACACATGAAATGAGCACAAAGTGATGCTGTGTTAGTTGAGCATCTTTAATTATATTTCTGTCATTCTAAGACCAGACAGTCATAATAAAACTTCATATCCTGTTGAAGGAGCAACCTGGAAAGTAACATTTCTAAAGGTCTGACCTTAGAAATTGCAGCGTGACCCAGGATGTCGTCTGGAGACGTGGGCTCCTCAATCCAAAGAGGTTTGACTTCAGCCAGTCTGGACACCCAGCTGATGGCCTCAGCTACATCCCATCTCTGGTTGGCATCAATCATCTAAACACAAAAACACTTCTTATAACCATTTTTTCAACCTATTGTAATATGTAGTAGTAAAAAACAACAAAAAAAAACCCAACTAAAACTCAACCTTACCAAGGTATTACTGGGTCCAATCATTTGTCTGATGAGACTACACCTGCGTATGTCATCATCTTGATCAGCACCAACTTTCACCTTAAACTTCGTCCAGCCGTCTTTAAGTGCATCGGTACAAAGCTTAAAAAAAACCACATGGCTTTCATTAAAAAATGACTAATTTAAAGAGTGATGCTGTGTGTTTTATGGTGCAGACCTGTTTGAGTAGCTGGTCTGAGTATCCGAGCCAAGCACAGGAGGTGGTGTACGCAGGATAACCCTCCTTCATCATCTGATCCTCTGACAGGGGAGAGAAATGACCCCATAAACAATAAACAATTGAAAACAAATTGGCTTTATTAGAGGTTTTGTGCTGGCTAAAAGCCCTCACATTAAGGAAGCTATTAATTCAGCAAAATCCAATTTGGCCAGGAAGAGAATAACTCTTCAGTGTGCTCACCTCTCTGCTGTTTGTTCTCTTGTGCTTTCATTAGTATGTCTGAATAAGAAATAGAATCAAAGGAGGTATGTTAATTTGATAATACTTCAATCAGAAACATGTCATTTTCTTTTCTAAAATTAAGACGCAAACACCTCTCACCCAGAGCTTCCTCCTCTGTAAGAACATCAGTGATGTATCTGAAGTCAATGCACGAGACAATCAGCTTTGGATCCTGAATGGACAGACGAGACAAAGATATTTCCGTCCTGACCACATCCACGACATAAATCAGTCGTCTCATTTATTTATGACTCACCATGTCGACAAGCAGCTTCCACAGCGGCTGCAGGAGAACAATGACAACAGGCTCTGAGTCATACGCTATCATGTTTGTAAGAGAAACTGTCAATTACGATACTCTATGTGTACTGTAAACGTCTCACCTTGCCCTCCGCCCGAGCCCACAGGTCCCACACAGCATTCAAGACTGCAGCAGTAGCCAGGTGGATCACACCTTTCTCCGGACCCAACTAAAAAACACATTTCTTTAACTGATTCAGCATTACATCCCTGACATTAAAACTTGTTTTTGACTTCGGTGTTTTGTCTGTGTGATGTTATTTTTCATTAACATGCCGCTAAAATGAGCTTTCCTGACTTTTACTTTAGTTTTCTTTCAAATTTCAAATGCATAATACAGTATAAAAACTGCACTGATGTTAAAAGAAATGTTTGTTTTTTATGTGGGTAAAACACAATTCTGCATACATATCCATTTCAGCAATAATTTATATAGTTTAAAAAATGTCATTAGTTTATAAGAACTTGAAATATTAAGCTTAAATATCATAAAGGACCAAATTCATTGTTTCAGGTTTGTTATGACTAGGTATCTGCTCTTACCCATCTCATCTGGCCATCACTAGTCAGCAGGCGGTAAAACCCTCGAAAGTTGCTCACAATGTCCTGCAAAGATTTCCCAACAACCAGTCCTGCTAGGGCTTGGATGGCACACACCACTGCAGTTCCAAACAACAACATAAACAACCTTTAAAGGATAAAAGCTTCCAGAGAGCCCTATACTTTCATAAATACCATTATGAAGGCATTATTTTAAAAAGTTACATTAGACTGTATTCATTTAACTATGAAGACTAAAATAACTTGTAAAAGGAATTAAAGGGACCTTTTAATACAGTCATTAGGTTTATATGGCATTTGAAATCTAAATTATATAAAATCACCTAACTGACCACCAGGTGGTGATGTAGGTTCTGTTTGGTTTTAGTAAAGAGGAAAAAAAGGTTCCTTTAAGTACAGTCAGACTTACACAAAACTATCTGATCCTTGTCTCTTATTTCTCAAAGTTCACGTGCATTTCTTTGATAATTCTGATCCAGTTACTTGCTTTATGTCTCATAGTGGCTATTTTGATGTTATTTTCAGTTAATTTAGATTCATTTTTAGGTCTATTTTGAGTCTCATTTTGCACATATTGCCACAAAGCTGAAGTTGGCTTCCGATAAGGGAAAAGACTAAAGGGCGATTACAACTAATTTTTCAATACCTTCAGCGTATTTAATCTGCTCGAGTTTAAAAACTAAAATACTTAGACTCTTCAAACCTGGACTAGATTTTTCTACACTAATAGAAGAATGTTTAAAACTTGGTTTGAGATTTGTGAAATCTTTTTCTGATTTGTGAAACTTCAGCAAATTTGTTTTTTATCATTTTTTAGGCAACTGGACCACCCTAGACCTGGTCCAGCTCCAAAACCACAAGACCTAGACTCTTCAAACCTGGACTAGATTGTTCTACAGTATGGGTTTATTTAACAGGAAAACTTACTTCCAGCCGGATCACACACCGGCTGACCGGTAAGGAACAGAGCCAGTCGCAGCAGACTGATGGTGCTTTTTTCTCCTATAGATTTGAATAATAATTTAAAAAATTACACAAAATTCTTAGAATTCATAGAAACACTGGTTGTATGCAGGCAATACCTGCATAGAAACACTGGTTCTATGCAGGTACTGCCTGCATAAAAAAACTGTTAGGTGTTCCTATGCAGGCAATGGAACCAGTGCTTCTATGCAGTATTCCGTACATAAAAACTATGCAGGCAAATCCACATAGAAACACTGTTTTTATGCAGGCAATAAAAACAGTGTTTATAAGCAGGAATACCACATAGAACAGTGTGTCTATGCAGGCAATACCTGCATAGAAACACTGGTTCTATGCAGGCAACACTTGCATAAAACACTGGTTCTATGCAGGCAATACCTGCATAGAAACACTGGTTCTATGCAGACAATACCTACATAGAAACACTGGTTCTATGCAGACAATACCTACATAGAAACACTGGTTCTCTGCAGGCAATACCTGCATAGAAACACTGGTGCTATGCAGGCAACTAGACCAGGTCTAGTGCGGTCCAGATGCATAAAAAATGATGAAAAACAAACGTTGCTGAAGTTTCACAAACCAGAAAAAGCTTTCACAAACCCAAACTTATCTTTAAATATTCTGCTATTAGTGTAGAAAAATCTAGTCCAGGTTTGAAGAGTCTAGGTGTTGTGGTTCTGAAGCTGGACCAGGTCTAGTGTTGTCCAGATGCAGAAAAAAAGTGATAAAACTACCTTTATTTAAGTTTCACAAATCAGAAAAAGCTTTCATGAATCTCAAACTTAGTTTTAAATATTATTTTATTTGTGTAGAATAATCTAATCCAGGTTTGAAGAGTCTAGGTCTTGTGGTTTTGTAGCTGGACCAGGTCTAGTGTGGTCCAGTTGTCTGAAAAATTATGAAAACAAAATTTGCTGAAGTTTCATAAATCAGAAAAAGCTTTCACAAATGTCGAACTTAGTTTTATATATTCTGCTATTGGTGAAGAAAATTCTAGTCTAGGTTTGAAGAGTGTAAGTATTTTAGTTTTTAAGCCAGAGCGGATTAAATACGCTGAAGGTATTGAAAAATTTGTTGTAATCGCCCTTTAGTCATTTCCCGAATCGGAAGCCAACTTCAGCTACGTCATATTGTCTAACGTTTTTGTTTTTTTGACACATTTTTTATTCCTTTCATGGTCGTGTCTTCCAGATTGTGCTTAATTCTAGTCATTTCCTCTTTTGTTATTTAATTTTGTCCCTCGCTGGTAAAATTGAAATTCCGAGCTTGTTCTGAGCTCTTGAACGCATCGCGAAGTTAGTACTATCGTGCTTGGTTTCTGACTTGACACCCCCTCACCGATTTCTGTTCCTTTCCCCAAAGTGAACGTGAGGCCGAATCCCTTCAGTCCGCTGTCTGTATCCAGAACCACATATGCGGCTGAATAATCCGGGTCTGTGTGCTGCAGGAGCGGGAACAGAAGAAGAAGAAAGAGGCTTCGTTTTTTACTGAATAAACCCTGCAGCGCCATGTTTGTTTCTGTAGAAACTTCTTACCATCGCGTCTGAGCCGTGCTGCTCCAAAGACGTCGGAAAACGTACATCTGTCACTGTCAAATTAATAATTTTGGGTAGCATTTTTCTTTAATTGAAGAAAAAAACAAGCTTCGTTTGGGATTCGTTCTGAAGTCACCTGCAGCGGTTAGTCCCGCCCACTTCACATGATCATTGGTTAAAAAGTTACCACAGAGAAAACGCTTAAAGAAACATGTCATAGGCTAACATTTCTAAACAGGGAAAAAACATGTTTTTAATTGTACAAATACCATAGATATTCCCCCAAAAAAACTCCCTCCCAAATGCAGTTAACAGTTTTTAATTTCTATCAACAATCATATAAAAATTACCTTCTTTACAAGGTCAGTTCTCATGACAGAAGAGTCCAAATTTCATAGATCAACATTAATAAAAACTGCACCCAGTTGTCTTAAAGGTAGTGTTTGACCCATCTATTCATGAGTCTGAGTTCAGCAGTCACAGTTTTGTAGATTTTTTCTTTTCTTGAAGTAAAATCTTTCTCCATGCTTGGCTGGAAGCAACTTAGCATCTTTTGACGACTTTGCCAAAAGCCACTATAGATCATTGTTTTCATCACAGATTCCATAGTAAAACCACACAGATACCACATTATACAGAGCATTTAGCTGTAATGATTATAGAGAGCAGATAATAACCAGGACAGTGAGCGTTCGAGGGTAGTGAACTGGAAAGAAAAGTTTCAAATGGAGCTAAAACACAAAGTCCGTGTAATAAAACAAAATTCATACAGTAATAAGTTTGTGCACATCTAAAAAAATAAGCAGAAAAGCCACTATCCCAGTGTCACAAAGTGACCTTTAACATGCAAAATGGAAATAAATTAAAGTTTTGCTGGGTTTACTTTTGGAACACCACCCTCAAATGAATTATGATAAAAAGCATCAACCATCTGAGACCTTCTATTATCAAACTAATATATTTTTTTTCATAATTACATATGCTAGATTTTCTAAAATACTGAAAGAACTACAATTTGGAGTCAAATGAGTAAAAGATTTCCACAATAAACCATATGAAAGGCCAACTAATCAAACTCTTATTTTTCCTCTTCTGAAGGCTTAATTACAGCTTATTTCACAGAAACAGAAAACTTTCACATATATTTAAAATGGTAACATCTGTGCCCATAACCTTAGTCAATTAAATATAAAATAAAACAATCCCACAGTAATGTCTTGTAGCCCCATCAATGAGCATCAAACTATGAGCAGATGCTGGAGAAAAGAAAGTGTGGCGTGTGTAAGCAACACAGATGTCTAAAGTCTTTTTCATGAGCCTCCTCTGGTTATAGGTTTTCTCCGGGTTGGTACTGCGGCTCTGTGGAGGTGAAATAGTCCTCCAGGAAGGACTGCAGGTACTCGAAGGTGGGCCTCTCGTCCGGCTCCTTCTTCCAGCAGACCTTCATGATCTCGTGCAGAGACTCGGGGCATCCCTGTGGGCAGGGCATCCGGTAGCCTCTCTCTACCTGTTCCAGCACCTCCCGGTTCACCATACCTGAGGAGGAGGGGGATAAACAGAATATTACTGTGAGGAGGAGAGGATGTCCAAAATGAATGCTTATTTAACAAAAATACAAATGGCATTTTTAAAATCACTAACCTGAACAGAACCGTGCCAAGCTTAAAGATCTAATTTATTTTAACCTAATATTTAATTATGGTTTGAACCAATGTTTTTGAGTAAAAGCTTCTGTCACTTGTTGTTTGTCATTTTCTACAACTATTTATTTAACCTCCTCTAAGTTTGCAAGAGCCCCTCTGATTTACTTTTATCTGTAGATTTATCAAAGGGCAGAAACATCTCTCTCTTTCAGTTCAGTCTAAATAACAGAGATCAGAACAGCGATTCTAAAATATATTTTATTGTCTGTTCAGTATGTAATATTTTCTTTATCTAGTTAGTTTCAGCACTTTATCAGATATATAGAGTAGACGTGCAGAAAACTACCGTCACAGCTTCTCACAGCAGTATCAGTCCAGCAGATGGCCATTAACAACAGAGGTGTTCAGTCTCCTGATTGCTACTCCCCCTACCAGATGGCCTCATCTAATCTCAGATCTGCTAGCGTGTGTAAAAGGGTGTGTGTCAGTTCTCTCCCTGCAGAGTTATAGACAAATGCAGACACTATCAGTTGGCCTCACTTCATGCGTTGACATTAACAACCTGACAGATTGGAGCAAAGCTGTCATCGTCGTGAATCACAAACCCGCTGTTGCTCAAATCACCAGGTGTGTGTAACGGTGTGTAGCGGTGCGTGTTAGTGTTGAGCGTGTCACTCACCTGGGTAGGGTACCCTGCCTTTAGTAACAAGCTCGGTGAGAAGGATCCCAAAGGACCAGACATCTGATTTGATGGTGAAGCGACCGTACAGAGCCGCCTCCGGCGCCGTCCATTTGATGGGAAATTTAGCTCCTGAGTGAAAAGATGTTCCCGTTAGAGGGAGAGTGATTTATTTATTTATTTATTGACATTGTGGCAAAACTACCTCTTTGACTACATAAAAAAATAGTTAGAAAATCAAGGCCTAACATGCCTTTGCAATGCCTACCGCATTTCATATCAGAGTTATAAACTAAACTATCATCCTGACAAAATATCAATAAGTTTTAGCCCTTTTGCTCAAATCTTGTAAATTGTGTTTTGCATGAATGTGCTTGATATTGCAAAATCTTGCACAGTCTTTTAATGCTATAAGTATGTTATAAATGACTTGAGTTACAACAAAGTCTTGCTCAACATCTGCAAAACTGACTCTTACACCAATTTTTTCCCCTTTTTCCTATTCAAGCATAAAACTGCTTTTGAAGGGTCCCTATAGAGGCAGATTCACTAACATTGTGCAGACATAAACAAATAAAACAGAAATTAGCTCAAGAGTCTTATTCCATATTTCCTCCAGATATAATTCTGCACTCATATCTGTTGGGCAGTTAAACAAATAACTGTTCATCTGACAGATGATTTCTTCCACTGTGTGAAAATTTCAACATATCAGAATCATCAAAAGCATCTGCTTCACTATCAACCTAATTCACCATAATGAGAAACAACAGGGAGTTCTGCTCGCTGCGAGGTCACTGCTCTACCCATTTCCACTCTGACACTCCAAATATCAGAGATTCTCGCTGCTTCTCTGTGTTTCTGTGTGCGCACCTTGTCTCGCCGTGTACTCATTGTCTTCTATTAACCTGGCTAACCCAAAGTCTGCGATCTTGCACGCCAGGTTCTCGCCCACGAGGATATTTGCCGCGCGCAGATCTCTGTGAATGTAGTTCATCCTCTCGATGAAAGCCATCCCGTCTGCGATCTAAAAATAAAAACAATTGTTGTCTTATGTAAACCATTTTTAGCTTCTTACACTTTGAAGATTTGTCAAACATAAAATACAGTGAAGGCATAAAAGAGAATCCATTGGGCGGGGACATGTTCACCTGACATCATGGTTATTTTTATAAAACTCAGTGGCTGAATATAGAGCTCAGAAATCAACAACACAGACAAATAACATGTAATCAAAAGCCAGGTAATCATCTATCTCACCTTTGCAGCCATGTCCACCAAGGTGATGAGTGTTAGGAATTTACCATCGCCTTCTTTGACAAAATCAAGCAAACTTCCTGTAAAAAAAACAGGAAAATGTTGATGAACAAAATGTACTCCTGTTACGTCCTGCAGAGTCAGAGAAACAATACAGACAGGAAGAATAAGGACTTTATGGGGTGTTTATGTACCAAAAAACGTTTGCGATTTATTGGAATATAGAAGAAGTTTAGAGGATTAAGAAATGCTGAAGTGTAACTTTAATACAACTGAATAATAAATTGATAAGGATTATAATTTGATGGCTGATCCAGTTTTCAGTTTTACTGTTTTTGAAACTGTGGAAAATATTAAACGGTTGCGCACATATAACAGCAACAAATTGCAAGATTTAAGACAGAAGTATACATCACCAGGTTTTTATTTAGCTACACATAAATTCAATTACTTATAATGCCTTGAGAAAAAAAAAATGCAGCTGAAGCCACAAAAACCTCCCACCAAACTGCTGCAGCTTTCAGTTCCAGGCTTCAAGGAACCACAAGGGACTTCCTCTCAATGTGCAGCATATTAAATAAAAGGCCCATAAAATTTACATTTTTCCTTCAAGGAAATTTCCAAGCATAAATCTGACTCTGCTGCTGACATACAGAAGCCAGTAGATCTGAAAAGTCTGCAGCTCAGACCCGACGTTCTGTTTTCCTTCAAAAATAGACCTCATTAGAATCATGTAACACAAACCAGCTGAGGTCTTATATTCTCCGAGGGATAAAAGCTTATAAATATGCTAGTTTGTAGCTTTTCAACAGACTGCCAGGCATGTTTTAGGTACCTTTGGACATGTACTCTGTGACGATGTAGATGGGTTCCTCAGACACAACTGCGTAAAGAGGCACTAGTTTGTCATGCCTGAGTTTCTTCATGATCTGAGCCTCCTGGAGGAACGCCTCGGGCGACATGGTGCCTGGCTTCAGCGTCTTTATGGCCACCTTAGTGGTGCCGTTCCATGTGCCTGTAGGGACAGAGACAGGAAGCAAAACATCCAGAAGCCACTGGGGGAATCAGTGTAAGTAATCAATGGGGAGCGAGACGATCTTTAATTAGGTCTGGTAATTGCTGGGACATGTGCTGTCATGCATGCACTCAATGTGAAGAAATAACTCAGCAGATTTAAAATCTCAGCAGATAAATCCTTTGTTTGGTCAGAAAAACAGTGAATATGCATCACCGCCATAAACTGGCTGCTTAAATATAAGTAATAATATTAATAAAAAACTAAGATTTAAGATTTTACAAAGAATTGTATCCAAAAAAAGTTCAGATCTTCTGAAATGGGATTTTGTGGAAAAGGTTACGAGCAGTTAATATCTTACCTGTTCCAAGGATTTCAGTGTGGACAAATAGAAATGAGTCTGAGTGAGACAAGGCCCAAACCCCAGTTTAAAAGATCTAAACTTTTGTTTTACAGTTCTCAAACACAATCTTACCCATCCAGACCTCTCCAAAGCAGCCCTGGCCCAGTTTGACCTCCAGCTGCAGCGACTCTCTTGGAATCTCCCAGGCATCTTTCGCCAGTCCCTGAGTCTGAGGCTTGACTGTGGGGCAAACTGTGGTCAGCTTGTGGCAGAGACCGTCCGAATGCTCTGTGATGAAAATAAAGGTATCAAAACTAGGGATGTAACCATACATCAATTCACATATTTTTATCAATTAAATCAGAGGTTTTCAACCATGTTCATGGTGACCCACTGTCCTGCATTTTTTTAGATGTTTCCCTGCTTTTACACACCTGATTCAAAAAATGAAATGAAATTATGGGCTAATCACATAATGTCCAATAAAGAACATAAAACTGTCAACAATTAATATTTGCCACTTTGCAGTTACAGCAATTACTGTATTTATTTATGTATAATACGATCCCGAGTATAATACAATCATCATTTTTTTTACCTTACAAAGCATAAAAAATCAAATCATCATGTTATGAGCCACCACTCATTTCAGACTGACTTCAGGACTTTTCAGCCTTTGCAATGCGCCCTCTGGTGGCGAAACATTATTTAGGGCGACACACTTTTGTGGGTGTGTTTAGCTGCAGAGGAAGTTTCCGGTTCTGTGTGTCACTGAAAAAACAATCTGCTCCCAGACCAGAGCAGCCAGTTGGTAAATTATTAAGATGGATTTATCAGAAAAAACAACTAAAGTCCAGGTCTTTCTTGCATTGAAACTTATTGTGGTTGTACATTAAAAAAAGGCTATCAAAATTTACTCTTGTGTATTCTACTACCCCCAACTTTATGAATGATTTTTGGGGTTAAATTTCTCCTATTCAAATAAATACGGTAGTGCCATGTGATGGTGTATTTCTGTGTGTGACACATGTGAAACTAATGGTGGAAGGGAGTGTGGAGCAACTAACGCTAACTTTAACCATAACCCTAACCCTACAAACTTGTTTAATCACATGAAACACTGGCATAAAACAGAGTAGGAGAAAAGACAGAAAAAGGATCAAAACCAAAACATTGGCTTTATGCAATTGTCATCTATTAATCGTCATATTAATTGTATTGGCTAAATGCCCCAATAATCATGACACATTTTTATGGCAAAATTGCCCAATTCGATGACTTACTCAGAATGTCATTGAGTTTAGCAGAAGCCTGTCAGTCCCTCATTCATTTCAGTCAAGTGTGTTTTAGCAGAGAAGCAGCTAAAACATGCAGGACAGTGGGTCACGAGGAATCCAGTAGAAGACTTCTGGATTAAATGATTAATGATTCAATTACATCAAGGCAAAATGAAAACATTGATCTATATCGTCATCATTTTTCCACCTAATTGTGTTAGATGGGTATATGATATCGCATCCGATCGATCCCAGACTTGTGAATTGAGCTGAATTGAAATTGTATCATGACTTTGTGATATCATGAAACATTGTATCGTCATCCAAACAAATCAATCTAATATCACAGGTTAAAACTGGTGATTTACACCCCCATGCGACAGCACGTCTTCCTCAGACAGACCCAGTCTGAAGCAGTAGCAGACAGATGTAAATCCCGTCTCTTTAGAGCACCGACTCATTCTGTTTGATGAGAGTGGACTAAGATGCTCTTATACCAACCATGATAAAAATAAATGGGTTGAAGTAGGCTTTTTTTTTTTTTTTAAATCACAGGAAAAATCTCTTGAGTCACTATCACATCAAGTGGAATCACAAAGACTCAACCTCAGCCCCCCCTCTGTCTGAAGATGAGCTGGGTGGCTGAAAATCCTAACTGCACCATTAGCTGCTATTAAAATTAAAGAGCATTCATCTCCCTTAGCAACACAGCGAGCATTAGACAGGATAATTCTCTGAGGTCTGACAAAAGACTGCGATGAATATTGAGGCAAGTGATGCAAACGGCACACCTGTGTAGTGTTTGACGAGCTTCTGTAAAGTGTCAAACTGGGCCCGTGTGGTGATGTAGTATCCCCCATTGTCAAGCTTGCGGATCTTGTAGTGTTTCACATTGTCTCCTTTGGCTTCATCCCAGTCTCGAATAGAGAGCGAATAAGCACCTAAAAGGAGGGCAAGAGGAAAGGCTCATCATTGGTGAAGCATGAATTCTGACACACTGGATTCCAGGAGACTGCAACACAACATTGTGGTGTTTTTTAAAAGATTACATTAGCCGTGTTTCTATCCAATTTTCATGCGAATTTTAAGCAAACTTTTAAAATGTTGCAAAAAAAGAAATGTGCTTCAGACGTGTTTCCATCAACTGGCTTGGAGCGAATCAACCGCAAAGCGTAATTACATCAGACGATGTTACGCATGGCTGTAGTAAACAGGAAGTAAAGTCACAGGGACTACACATCTCTGGAGAATGAAGAGAAGTGATCAGGAATGTGTTGCTATGGAGAAAGTTGTAATTAGTCTGTCATTTCAACTATTGGCAATGTTACATCCTGTCTGGAGACGTAGAAAAAGCTAGTTAATTCTCTTCATGTTACAGGAATATCCAGGAGGACGCTGACAGCGGGAGGAGGGTCCAACTGCAGCCTCAGCCTCAGCGAGCGTAAAAATCTTTTTGCAAAATTGAGGAAATTGTTGTGAATTTTGCTATTTCCATCAACTTTTTCTAATGCGATACTTCAAAATACGTATAAAAACCTTGATTGAAATCTCATCCTCATGTCTATATTTGACTATTAGGAACATTTCACACTAAATATAGATGTATTTTAAGATTTCTTCATCTAAGACAAATTGGATATGACGACAGAGTGTTACGGCCTCGCTATGAGATTTTCTTTGCAATTAGAAGAATAAAGTCACAGCGTTATGAGAAAAAAATCCCCTTCCACAGCAAAAGCCCTTTCCTCTACTTCGAAATTTGCACAGTTCACAAAATCCTGCTACTGATAATAATTTGATGCTGATGTGTTAAAAGATGAAGTGTTTCTTTATTTGTTAAGCCATTTGTATCCCAAAATATAACTTCACAAGATGCTCAACATTCCTCATTTTATCACAGTGGTAAGACTGCTTTTTTGTGTAGGGGTTCTCATAATATGACTTTTTTCTCTTAATTATATGGCATTTTTCTTGTAAAATTCTGACTTTGTTCTCATAGTTTTATGACAATAATCTTGTAATTAAAAAAAATATCTCGTAGTATGGGATACCTTACTCAACAATGTCTTCAGCTTTATTTGTTGTTATTTATTGCATGCAAACGTTTGAAATAAATTGAACCCTCTTTTGCATAAGACTTTCATGTCTTCGGAAAATGACACCTAACTTCTACACGCCTGAGAGTCACGCTGCGCCGCTCACAATGATAGAATCACCTTTAGTTGTTTCACTTTCTCGCACCAGGAAGGTTCCTCGATTGTTCCCTGGAATGAGCAGTAACCTCTCAGCATCTTTGCGTCCCATTTTCCCAAAGTACCACCTGAGAAGAGGAAGCATTTTTTTTCCTTATGGATAGAAAAAACAGCCGAAATGAACAAAAATAATACATTTGCTTGCTTAGACGATCAAAGGCACATAATGAAGCTTCTTCCAGGTTGCGAAGCTGTCGATAATAGATCACACCGAGACATCTGAAACATGCTACTGCCTCTGATACAGGCTCTGTAGATGGAATAATGAGATTATAAAAAGCAGCAACGAGGTCTCACTCTTCAGCCTGAATGGAGTCAGCAGGGGCCACATAATTGCTGGGGATGTAGCCTTTCTTCCCCGTGTTGATGGAGCGAGCCTCCCACCAGTCTCCTTCTCTGCAGGAGGAACAATGACATGGGAGAGAGACGGCGAACAGTTCAGTTCAGGACTGACGCACAAATATATGACTGAAAGCAGCATCCAAGCCCTGCTAATGGTGGTTAAAATATTTAGGCACCATCCAAATAAAAAAATTGCTTGAAATGAGACAGCTGTAAATCTTATTTGTCCTACTCTATTAAACATTTGAATAGGATAAATTTACTTTGCATTACAGTTCTGTAATGTAAGATAAAACTCCTGCAACAGAAGCAGCAATCTAACTCATTCATCGAAGAAAAAAAAAGAGACAGGTGCAGCTGAAAAACACATTGAAAGGATGACATATGCAGCCCTCTATTAAGGAGAGAGAGTAAAAAAAAATCTTACGTATTGTTGATGATCTGAAAGCGATCTCCCTTTTTAAACGTGAGATCGTCCGACGTTCTTGCTTCATAATCATACAAGGCAACAAAGAAAGTAACGCCGCCTGAAAAGAGAAAACCAAGACCTAAATATATAAATGACTTGTTTAGAGAGTGCTGCAGGGCTGGGTGCAGTTTTATCAAAGTAAGCTAGTAGAGATGGATGAATCTGTCGTTTCAAAGACTTAAAGGTCTGCTGCTGTCCTTTGATTGTAACTAAATGTGCAAAATGTGCTTGACCTGCATATAAACACAACTGTGATCACACTCTGCAAAGATAGACATCCTTTTTTTCCCCACAAGTTAAAGTATTCATGCCATAATTTAAATCAGAATTAAAGCAATACATTCTATTCAAAGTAATCATTAAAAGTCGTTATTTTATACAATAAATCAGCTCATTTGTGTCTACTGTGTGGCAGCACTCCCGCACAGAGGCCTATCATGAACCCACTAACAACAATACTGTCAACAATAATCCTATTATCACCTGCTGAAAGCAAACACCACCGCAGTAGCACCTTTGGTCCCTGTATAAGAGTAGATGATCCAACATGGAGGAGGATTATAACCTAAGTCCCATCTAAATAGCAGGGTTCAGTCTCATCTCTTTGTTCTGAGGATCACAGCTGAGAGCAGCACTTGCGTGTTAGCGGTAACAACTTAAAACAAAAAACCACTGAACGCCTGAAGCAGGATTAATGGCTCTTACACACCAAATCAATGTTATCATTCTGCTGCATATCAAGTCTTTAAAACTTTGATTTTACCACAGTTAAGTGAAAAAACGTCATTGTTAATATTTAAAGATGAAAATGACTTCACTATCCTTAAATTTATCTGCAACAAAGCACTCGTAATCATTTCCAAGAAGAAATACTCAAGTAGTACTAACTGGAGACGGCACCAGAGAAAGAGTTGGACATGGGACCAGAGAACGAGGTTGACGTTCCTCCAAAAGGCGTCATGGCAGAGGAGGAGCCTCCAAACGGAGCGAGGGTGTGGTTGAAGTTCCCAGCTCCGGAGCCAGCTGAGGACGAGGGAGCCTGGTTCAGCTGCGGCTGGGTCGGATCTGGCCCGTAGTGACCGGCGTGAGGCGTGGTGGCGGCGGTGTTGGCGTCTGACCCTGGGGAGTTCTCTGTCTGATACTTCATGGTGGGGCCTTTGTCTTCTTTGCTTTTAACACAGCCCATTGTCTCACCCTGCCTGGACAGACACAAGCAGAGGAGATTAATTTCTTTTCAAAAGAGCAGAGAAAATAGGGCAACACAGAGTGAAAGGCTTAGGCTGTGATTAACGATTGCAACATGAGGTTTACAAGCACTGGAACATTACAAAACCACACTGTAATGACCTGATATTATTTTATAAATCATTTCGCTGTTGATTCAACCACTAAATCACTAAGCCATGTCATAACTGGGACGTATGGTATAAAGAAAATCAGCTTTAAATCACTGTTTTAAACATGGCCATGCACGTTCAATTTGTGCATTCATGTTAAGAATTGTAAAACAAAAAGATAACATGTAGGCTATGGTCATTTTAATTATTATAATTATTGCACAACATTTTATGGTTATTAACAAACTATACCTTTCTTGTACACAGAGCTACACTGATTTAAACGATTAAGACACTTTTTCTAATATCTTCGTTTTTTTTTTGTTTTTGTTTAAATGTAATTTAATTTACAACACAATAAGGACAAACATTATCAGCAATTGTGCAACAGTTCAAAACAAAACAAAAACAAACAAATGAACAAAAACTAGCTAAACAAACCAAACGTCACTGCTCTTAAAACTGCTGGTGGATTTATGATTAGTTTGGGGAGTAACTGTAATTTGCAAATGTTTATTCTGTTGCACACAAAATAAATAATAATAATGTATATTTGCTGTCTTTAAATTTACAACATCTAATAAATTCATTTTTGCTATAACAAATTAATAAGACCTGTTTGTGACCCTTTTATAGGTGAATAGTAAATGTTCTCTCATACAGTAATGAGATTTGTGATCTGCATTTGATCCGTCACACATGAAAAACACCCAAGTGGAGCAGCAGGCAGCTCTGCAATTGTAGGTGTCTTGCTCAAGGACACCATGACGTGTGGGCGTGGCAGGGAGTCGGGTCAGCTGCACTACCACTGCTCCACAGCGTCCCAATAAAAGATTAGATTGAGTGAATTACACTTAAAAAAGATTTTCTAAATGTTTGGGTTGGATTTACTTAAATATATTATGTCAACAGGTTTTACTCAACTGAATTAAGTAAATCTAAAGCAGTTTTTTCACTTACTTAATAAGTTAACATGAAGTAATTGTGTTAGATTTATTCAATTCAGTTGAGTAGATGAAAATGTTTTCATTTTTTTTGAGTGTAGGTCATATTGGTGAAAAAGGTATCGTATAAACACTGTGGTGAATCTCAAAAATGTGATTTTCTCCCCCCATTAGCGATATAAGCTTTTCACACTGATTTATTTCATGAACAGAGATGTTTCGGCAAGTTTTGGCACATTGTACAAAAGTAAATTTCGACTTTGTAATGAAAAATTGTTAATTAAAATCTGTGGAAGAGGTCTAAATATTTATTTTCAACATGGTAACTGATGCCAGCACCAATCACTCCTCTTGTACCGTACATTATGACACAGCATCGCAACACTAAAGGAACAGAAAGGAAGGCTACAGCTCCAAGTGTCTGACCATGTCAGCGATCTATAGGAAAACCTGCAAATATGCATCTAATTAATCAAATTATTACTAAAGAAAACAATTTTCTTTAGCTTGACGATTGCTCTTATTATCATTTATCTTCTATTATAGTTTATAGAAAGGTACATTGCAGGAGCCTGCTGTCAAGAAAGTGAGACGAAGGTAAAGAAAGCTGAACGTGAGGAGGATTTAGTTTATCAGCAGGAACTGCAGGAGTTGTAAACAATGAAGAGGTTTTGAACAGGAGCCAAAACAAAAGGTGCTTTGGAACAGATGGTAACAGCGGTGACAAGGACACTAGTTCACTGAACTACAGCACAGAAAAGTTTTTAAAAAATCAGCTCAAGTGAATTTTTCACTGATTCTTCAGCAGTGACCTTGATGTTGAGAGGCGGGAGGGTTTATTTTTCTGTTCCTGAGGGAGGTACAAAATCAAGAGTTCATCGAGTTCTCCAGATGAACCGCTAATAAAATCAACAAAATGTAGACACACCATAGAAACCTTCGAAAGATTTAGAGCACAAAAAAAAAAAAACTGTGCATGTGGTTCGTTTGTAGGCTGCAACTGACTGTCTTTTTCACAAAACAGTTTCAAGAGTAATCAGTCATTGGAGACATTTCAAAATAGCAGATGTCTCATAACAGATTTTGTACAAAGCACTTGAAGTGAGTCTGACAATAAATCTGATCTCAGACTTCAGATCTGCAGCCAACATGCAGAGAACGCTGGCATGAGGAAGGACTTTCTGTTTCTGAGGCAACTTTTCCTTCTGCTTCAAGATGAAATCACTGTCATGGAAAGCAGAGAGCTTCAGTCAGTGGTTTACTGTGGTGGAGGGGTTTTATGTTTAATAATTATTAAACACGTCGAGCAATTGAAAGTCTGGTTTCTTTGGTCAGAGGTGATCTTACCAAGCTGTAAAACACAGAACTCTTTGTCAGAAAACATCTATACCATAAACGGAACATTTTAGTTGTTCCACAAATTTTTAGACATGTCATGCTTTTCAAACATTCTTTTTCACATTTAAATCATTCAGTTGGAGTCTATGTGAAGTGCAATGTTTTGGTCTGAATTCCTCCTTATTGTAACTCCACAACCCCCCTTTCACCCCTTTACTGAGGTGTGTCTCAGATCAACTTGATTTGAGGCTGTCTCTTTAAATCCAAACAAGGTGTTTCACACCCCTCCAGCTTCCAGAGCGGTCCATTCTAGTTTCATAGAGGGATTTATAACAGAAAAAGAAAAGTTTTATTTACAAATTAAGTATAAAAGATGTCAACAAGGGAAGACTTGTCCATCCAGCCTTTGACATATTGGAGCTAAGATATCTATGTAGCACTGGGAGAAAGTAAATTCAACTTTTCTGCACTCGTAGAGACTCCAAGTACACAACAAAATGTACTTAACTGCTAAAAAAGTGGATTTTGAATGATATGTCTTCTTTTAACATTTCACAAACAGTATTGAGAAATAACTTCAAAATAAAACAATTTTAACTTTAAATTTACAATAAGAATACCTCATTGAAATGCTTCTTAAAAGGATTAAAAGTTTAAAGGAATTTGTGAGTTCTATCTGGTCAGTGTTGTTTAGGATTTGTGCCCTGAATTCATCTAGCCCATATAAAACAAAATCACAACTTTCATAAAGACACAAAAATGTTTAGTAACTTTTGTTTTGTTTCTTGTCTAAACATTTACATTGTTTTAAAGGAACAAGGGATGACAAAAGCAGGCTGAGGTTTGTAGAAAATATCCTTAAACTAGTGAAAAGAAAGTCCAAAAATGTACAACTCTGAAGTCAATAACTTAAAATTGTAAATAAACAATAAGTAAAGTCAGGCTAATAATGATTAAGAGAGTAAGATATCTGGATCTACATCAGTAGTAGCAGTGATCAGAGCTGGTGAAATCCTTATAAGAATTAGACCCTCAATGTTTTTTGTTATTGTAATAATTTTTTTTAGCACATAAAATATTGTAAGTCTGCGAAATATCTCACTATTTCTTCAAACTGAGATCGCCCTGGTTGCTATTTACTGCAGGTAAGATACTGACTTTTCAATAAGATTCTATGTTTTGGCTGGTAGTGTGAAATAAATAAATATATATATTTTGGTTTTTTGTCAACAGACGTCAGTGCTCTACAGCTGATCTGTCACTTAAGAGGGTGTTCTGTGCACATATTGGTTCCCTCATCAAAATAACACTGAAGAATGAAACACAAGATGAGGTGTTATGTCATGTTTAGTGTACAAAGAAGCACATTTGACAGAAAAGGTGGGAGACATAATAATGGGGGGTGGGTGGGGTCGATCAGCCATGCAGTGCCAGCTTTACCAGCTGGTACTAGTAGGAGGATTACAGGGATGAAGGATTTGCCCTAAGAGGATAACAGAAAACAAAATAGAGTGACCACCAGGCTCTACACAGACAGTCATTTTGTAATTCAGCAGGGTTCAGGGGATTGTCAGGCTCACTCTGGTTGTATTGAAACAGAATGGACCAGCTTCACCCAGAGCTCAGCCCAGTTAATTCCCTATCAATTGGATAAATCAGCAGCTATTACATAATGACACTTTGGGGTTCTGCTCATAAAAGCATTGCAGACTGGAACACCAAAGTCACAAAAACAAAATGCAGTGGTACCAAATAAGATGGAAAGTGCTAGACTGGAGAAATAAGAACATAAGGGTCAATCAATGCAAATTAAAACAAAAAATCACATCTGAGCCTCTAATAAGTTCTGCACCAACAGCATCAGCGGTAATGGTTCAGAAACATCACAATTAGAGGTGGACGAATCGATTGGCCAGTTGATGATTAAGGCTGCTTTTTGTCGCATCTGAGCTGATTAAAAAGGAGGCACAACTGTGGGCAGCATACTGTTGTTGATAAGACAGTCTTTTGTCAGTGCACTTTCCATGCAAACTCAGATAAAATCTGATCAGAAAATTATTCCAGTTTTTAAAACGTCCAAGGGAATTTGTAAGGCTTTAGTGTTAATTTTTCAGAGTTGTAGATATTTGATTAGATTGAAAGTTTTAATTTCAGAAAGAAAATAGGAATATTTTAGACTTAGATCTATGGGGCGCTAAGTGTAAAATAAAATGCTAAAAAAATGTCACTAACACATTTTCAATATTTATATCACTTTTCGAGTTTAAAATCCTAGTAAAAAAAATTCTACTAACATTTTAATGTTATTTAACACATTCTTACGCTGCTGAACACGGAATTTAAAATCTAAATTCAAAATGTGTTAACTGAAAACAGTAAGGATAGTATCTGTGGTCCGGCATCTGCATTTGCAAGGTTTGATTTCTTATAGGGAAGCGTTAGCTGCATTAGTATAGTCTCAGGATGATGACATCATAACAACAGCAAAGGCTGTGTTCAACTTGAAAATACTTAAATGTAAACTTGTGGCAATTCTAGCCCTGTTTTAAGGGTGCCTGAGCACCCCTAAAACTTGAACTCAGCATCCCTGAAAAATAAAAGAAAGAATTATTACTATTTTGTAAGGAACTTTTGTTCTCAAACTTTCGATTCACCAAAATACTGAATAGATTTTATATTAGAAGCATTTGTAGAGCGCACACCTCTGCCCGGAGGTTTTCGCTGGACATGAACGCGTCACAGATGCGCCGTAGCTTGGGTCTCATCAGCTGTTCAAAATAAAATTTTAGGAGCAGAGCCACAGTGGTTCAATGTAAACTCCAGCTAAAGTGGCCGGAAAACAAAGAAATGGAGGTCTGGATGCAGCCTGACGACAGTCAGGGAGATGGAGGATTTTTTGTGGATTGGGGAAATAAGAGGGCGGCGCGGTGGCTCAATTGGTAGAGCTGATGCCTCTCAGCAAGAAGGTCGCCGGATCAAATCCCAGACCGGGGACCTTTGTATGCATGCGTGGGTTCTCTCTGGGCACTCCGCCTTCCTCCCACACACCAAAAACATGACCGTTAGGTTAATTGGTAACTCTAAATTGTGCCTAGCTGTGAGTGAGAGAGTGAATGTTTGTCTGTCTCATTTGTCTCATGTGGTCCTGTGATGGACTTGCGACCTGTCCAGAGTGAACCCCCCCTTGCACTGTGACTGCTGGATATGGGCACCAGTGACCCCCGTGACCCTGAAAGGAAGAAGCGGGTATAGATGATGGATGGCTGGATGGATAGATGGATGGATGGATGGATGGGGGAAAAAAGAGCCGAACCAGTCATTGTGTGTAAGGTAAGCTAATGCTCTGCTAACAGCTATTTAGCCACCATGGGGTACTTTAGTTCATCATCCATCATGTTTATTAGTAGCTTGAAATAATTTATCAGTCCTTGAATAAAAATATTAACACAGAAAGACATAAATTGGTATGACCAAGACTACAGCCAAGGTGTATCTACGTTTATGTTTGACACCAGCGTTTTCTTCCTTCTCCTAAAATGAAAGTTTTCTCCCTAAGATTATTTTCAGATTCTCACGTAAAAATCGACAATTTAAAATTTTACACAGAGTTATTTGAAAAGTTTGTGTTGAGTTTAAAAAAACGAGCTAACAACAAAATGAATCCACAAACTATGGAGCTCTGTAAGGACTGTATTGTTCTACTGCTTTATTTGCAGATACTTTATTTCTCTAAAATGTTAATGTATACCATTTCTGTTTAAATAGCAAGAACAAAAATATTTAAAAATGATTCACAGGGACTCTAATTATTTCTGTACTTATTATTAGGAAATCGATATCAAATCATTCAAAAAAATATTGAATTTGAATCAAAATTGAACTGAATTATGACCCAAAGAATTATAACTGATTTGAATTGTGAGGTTTTTAACAACACCCGGCCCGAACAGAACATGAATTCAGCTGTGTGGATTGTTTGGAAGGAGTTTAGAACTATAACGAGAGGAAGAGTAAACGTTGAAGTGACCGTTATGTTAGAAGGAAACCAGGTTTTTTATGGAGGAATATTGATGTTTTTTCATGACGCTGACTGTTGGTTTAAGCTGCAGCCATACTTCCTTAATACATGTTGTAAACCTACTAGCCCACTGCGGGACTTTTAATATATATTTCAAGCTACTAATAAACATGATGGATGATCACATTGCTTCAGCTGGGCTAGGAGTGATTATTATTACAATTTCATTTAACTGAAGTTTTTCCTAAAAGTCAGGCCACATTATGTTTGTTAGACTGTGGCAGGAAAAGAACAAAGTTATTTAGCCCACTTTATTTACTTGTATTGATGGGTCAAATGCAGCGCACAGATTTCATCATTGGGAACATGCATTGATGACAAATAAAGTATATTTAACTATGATAGGGTCACTTAATGAATAATGAACCGGTACAGCAAAACTCTGACCCATAATGTAACGTAAGGTTCAGGTAAAAAATAAAGATACTGCAATTTCTGAGTGTGATTTTTCAGGTAAAGCTCAGGTTAAAGACTAGCTTCCACCATTTACTTTGATAATAAACTGGTTTTAGATTGTTTTATTAATCCAGTCAGTTTAGTAAAATGTTTTTTAAATGACTGGAAAATGCATAATTTTGAGTAGATTTTTAACAAACCTTCTGGGTGGCAAACTCCTGTGGTTCACTCCACAGCTGTTTATTACCATTAATGTGTCTCATTGATGTTAGCAGAAGTTGACAGGTTTCATGTAGGGTTGTGACATTCTGTTTTAAATTTAATATACAGTTAACTGTTTTAGTTGGTCAAAACTATTAATTTTGTATGTGAATAAAGATAAATAAGTAGAGAGATTTAGAAAATTAGCCCTGCTGGGGGGCTAAAGCACCCTTAAATGTCAGATCCTAGAATTGCCCCTGTTAACCGCAACATTCAAGGTTTAACATTTACATTTAGATTTAGGATTTAATATTTACAATTTATTTAACATTTAAGGTTAAAGTTGAGTAAAAATTAGCAAAAAAAAATAAGAGCAATGAGCTAAATAACAATAAAATGTTAGTGGAAAATCTTTAACTAGGATTTTACACTCAGAAAGTGAGCTAAAGAATAAAAATGTGTTAGGAATGTTTTTTTAACATTTTATTTTACACTTGCCGCCTCATATGTACCTGCATTCATAGCGAGTCTTTAATAAAATGAAGCACAAGAACATGTACTGATTCCTATCAAGCTTCAAGGCTAAATTGCTAAATCAAAGGCAATTACTGATTTTTTATTATTATTTGTCAAAATCAAGTCGATTTTTTATGTATGGATATAAAAATGTTATAATTAGGTGCCAAAAATAAACAAACCAGTTTCCTAAATCAGCCTTAGGCAGCACAGAAACCTAAAATACCCAGGTCAATATAAGATCATTCACAAGCACGGCTGTGAAATTACGAGGAAGGTCTGCTAATTAAAGAAACTTATTGTAATCACAGACAACATACAACAGCAGATTGTATGCAAACACAAGAAGACTTCATCAGAATGAGCCAAAACAACGCCAAAGGAGAATGAAGTGTTTGAAGGAGGACGTTTTAATGAGAACATGCATGCACAGACACGTTCCCAAGCCCCTTCAAGACCTGATGGGAATAGTGAGGCCCTATTGTCTTATTTCTGCTTTTTATTGGCTGGATTGAGACAGAAAATCAAAGTTTGACATTTCAATTGACATCAATCATAGAAAAGCAATTAGGCACAGACTGTTTGAGTCTTCTACTGGTAAAGATTTGTCATTCTGCAGCCAAACACAGAAACACAACAGATCAGACTCTTCTGGTTCACCAACTCCTGACAGAAGTCTTTTCTTCTGTGAAAACTATAACAAAAGAGGCAAATATTTGCAATAAAATCATGAATACCTTTTCTGTCATTGCTGTTTCCTCAGTAATCACATCTTTAGTTAAAAATGTAATAAACTGGGCAGAGTTTAATACTCCTGTTCAAACGATGGCAGGGTTTCAGTCTTTTCCTCAAGGATGTTAGAAAAAGAACAGACTTGTTGAAATTGGTCCGTGTTTGAAAGCAGTTATGTTCTCCTCCATGGTTGAGAAATTGTTGCTTTCATTGTCAAGTTTTCCAGGAAATCCATAATAAACAAAAGAAAAAACCTGATCTACTTGCAGAGATTTGATTCAGTTCCAGATGTTCCCCCAAAGGACCAAATCTTTCCCTGGATATCCGAGGTTTACAGAAAACACTGGATGTCCAAAAGGTTACGACTCTTGACCTTCTGTCTTTGGTACAACCACTGAATCTCACGCTCTCAGTTTTCACCAGGAGTCTCAATTCAGTTAGAGTACTGGAAGAATGATACAAAAGGATTGGAGTTTTGCACACTTAACCAAAAGCGTTCAGCGGTTTATCCCAGACCACCACCAGCTGTGACAGAAAAATACTCAGACTGTCCCCTAGAGCTCTAAAAGCAAGAAATCATTGTTTGTATATTCTTGTGTTACAGTCATTATTCAGAGCTGCCTTATCAACGACCTGCTGGTACTTTCCTTTCCCCATTCTGACCGCAGGACCATCATTCTGTGCAGGATTTACGAGAAGCTGAGAGCTCAGCTGTTTTCCATCCCACAAACTTACCTCATGTAGCTGACTCTTTTTTTTCTCTCTTTTTTTTTCAAAAGAAGACTCAAGACAGAAAATATGTGCAGTTAAATCAGGTGAAAGTGCAAGATTTCTAAGAAGTGTTGTTTGCATTTAGAGTCAGATATTATAGCGTGGGTCAGTTTTATCAACTATTTACATGTGAAAAATTGTCTTAGCTCCTGTTTCCAAGCTGCCAGGTCATCTTTTCATCTCTTAAAGGAGACATATCATGTATTTAACTTTTTCACATTTAAATTATTCATTTGGGGTCTATTATGAAGTGGAACTGCAATGCTTTGGTCTGAATTCCTCCTTTTTGTAAATCAACAAGCCCCTCTTTCACCCCTTTTCTGAGGTGTGTCTTAGATCAACTCGTTTTGAGGCTGTCTCTTTAAATCCAAACGTTTTAGGCTCCAGCAGCAAAGAGAATTTGTTCCCATTTCTTTGGTGAATCCATGAAAAATTGTTCTAACTGAAAGGTTAGAAGAGAGTTAGGTTCTCTCTCTCTCTCTCTCTCTGATTCACTGACTTTACATCACACTCAGAGCAAACAGTGTTTCATCTGTAGGTGAAGCTTTTGCAGCAAAATAATCAGTGTTGAACTGCAATGAAATATTGAAATAAAGAGACATCACAGTGCATATATTCTGTGCATTATAAATGAGCTGAAATCTGATCCTAAACTATTTCTAGTCTCACAGTTTTTAAACAGGGGCTTCACTCCTCTGGGGTTTAGATCAGTAGAAACGTGGCTGGATGACAGCCAGGTGGTCAAGCTTAAAGGAAGTACGATGCTGGAGTTCCTCCATCCATCAGCCAGCAGTCTGACTGAAACTGTGCCCAGCTGTAACTGCAGACAGGAAGAGGTCTGCAGAGCCACACTGTGAGCCTCAGATCTGCTGCAGATGCTGGCTGCTTCTGTGCGCCGAGTTACTTTTTACACCAAATGCTTCAATCTGGGTCTGGAGGTCACGTGACCACGCTGATGCATTCTGAAAATCATCAGCGGATTTTTTTTTTCTTCTCCCCCTTTGGGTGGGGTGTGGTGAGGGGATGGGGAGGATTTATGCTGTGCTGCTTTAGGAGTTCATGTGTAGGATTACCCTGCTCCTCTGAGTTTCACTGAACATTAACAGCAAGTAAAAGACAAAATAGTTTGTTTTCTGATTTGTCTTTGCACACGCACACAAAAAAAAAAAGATAAGCAAATTTTCAAGATAAGCCTCACGGGATGAACAGATACATGTGTGGCTGTTTTAGGAATTTTCTGCAATCAAACAGTTGTCAGTATGGGAGAGACGTTGAGGAGTAAACCTTTCATGAAGTGGCTGTAAAATCAATGTGATAATCTGGAAAAGGCTGCAGATAAAAAAAAATACTTAAAAATCAAACTGGGTTTTAAATGTTGCATTTGTTTTGATATTATTCATTTAAGCTATTAATCTCTGAGCAAAATGCAACAGATCCTAAAGCCGATTTGATGCTAACCAATCATAATGAACTGTGTTAGCTAAGAGTAAATCCTAACAGTAAGAAGTCTAGCAGATCGTGCAAGCCAGCAGGCTAGAAGATGCATTTTTAAGGGAATGATAGGAATTGGGTTCGCATTAGGAATACATAAAATCTAATTGGTGCAACCAGGAATGAAGATTCATCTCATCTTAAGTGGTTTTCTCAAATTTATTAAAAAATAAACAAAATGTTTGCGAAAGACGTCTTTTAGTCAATTGTCTTGACAATTGAAAAAGTTATATTTTTCTTTCAAAGAACAGTGACAAATGCATCAATGATCTAATGTCCAAATTAAAACAGTTCTATTTCACCTAACTTGAAGCAGCATGGCTCACAGTGTCAGGTTGAGGGAGTAAAGATGAAGCCATCTTCACCAAAGTCCTTCTCATCGCTCTTCAAACAAGCTGCAAACCTGCAGCTCTGCTCTGATAAAACACATGAATTCGGTGCAGAACACGTCCCAAACACATTATAGGTCAGTACATGTTTCTGTCTGTGAACTTGTGCAACAAATTTAACATCTTTAGAAATACTGGAACTCCCCCTTTAACACACCCCTCACTCCAAGTTCTGGCAGCCTTATGTAGAGGATCAGTTGTGGAAAGAACTATTCAGGAAGTGACTTCTTATGAATCATTTAATGAATCAGTTTCAAAGCCTAATCAGAGAATCAGATTGAGCAAGAAAAGAACACAGAAATAGAAAAGGTGCAGCTGTTAAATGAACAGAACTCTTCTCTGCATTTCCATCCTGATGAAAGAATGGAATAAAATAAACCTTTTTTCACTTCTCAGCAAAATCAAGTTAAAATTAAAGTTATTTTCACACTCAATCTTCTTAGCCAAAATGATTTGAAGCAACGTGGATTACAGAGAATTCAGGTTTACAGAGTAAAGGTTTCTTTTTAAAAACCTTTTTGGACTTTTTAGAAATTACATATTTATATTATAAATGCAAAAAGGTCAAATAAATTTTAAAAATTGCGTAAAAAATACTAAATGGTGTATTTAGCCTTTGTTTACTCCCACAATGACAAGTTAGGGCTCCTGTTTGTGGTGTTTACACCATAATTAATGATCCAGATGAAATCACTGCAGTGTTTTATTGCAACATATTTAATTTAGGTCTGTTCCTCAGGGGGCTGAAGCACGTGCTGCTCATACTCTGGTGTTTTTATGTGTTTATAAATGGTTAAATGAGGACAATAAAGCAGCTGGTTAAACTACAGGATTCAATCCTTTGTTGGATGACAGGTCAGACAGGAGCAGCTGCGCTTCGGCCCGTCCTGTTCTCATCATCATCATCATCTTCATCCGCCTCCTCCTGCTGCTGTTCTACACATTTCTCTTCTTTCTTTTCTTATTTACCTTCTAAAATCCGCGTTCCTCTGAGCTGGTTTTCTCCCCTCCACTTCTCTTCGAATCAGACCAGGACAAAGTAAATCCGAGTTATTCCTGTCGGGACCGAGCCGCCTCCTTCATCCTGACTTCCTCCATCCAGCGGTTCGATTCTGGTTCCGTCAAAAGCCGCTCGCGGGTCGCTGATGGAGGCGGTGAGGAAACGGTCATGGTGGTCGTCAGAGGGGAGAAAGAATCCGTCATGCCGCTGATTAGGAAAAAAAAGGGAGGGGGCGAAAAAGTGAGATCCTGCAGACGGAGCCTCTACTTCCCTAAACTTCCATCAACCCCCACACACACCAACAACATGGCCGCCCCAGCCTGAGGGACTGGAGCCCCACAGCTGGAGCCTCAGACACAGATCTGTGTAGGGCGGGTGGTCTGAGGACAGCCGGTCCCGGGCTCAGACGGTCACACGACACGGGGACAGCTGGTGGGAAATCTGATGAAAATAATATTATTGTTTTAAAAAGAAGAAATAATGTGAAGGGAGGAAAGAAGCTGACCGTCCCGCGGAGGATGGCTGCGCGTGTAAAATAGGGAAAAATAATAAGAAACTCAACTGGTACCCTTTTCATTCACAAAAGTGAGTTGATGTCGCCCTCTGCTGGTGAGTCAGGGTTACTGCAGCGCTCCGGTTTGTAGTCCGTAATTAGTAAACTTGTTTAAAATACATGTGCACAGCTATAAGCACACTTTTTTGCAAAAACACTACATACATGTATTTTCTTCTAAAAACACAAAGATATTATGTCACTTATTTTTTTGCATCTCAGTACCCTTGCTTTTTGAATGACCACACCCTAATTAGTTAAACATCTTTCAGGTGTGCAAATGTTTCTGCATATTTAGAAACACACCAATCAGGTATAAGCTCTATAAGTGACTTGTATTAGCAAAATGAATGACAATGTGGAACTTTTCCAATATATGATTTTCAGATTCTGCATCTTCAAAATGTTAAGTATTTTGTTGGATTTATCACTTGGTCTGGCCACTTTGAAAACCCAATGTTTATTGGTCTACATAGAACGATGTCAGTTATTCCAGTGCTTTATTTTCTAAAGGGAAAGGCCTAAACTTCATCTTAATAATACCAAACATTCTATTAAGGGGCCGCAGCAGTCAGTTTCAAAGAAAGTGATAAAGGTTTTAAGACAAAGAATTATTTCTGAAGACTTGTTAGAAAACCTCAATTTAAAGGTAGATTAGAAAGATTACATGAAGTTTTATTTACTTACGATAATTATTGCACTATGATTAAACCTTGTGTTTCATATTTTCTGTGATATATTTCCTGATGTATTTTTGCTCTTTAATTTTTAGACCTTTTATTTAAACATCCTCTCTTAAAGAAACTCAAAACATTTTTAAATTTAAACTAAATTAATTAAATTAAACTACATTAAAAAGTCAACATAATATTAATTTGTGAGGCTCCACTGAGTGATTCTTATATTGCATTAATCAGTAAACTGTCCTCAGTGTGGCTCATCGACTCTGTCATCTGCTCACATAAAATAAATCTTTTTATCAGAAAATTATGTTTACCGACAAAGAAAAATGACAGTTAAATGATCTTGTTTTGTGTGTTTAAATGTTCTGCTAATAAATTGATTTACTTCAAAACTAAATTAAAGTGATAAGACATTTATCCTGTATAGATAAATGTAGTCCTTTATCATCAATGCTTATTACCTAAACTGATTACATTTTCATTTTTGGTTGAATGATTCACATGAATCAGTAAAATGAAACACTGATGTCTTTGCTTGCAGGAACAAAATATTTTTAGATTTGTGGTTGTCACAAATAATATATTAATGTAAATCTCTTTTATTGACAGCAATGAATAATTTGCTGCAAGAGAACAAAACCTCAAAGTTCAGACAGAATTTTCGACACTATATTTCCTCATTTTTGCTGTAACAATGACTCATGCTTATTTCCTGAAGATGTACACTGACCACAATTATTCACAATGAAATGTAGCAATTCAGGAGTGCTTCTTTGTCCAACAAAATAAATCAAGTCCTGACTATGTGATAGAGTACCAGCAACATGAGTAATAAAACTGTGTACACACACACACACACACACACACACACACACACACACACACCTTTCAAATGTGATTAACAAAAGTCACGTTCTGTCATCATTTGAGCCTTGAGACAGTAACATCAATAAAAATCTTCAAACACGACATATCAGCGCCCACAGATGCTATAAAAAGCAAACAGAGCTAAAATTAGATTGAATCATATGTTCCTCTGCTGTCCTGTTTGGAGTGATAAAAGCTCAGTTTTGCTCTGAATGGTCTAATTTCACTACTCACAGCTGGGTCACAGAGGAAAATATATTAAACTATAAATTCAAGGAAGCTGCTCTTTGCAAATCCGTTTGAACAAACAAAAAACCCACTGTTTTATTTTACTTTGTTGATATTACCAATAACACTCCACTTCTATGTAGAGCAAGTGTATTTTTTTATTGCTGCATTTTCAAGTTTAAGATTGGACAAAAGACAAAACATTACAACTTTTTTTTAAATAAAAACAATACAAGTATGTTGGAAACATTTCAACTATCAAACTGAATTGAAAGCCAATTGTGTTCAGATTTTTTAAACTGCTAGTGCTGCAGCTTTTCTGTTAATCAGAGATGATGGTTTCATCATTTTGAAATTTGGGCCTCGAGAAAACTAAGAGCCAACAATCAGATTTAAATAATCTGAATAAGGTTAGATTACATGAAGTCAAAATATAAAATTTTGCCCATAAAGGGGTTTAAAAATCAATGAAATTGAAATGATGCCAACAACGAGGAAATATATTCATGAATTTGAGTTCGTTTTTAATGATAAACTGTAGCTGTGCGATAATTCTAAAATTTAAAATTAAATATAAGTATTGCACACCAATCCTTTGTGTGTGATTTTCTAACAGACTGAAAGCTACTTAAATTTTTACATTGACTGGTGTGTTAAATGACAGGATCCAGCAACAATGATATATGAGAAGGTAAGGTAAATTTATTTATATAGCACTTTTCAGCAGCAAGGTGATACAAAGTGCTTATTAATTACTCTAATTAAAGTCAGGGAAAGTTAAAGCAGTCCAAACTTTATTATCTGAAAGATAGATAAAAACATTGTTTCACTTCAGTTGTATTTGTGCAACTATAAAAATATAGTTTTCTTTATCAGTTAGAGCCAAGTGTTTGAGTGTAAAAAAGTAATTAAAAAGTAGTAGTAGTAGTAGTAGTAGTAGTAGTAGTAAATTTATTCATTCCATAAAAAAACAACAAAAAAATAAGTTTATATACAATAAAAATAAAAATACAAATAAAATGAAATGAAAGGTAGCAGAGAGAAGAAAAAAATCTTATAATGTCTGCCCCTTTTTTCCCCAAGTATAAATTCAAACTATAATAATCTTCAGTTAACAAACAAAACAAAAAAAAACATCTTCATCAATTCTTACTAGAAAAACAAATTAAAGAAACAAATTGACTGGCTACATATTAAACTGT